>VDFB02109042.1:3220002-3261104 GCA_007258455.2 Sequoia sempervirens
ATATACTTATAAGGATAAAGAATTTTAAAGACAATGAATTAAATGTTTAATTGGAAGGGACTAGATTTGTAAACCTTGACCAAAAAGGGTAGCAACATAGATGGTGTTTCCCAAGAATGAGAACCTGTAAAATGAGCCTTCACCTCAAGAGCTAGTTAGAATGGCTTATGTTGATCTCTAAAGCCGATGCTTAGGAAATATAGTTTATGGGAAGTTCTACAAATGGGGGACTAGAATGTGCTTTACATAATGATGTCCACGATTTTAGAAGCCGACTCTTCATTTGTTAACACGGGGAAGAAAAGGGAGAAGAAATGGAAGATAATGCATAAAAGAAACTACTCTAAGGCGATGCACCAAGCTTTTACAACATTTCAAAAGTCTTCACCACATTTCAGTCATGACGTAGCATAATAAAATCTCAGTTAAACTAGTTTTGGCATAATTTTAAAAGAGTATTAGACATGATTCAAAGCTTTGCATAAATTAATGCAACTAAAATTATAAAATCTAGAAGAGGGAATATTTCACAATTGCAACACTTTTAGTAGATACGAAGTATGAATTCAAGTAAATAAACAAAGATAAACATACAATAGAGGCGAGCATGGCACAATTCTATATATTCAGTCTCTATTCTTTTAAGCACATAACATACTAAGGTCTGAGTATTGCTTAAAATAAACTATTCCTCACGAGTTTTGTATTTAGTGATGAATAACTAAAAATTGGGAACCCATAAACAATGTCACATAGGGATTAAAATATGAAAGACCATTCCCCACGAGATGAGAACTGTCGAAAGATAAAATATTCCCCACTCGTGCACTTGCATACCTCATCTCCATCTAGATCGTTGAAATGGCCATACTTGACAATCATGAGCAACCCCAAATGTGGGAGATGATGCCACCTGTTCACCCATGATCTCCCTGCAACTGCCCATGAGCCTCATAATTGAGTGTTGATTATGAGCATTCATTTCATAGGATACATGTGGGTCGACCACATGCCTATCTCTGCTATTTGATTGCAGTGGTCTTGTGAAGTGCCCTCAACCAATCGTGCATCATATATTGCCCTTGATGCTTAAAAACATCTTTGAGTTGTGTTGGATTGACAGGTGTCTCAAGAGAAAGCGGTCGCTTGATGAAAACAAAAACACTACTCATTCCTTTGGTTGGCATCCGAGGCCGCCACATGGTGTCTTGCTACATTGCGCCTCAAGCATAGTCCCCAATTTGATAGAGGTTGTATGGGCTTGCCAATTGGTTTTACCCTACACGAAAGTTTGAACCTTGAGCGTAAAACCATGACAACATAAAAGCGAAGCATTATTACAAATAATGCCTTGGAAAAGAAAACCCCATAAGAAAGTAGGGGTGTAGTAGAAAAAGTCTAAAGCTTTTGGTGACTCATAGGGAAATCCACTTGTGGATGAAGAACCCAAATTTTTGGTTCCATACATAAAACACCCAATAATAAAAAAAGGGAGGAAGTTATTGCTTCTACAACTTTTGGAGAGTGGATTGCAGAGAAAACCACTCATTGTCAGATGGCTACACCTTGTTCTTTAATGCTCTTGACACTTTATCCAAAGCAATCATCTCTTTAAACGAGAAATTACTGACGGTTTGTGCAACGACCCTCATGTGATATTCCAGATGTGCAAGTGGCTATTATACTCCTACTTCAATAATGCTCGGGGACTGGTCAAGGCCTTGAAAACCGGCTTGATCCTGTTGCTTTCCATCGAACATTTGTTTCATCCGCTCCTCGATCATGACACTAGCATCTAGAAGAGAGGGGGAGGCAAAAACTAATCGAACCAGTTGCTTGATGTGCTCTTTCATATCCACAAATTTTCTGTCCAAAGCCTCTAAACATACTTCACACTTAAGGGTAGCTTTGTCATAGTTGAGGACTTCATTGGCCTTTTCAACCAACAATCTTCTGTTACTCATCCTACAACATTCAAGGCATCATCAATTGCATCGCATAATTTTTGAATCAATAACTAAGTATCCACGACTTTTGGGGTGACGAATGAGGACATGCAGTCTACCACGACACTGATTTTTGTACTAGCCTTTTAGGAATATGCAATGAACCTAAGCACAGGCTTGAAAGAAGCAACTATGCCCTTGATTCTTTCCCAAAATGAGTAAACGGTTGTTGGATCATGGGAAGAATGCTGGTTTGCTGTAAGCTACGGGATAATTCATCTTTTAATTGTTGGAGCTGCTGATAGTTTCTTTCAACTTCTTGCTGGAGTTGCTTTATTTGTTCAAAGAATTAGAGAGTTCTATGTCCCGCATTCCTAATTCCTTTCAAACATTAGACACATCCAAATTCTTGTCTTCCCCAACCCTTTGAAATTGAGCCCGAGCTTCCTCTAGCTCCTCCTGGAGCTTGGCTTTCTCAACATATATTTCAACTAGCTGCTTCATGGTAGTGTTAGCCACAACTTTCACTTCATCCAATTCCTTTTGAAATTTGGTGAGGGCTTCAAATACTCCTCATGGAGTTTGGTCTTCTCAACTTGTTCTACTTGGAGGGCCTCCTTGGTGGCTCCCGTTTGCAAATCCTTGTGTAACTCGACAATTTCATTCTCTTTAGCTTTAACATTGGCAGTCAAAACTTCCATTGTGGCCTACACTCAGGAGAGCTCTTGGTCTTTCTTATCCATTTGCATGCTGATTTTGAGAAAGTGGAAACCACTTTTTGTGTCTCTTCCATAAGCTTAACCTTGTCCTGGGGGTGAACGTAGTTCAAATTTAGGCCAATTGCATGGGTCTCACAATCATTTGGTTGCATCTCTCCCTCGACCTTAAAGACCTTGGGCATCTTGCAAGCCACCATTAGTGTTTGGTACTCAAGATCAAATACAGATTGAATCCTTGGGTTGGCATGCTTTAGGATGTCCTTTCTTTTTTCTTTTTAGAGCTCTTTCCTCTTCAGCTTTTCAAGTGGCATCAATTTGCTGGAAGTAACTGGCAAGAGATGGGATATATTGTCGTGTAAAAAGGGTGCTAGGAGGGAGGTCGAATGAAATTGAAAATTGGGAAATGACTGCTTGCGCTCCCTTCGGAGCAGATGACAGGAAACTTAGGATAGGCGAGGAAAAAGGAGGAAAGGGTTACAATGCATGAGAATCAAAGGGAGGTGGCGAAGGTGTGGTAACTTGTGTAGCTGATGATGAAGGTGCAAGAATTGACCCATTAACATGCATAAAAACGAAAGGAGAAACTAGGGGTTACGAAATGGTGGAAATTGCAGTAACTAAAGTCAAAGAGGCAGTAGGACTGCCATCACAGAGGGGCTGACCAATGACAGAGAAGAGAGCAAGGGTTCAAAGAAGCATACCTATATGGTGGAAAGCACCAGAGCTTGTGTCATGGTCATAATTGGTTGCTCCCCTCATCTGATTGTTAGTTTTGGTCAATATACCTCCTCCTTTTTGCTTGTTGTGACGAGGTACCTAAAAAGGACCCCTCTCTTGTTGAAAGAATAGATGTTTGAGTCTTTTGGGGATTTAAATATCCTAAATGAATTAGAATGTGTTGGCTCCTATGCCCCGCTACATTGTAACTTGTTTTTGATTGCACTAGCAGGGGACCTTCTAGTCTCTCTTGCTGCTTTTTGCATAAAACCTCCTTATGAGCACGAATCATAGTGGGCGAGGATGACCCTAGATGTGAATCATTCCAATATTTCTCAAACTGTCCATTAGTCGGGACTTCATCATACCTTGCATTTAGAATATCATTTTCTTGGTGGTATACCCAAAAATCAATGATTTTCTCATTTCCCCAACCCTCATAATTGGGTTTGAGGTGGAGTCCCTTGGGTATTTTAGCCGATGGGTCAAAACTTCACTTAGGTTGATAGAAAGAAAGCCACGGGGGCCTCTTTAGTCTTGTAACTTTGTCCAAATCGATATAAATTGATGGCCTCTCTTTCTCCAGAGACCTGCATGCCTCCTAGAATGGGCGTGACTCATGGACAATCTACAGGGTTACTTTCAAATCAACCATATAGCCGTCGGGGTCATAACTACATCAATCACAAATTACATCCAACCCCAGTTTCACAGGCTTCATGGTGAGTAGATGCTCTACTTGCCTCCTCTTTACATTTATCTTGTCGTTTGCGACAGGGAGTTCATAGATAGCCTTTTTCTTTCGACCAAACTGTACTCTGAGTCAACAATACATAGTTGTCGAGCCAATTCCAACTCCAGGGTTTTGTTAGTCAAATATGTGGGAAGCCTAAATGGTTCCCCCTTGAATCAATGCACTTAGAGTAAAGAGAAATGAGCACTAAAGAACCAATCATAAGGAGGCTTTTGGTTTTTTAACCAACTCATCTGGCAGTCTCTGATTTGGAAAGTAGCCTTCTTAGGACTTAGGTCCATCAGGGTAAGAGTCAAAAGTGACTCAAAAAATTCATAATAATCATGGGTGATTGGTAGGAGAGGGGTCCACATTGATACGGGGATCTTGTTGGGGACCTTAGAGGAGTCCATAATTTCGAGAGCCATATGTGGACTAAAGAAATCTACTTTTTGATAAAGAAAAAGATGAGCCAAGAAAGAAGAGTACCCTAACCTTTGTTCATGCTTATACTTCACCAATTGCTGGTGCATATTATCCACAATCACATCTGGAAAATCCATCCTGAAGCCTTGTTGCTTCCTTAGGAGGAAGGCTACCTCTAGCTGGGATGCATAAATATGTTCATCTTTATTAAGGCCGAAAATAAAGGCAAGCATGGAGAGTGCATCTTGCATGTCTTGATGAAATCCCTTGAGGGAAAGTGGAAGTTTAGGCATCTGGGTTTCATTTTGGTCTCTTCCGAGCTCAGAATTAAGAAAATTTCAGAGCTAGGCATTCCTCGATAACTAGAACTCTTCCATTCTTTTTGGTGAGTAGATCTCAATAACAAGATCATGAGGAATGGAGAGCATGTCATAGATAGCCATGACACTAATTGTGAACTTAAGGTTCTTAGCTACCACCATTCTGCTATTGGTATTATATAGGTGAGTGCATGCTTCCACCAATTCTAGGCAAGGGTGCACCAACAACACCATGTATTTAGGTAGCATTGAAGCCCACATCTTAAACTCAAGGGAGTCAAAATCTCTTTGTTTCGCCTTTTGGACCATTCTAGCATGTGTAGCCTCCCGGAGGCCCTTATGATTTTTGTTGAATTTAGGCTTGTAGATTTTGTGTTGAGAAATCTAGAGTGCTTTGTCTGAAAATAGTGGTTTTACAATTCCTAAGAGGAATAGATTTTTAAATTTGAAATCACATATTTTTTAGAAAATATAATGATTTAAGCCTTAAAAGTTCATTTTAAGGATTCAATTGAAGAGGGTTTGATCAAATCACCTTAGATCAAACCCCTTGAATAGAACACCGTAGTTTTAAACCATACCTATAAGTATCTCCTTTACACCTATCAAGATACTGATAAAAAATCACTTTTGATTTGGCTTTTGGGGGATAAAATGAATTCATTTAAAATTTATTTCAAATGATTATGGTATTCCTCAGAACAAGCTATCCAATGAATATAATTTTAATATGTTTTGGTTTTGTTATGTATTTGTTTTTTAAGTTTTATTAAACATAGGTTTTTCATAGAAAATGAATTTCTTTATTCTTCACATGTGGAAAAATAGAATATTATCAAAAAAAAAATTGAAAATATGAGCGCACCAGATATTGAAGTCCTTGATCCAACAAAAAATAAAAATAAAATTGACATTTACAAAAAAAGTTCGCAGCGTTATCTGATCATTTACGTGTCACGAATTGTAATTAGTTTGACTTTGAAACTTGATTAAGGAAAAAATATTCAATAAAAACTATCTAACCAAATTGGAAGCACTAGATGTCGAGTTAAAAATCTAAATTTGAAAGATTAGATTTTATCCTTCATGGAAAAAAGTTAATAAAGATTTATCACGGTGTGTGTCACTTTTTAAAATGTTATTTTAGAAAAATCGAATTTTTTGGGGAGATGGAAAAAGAAGTACAATTTGATTCCAAAAATTTTGAAAAAAATATTTTTAGAATCTACAGACAAAATTTGATGAGACTCTAGTTTGCACTATCTTCAAATTTCTCACAGTTTAGCCGCTATAGGTGCCCGAATGTGAAGATTTTTGTTAAAATAATAATTTAGAGTGTCTAGTTTGGCCCAAGAGTATGAAGCCACTATTATGGGATCCACCCCAACACTAGTGAAGAGTCTTTCCATCTCCCCTTCATCACAATTACAATATTGGGTGTAAATTAGCTTTTTCTGACATGGGAGTTAAAGCGAATGACTTGCTATCAAGAAACAATTCTTGTGTCACTATTTGTCCTTGAACAGTGCCAAAGTTGATGCTTTTGAGTCCATGACTGATGCTTCCTCAAATTGCTAATTATTTGCATTATTTAGAAAACACTTGGTGATTATTTGGACACAGTTAATTGTTTCAAGTTTTCTTCAAAGCTTTCGACACTTCTTGGCCAAAATTTGACTGCTTCTTTTCTTTTATTATAGAGAAAGACTTGGTAGAATGATAATATATCAACACCCATCATATTAATTCTTGTGAATTAATTCGTTCCCTTGAGGATCACACCTCATACGGGAATGAAGTACGAACAACTTGTTGCATCATCTTTTTGGGAACTTCGGCTAGTGTCAGATGCGAAAATCCAACTGATCGCTTTTGCATAATAAAAACTCGCCCAAAGGGGCGTTGAGGGAAATCTCCTAGAGATAAACTTAGAAGGAAAGCCAAGGATAACAAGACACTTGGCAAAATGACTGGCAAGCCATGCAAACAACACTTATTAAAAGGGAAAATGCAACTAGAAAACAAACTAACATATTTATAAAGGAACTTCATAGGAGAGAAATCATTAATTAAAATGCTTCAAATGGATTCCATTCATCGGAATCCTGAGAGCATTTCCTTCCAAATATTCAAGCTCAACATATTACTCTCTTTGCAACTAAAAATACGAAAGGGACCTTTCCATTGTGAATCAAATTTAGCACATTGACCTGGCTTAGTGGCTCATTCATTGTATTCTAGGACCAAATCTCCTTCTCTAATTGACCACCTATTGGCGATTGGCCATGGCGTTGTGAGCTTTCTCTTGAGCTTCCTAGACACTGAGTAGCTCTGTTAATCTAACTTCCATAGCTTCGCCTTCTTCAATCTCCAGAGACTTAAGCAATTATAACACCAATAGTTATGTGGAAATTAGCAACACAACTTTCCCATAAACCAGCTCATATGGAGATTTCTTCAAAACCTACTTAGGAGTAATTTGGTCGGCCTAAAGCATTGTCCTTGGGTGCTTGTGCCATTCTCTGTGATGGTCTACACCTATCTGCTTGATCAATCTTATCAAATTCTTGTTTGTGGATTTCACTAGTGCATTACCTTGCGGATAATAATTTGACGAGGTCTTGAGAAAGTTATCGTTCCTCAATGCAAATTTTGAAACTTTTGAGTCGAGAAAAGCCCTTGCATTGTTTGAAATAATGGTTTTCAGAGAGCTAAAATGTGTCACCAAATCTTACAAGAAGCTGAGAATCTCATTCTTCATGGCTCCTTTTAGGGGAATTGCCTTTGACCATCTGGTGAAATAGTTTGTCTCTATTAGAATCCATTTGCGATTTGCATTGGACATTAGATTGACCATTTTGATGAAATCCAAGCCCCACTGAGCAAAAGGATCATCAATCACTATCGAACTAAGGGGCATGGCTGAATTCTTTTATTTGCCAACATAGAACGAACAATACTGACATTTCCTCACCAGACTATGGCAGCCCACAAATAAAGTCGGCCAATAGTATCCCACAGGTATTATATTCATTACAATTATTTTTGTAGAAAAATGACCACCTATTGGATTGTTATGGAAATTGTGTAGAATCCTACTAGCTTGGTGCCCATCCACACATTAGAGGAGTAGCTCATCGAAGTTCCTTTTGAAAATATATCCTTCCATTAACACATATTTGTAAACGATGATTTTGGCACCTTAATGCTCTCTAACTCTCTTAGGGTTTTTCACCTAAAAGGAGAGAGATGGGCCAAAATGCTAATGTCTACACTCAATATTGATGTAATGAGGGATGAAATGTGTCTAAATCTAATGTCCTAAGTGCAATAAACTGAAAAATAAAGATGATTATTAATGTAAAACCTAAGAAATACATAGTGCTGGAAAACACATTGTGATATGAAAACATGAACTAAATGACTTAGAAATGCAAATAAAACCAAATAGAAAACTGTAAGACAAAATGTGTGCACCTAGAAGTGTGTTGTAGACTTGAAGCAACTCTGAAATTCTAGAAATTCTGATTTTTAAGCCTGGCTGGACACTTAGGCCAGTCTAGGCAATTTAGTCCACTTTTGGAAAAATTCTGGAAAACTTCACCGGAGTTTGTTTCGGCCAAATGGGTATCCAAATCTACAAAAAATTCCAAAAAACAAGTTTAGTAGGACTAAGTCACCACTAGTGGCGACTTAGTCCACTTCTGAATTTTTGAAAATTCAGAAGTGGAAATGGAAGCTGCCCTAGGTCTGCACTCTGGTTTCCCACATGTGTCCACTTCTGAAACTTTGATTTTCGGGCTTGAAGGTGACTTTTTATTGATATTTTGGCTAGGTCAACAAAGAGATATCTTCAACAAGTCTTCAATTTCTTCTTCAATGATCTTCAAACCCTCAAAGTACCTAAATTTGCAAACACACAAAGGGGAAAATGTTGATTGTTAGGGCATAGTGGTTTGCCTTGGTCAAACCCCTTTTAGGTAATTAAAGCAAATGAAGAAAGAATGTAACGAAGCATGAAACAATGGATTTAATACCTTGCCATGATGTTTGATCTTGAATTTTTGCAACAAAACATGAATAATTTTCCCTTGAATGTCCTTGGAAGCTATCTTGATGTCTTAGAATGTAAAAACCTTAGCTTGCTTAAGAATGATGAGTGATTGAGAAGATTGATTGATGGAATGAATGAATCAGGTCAAATGAGAGGGAAGACCCTATATTTATACACAATTATGCCTTAATTCCCAAAAATACCTCATCACAGGCCAACCTTAGGTCTTAAAGAATAAAAACTCGAAAGAAAATTGAATTTATTTTTATTTTTGTGCCACATGGGACTAAGTTGCCCAAGGTGGAGACTTAGTCCACTTGGGAAATTTTGAGTGGATGTCAAAGATTAAGACGTATTAAATGTTGTTTATTTGGTTCTTCAACAAGACACTTAATTAAGGCCTGTAAGTGCATAAAGGGACAACTTAAAGCATAAGAAAGGTGTAAACATTGATGACAAGCTTAGGAAAGTGTGAAATTTTGTTATAAGACTTTACAAAACTTTGAAATAGGTCTTGGTAGGGTTATTTAGGTGAATTATAACATTATGGTCCTAGAAAAGTGTGAAGATGTGTTACAACACGTTTACAAGACATCGTTAAATGTATTTTATTCAATTTGCAAGGGCCCAAGACCTAGTGTGGATGTGTAAACACTTCACAACTCTAAATCAAGGCTTCATTAAGTCCAATTTGTCATTAATTATTCCCATATCAAGCAAAGTATACACTTTTTGGCAACACAATATCTGACACCTTGTAACTTGTAGAACTGCTTTTTATGAGATGTGAGATTCTCTGGATATTTACTAGTCTCCATGAATTGGGTTCTATCTGTAACCCATGACTCCTCTGCTTCAAACTGATTAATCAAGATTTTCTTTGAAAATTATTTCTCAACCTAGAACTCAATTTCATTGGCTAGGTATTTGTCTTTGATTACTTTTGTTGGCCAAACTTCGATATCATAAATTTTGTTGGCCGAACTCCAAAATTTTTGTGATCTTGTTTTCTCTTTTATCAGTGATTTCACCTTCCATGATGTATTCCCTTACATTGGAATGAGCCACAAAAACCATTATTTTTCTCTCTGACACCAGGTGTCTAAATTTCTTGAGACCCTTCACAATGGTGAATGCTTGTTTTCCAACAAAGTTATACTTGGTCTTGTACCCTCACAGTGTCCTCAAATAGAAGGCACGTAGATGTTCTCCCTTCTCTTTTTCATCTTTTTGTGTAAGCATTGCTATGATGCTATGCTAACCACCATAGACATACATGATGAAATCCAAGTGGAAAAGTCAGGGTTAACCAACATTGGGGTGAAATAAATTATTTTTTTATTTTTTCAAATGCGTCTCTACCTCGAGGGTCCATTTGAATACTAAGTCTTTCTTTAGCATATAGGTAATAGGCTTGACCGTCGACCCAACAAAGTTAGAGATAAATTTGTTGACAAAATTAATTTTACCCAAAAAAGATTAGATTCCTTGCTTATTCACTAGTAAGGGAAATTCCTTGATGGCCTTAACCTGTTCGAGGTCTATGGAAATCCCTTCTTTGGAGACCACATAACCAAGGAGCTTTCCTTGTGAGACTCCAAAAAGCACATTTCTTGGGGTTCAAAGACACCCCAAATTCTTGACACGTTTGGAGAATCTTCTCCAAATGGTCAAAATGATCCTCCTTAGACTTGGAAAATATTGTCAGGTCATCCTTGCAAACACTATTCATTTCCTGCTGAAAAGTGGCCCCTACATTTGATAGACTGAAAGGCATCTTAGCATATGCAAACATCACCCACTTAGTGGTAAACATAGTTTTATACTGATCCTCTTCTTTAACCCTTGATTATATTCAAAGAAACCATATAGCAAGGAAAACATCTCTGATCTTGCCACAGTTTGAAGAATCTGCTCCATGGAAGGAAGGGGATAATGATCTTTTAGAGATGCTCTGTTTAGGTCTCTAAAATCTACACAAAACCTAATGTCACCATTCTTGTTTTAGACATGGACCAAATTAGATACCCATGTAGAGTGTTTAATAGGATATATGATCTTGGAATCTGTAAGCTTTCTTAATTCTTGGGCCATGAGAGACTCTACTTCTAGATTGATTGACTTCTGCTTTTGGCGAATGGGATTAGCTCCTTCAATCGGATCTATAGTGTGCTGGATTACATTGGGGTCATACCCCCTTAGGTCATCATAATTCCACGCCATGACCTTGTCATACTCATTGCAGAAAGATATTAATCTTTCATTATCCTTTTGAAGAACATCTTTTCCAACTTTCAACTTCCTGCCACCTTCGATGTCTAGGTTAGAGTAATCGCCTTTGTTTGCAACAAATTTTCTTTTGTCATTTCTAGCGTCATCGAAATAAAAAAGATTCTCTAGAGTGATTAAACTCTTTGGAAGCTTGTTGGTTCTTAGTTGAATGATCTTATCTTTATAAGCCTCTTCAATTTTAGGTTGTAGTTGTTCCAAAAACTCACTAGAATGCTGAATAAACTTGGCCATCTGAGCATCACTCTCAAATATTTGCCAGTTTTGATCATTATTAGGAATAGTGGGTCTTACAATCACTCACATTGCATGCTTGTTTGATAGCAAGCCTATTACTGGGTCAAATTGAGAACTGATCGCATGGCCATCGTATCTGCTGTAACATTTTAAGACCTTGGAATTACTTGGATATTGAAGGCTTCAAATCCTTGGATTAGGTCCCACAACTTGTAGTGGTAGGATCACATCTGTACATTTTTGTAGCTAATGTCTCTGATATGTTTGATCACTAAGTGTGAGTGTCTGAAGACCTTTAGCCTTTTAATTCCCATCCACTCCACAAGACTCAAACTATGGATCAGGCCTTCATACTCGGTCTTGTTATTTGTGCAAGAAAATTGGAACTGAAAGGCTATGAGAGTCTCCACTCCAATAGGGGATCCTAGGCGGATGCTAGGTCTTGAACCTACCTTGCATCTCACACCATCAAAGTACAGAGTCCATAGGTTTGATTCATGATTTGTGCTTTCATGTTGGGTTTCTTGCTTCTTAGTCACTTGAGGGATGACTTAAGATCTTCATCATAAATCATACACATTGAGGTTGATAACATCATAATTTTAAAATGGGTCTCTCTTCATGAATTCATTTATCAGGATTTCTTCTTTGGGTCGTCTATCCCAAGTAGCTTCTTCATCTTCTAGCATCTCTACACAATACATCTCACATTTTGAAAATGATGTATGTGTAACCTCAAAGTTCATAACAATATCATTTGCTGTTTGCTCTGAGTGTATGGGTCTTGATAATACTTTCATCTTGGCACCATGCTTAGTATTTAAGATTAAATGGGACCAATCTAGAGACAAATACCCTCCAATCTTAGCAGTAAAATCTCTAGAAAGACACAATACAAAAATGGGAGGGATGTCTTTTACTACCATCACTTGGGTGACTATAATGCTAGGACATGAATATAGTATTAGGATAGGATCTTGATATTAAGATTTACAACCTTAAACCTTTTTCCATCTAATTGCATGATTCCTCTATCAAGAGGCTCATATTCCAATTTTAATGAATTTGCAATCAACTTAGGCATAACTATGGTGCTGGCAGCAGAGACAATCATTGAATTGTGTAGCAGCTTATCTCCAATAATGGTCAAGAAGAATGGGGTAGGTTTTTACTTACTATCCTCCTCTTTCACTACCTTTTCCTTTGTGTTTGTGAATGTTGCAGCTCCTAAGGCTCGAGGCTCTTAAATTGGCCTTTTACCTTTCTCGTGATTGTGTTCCGAGATTGCATCAGTCTGTAGAGGTTGTTTATCCTCTCCAAAATCTTCTCGCAATAGGGAGTTTTGCTCGGGAATAGCCAAAATATCCCATAAAAAGATATGGGTTGGGGCTTTCTTCAATTGCTACACCATATTGAGCGGTTTGGATATTTGGGCCTTTGACTCTTTTGCTTTACTCACTATTACCTCTCTTTGCTTTTGAAATGCAAGAGCTACTACTGATGGTTCTAGGCTCTTTTTCGAGACTGGATTAGGTTGCAGCATAACAAGTACATGTTCTCTGATCAACCTCCTCTTGGATTGGGTATAATAATCTAATTGAACTTGAGGGGATTTAGACGTTGAGTCCTCATTGGCGAATACTGCATCCTCTTCCTCAATCTAAGAAAACACAACATGTGGTTTGAAACAATTTCCCCTTCTTGCTCAAGGACATGCCTTGCATTTGCAACACTAGGATATCATTTTCCACTCTCGAGGATTGATAGGTACATGCACTTGTATCAACAATGATTCCTTGATTTTGCTTTTCCACAATCTTTTGTTGGAGATTACCCTTAAGGCAGTTCTGAGGCATGTGTGCATTATTGCAGGGTATACACCATGAATTAGTGTTGTCCGCTAGGTTATTTTGACCTACAATTTTTGGCCCTAGACATTGAAATATTTTTTTCTAATTAAATCTTCACTTTTGGGTACCTATAGCGGTTAAACCGTGAAGAATTTGAAGATGATGCAAACTAGTGATTTGTCGCATTTTATTTGTAGATTCTAAATATTTTTTTTCATTTTTTTTGGAATCAAATTGCACTTCTTTTTCCATCTCCTTTGAAAACTAGTTTTTTACAGCAAACAACATTTTTAAGGAGTGACACTCATATAATGCATAACTTTTTTCCATGAAGGATAAAATTATAATTTTTTGAATTTAGATTTGTAACTACGATATTTAGTGCTTCCAATTAGTTAGATAGTGTTTTATTGAATATTTTTTCCTTAATCAAGTTTCAAAGTCAAACCAATTACAATTCAGACATAGGCGACTGTATAACGATAAATTTTTTGTATGTATCGAAATTAATTTTTTTGTTGGATCAAGGACTTCAATATTTGGTGCACTCATATTTTTCATTTTTTTTGTTAATGCTATTTTTCCACATGTGCAGAATAGAGCTTGATTTTCGGTGAAAACCTATGTTTAATAGAACTAAAAAAACATAATAAACCCAAAACATATTAAAATTTTATATTGTTGGATAGCTCATTTCGGACTACCATCATCCAATTGGGTTGTGAAGTCTCCTCCATTTTCATCCTCAACCCGAGCTTCGAAACACAAAATACTTTTTTGATGCTAGAGGGTGAGAAGGTGGGAAAAGGGGGGTTCAGCCGAACCAGGGGGGTTCGCTCGAACCAGGGTTCATTCAAACCCCCTTTCAAAGGATGTTTTCCTTGTGTTTTTTGGCGGGAATGGTGGGACCTTGCATTTAATTGGTTCGCTCGAACCAAGGTTTATTCAAACCCTTTTTTGATTCGCTCAAACCAAAGGGTTCATTCGAACCCCAAAAACCAATTTTTTTGCATGGGGTCATTTTTTGTGGACAACGTTTCCTTCCTCACTCGAATTGCAAACCACTTTTGTAGGTTTACCCATTTAGTGGCACAGATTGTAACATTGTTGGGATTGGGACTATATGGTTTGAAAGTTGTGTCTAATTATTTGTCCGTGTTCCTCCCTGGTATTAGTTCTACTAGAATGGAGGTCTATTGCCTTGAAATTTTTTGTAAGGGGTCTTAGGTGGCGTGTCTTGCTGTCTCTTGAGGTTAAGTATCTCATTGGAAAAGGTTCACAACAAATTCTTCATATCGCTCATTTTTGCAGCCAAGGAGATAGGAGCAGTTGCATTAGTTTGTGCATTGGGATACACATACATTGAAGGAGACTTAGCAGAGGTAGTGGGGGAATCTTTTGGTTGTAGAGGTGGGATTTCAGGGAAAACCAACATAAGCGGCCAGGGAGGGAGCTTTCTAGCATCTATGTGATTGTTCTCAGCTCTAACAACCAAGTCATATGCGTGTGGAAGGGTTTGTCCACCCAATGACTGGATCATTACGGCTATGTCAGAATTGAAAGCCTTCAGATAGAAGACAATAGCCATACTTGTCGGAGGTCTGGCTGTTATGGAGATCTTTTGCCTTGGGTTTTGTGAAACTTGGTGTTGAAGTATGTGGTAGCTTCTTGAGGATCCCTCTTTATCATTATCAGTTGTTGGAGTAAGGAAGATTGGTCGCCTTTCTTCGTGAACCATTCAAAAAAGTTATCTTCGAGTTGATCCCATGTGGCAATTGAATTGGGGTCTAGGGATCTATACCAGTCAGAAGGCTTTCCCTTTGAAGGAAGTGGCAAGTAGCCTTAAAGTGACATTTTTCTCTGTCACATGATACACCATGTACATGTTGACAACATCTTGCAAATGTTCCTTCGATGTCTTAAATCTTCTCCCATGAACTGAGGGAGCGTTTTTGAACCATTTATGGGTATGATCCCACACTACTAGAGGAGTTGGAGGAATGAACAGGGTACCACTATTCCATGCTACAAAGTTTCTAGCAACCATTGGAGCTTGCACTTGCTGTGCTTGAGCTTGCACTAGTGTTTGTGTTACTCTGCTTATTGCAATTCCTTACCGTTTGACAATCACTAGTGGGGATAAGAGTAATCTGAGATTACATGTTGTTAATGATCTAGTGATGTGCCTCCAACTCATAAATTTGCCTCTTTATTGGATTGAAGTATTCCAGTCCCATTGGACATGCCAAAGAAAACTGTTGATCCTAAAGCTGACGCTTAGGAGATACAGTTTATGGGAAGTTCTGCAAATGGGAGACTAGAATGCACTTTGTAGAATGACCTCTAAAATTTTAGGAGTCAACTCTTTGTTTGTTAACAAGGGGAAGCAAAATGAGAAGAAATGAAAAACAATGCATAAAAGAAACTACTCTAAGGTAATGTGCCAAGCTTTTACAACATTTCAAAAGTCTTCACCACATTTTAGTCATGATGTAGCATACCAAATCTCAGTTAAACTAGTTTTCTTAGAATCTCAAAAGAGTATTAGAAATGATTCAAAGTTTTGCATATATTAATGTAATTGAAATTATAAAAGTTAGAAAAGGGAATAATTCACAATGGCAACACTTCCGACAGATACATATTATGAATTCAAGTAAATAAACAGATATAAACACATAGTAGAGGTGAGCATAGCACAATTCTATATATTTAGTCTTTATTCTTTCAAGAACATAACATACTAAGGTTTGAGTATTACATAAATAAATTATTCCTCCTAAGTTTTACATTCAGTGATGAATAACTAAAAATTGGGAACCAATAAACAACTCCACACAAGGCTTAAAATATGAAAGACTATTCCCTATGAGATGAAAACCACCAAAACATAAAAGATTCACTACTTGCGCGCCTGTAGACCTCGTCTCCATCTAAACCGTTGAAATGGTCGTATTGGGCAATCATGAGCAACCCAAATATGAGAGATGATGCCACCTGTTTCCCACGATCTCGCTACAACATCCTACGAGCCTCGTAATTGAGTGCTGACATGATGAACATTCATTTCATAGGATGCATGTGGGTCGACCACACGTCTGCCTTTGTTATTTGCTCGTGGTGGTCTTGCGAAGTGCTCTCGACCAACTGTGATCATATATAACCCCCAGTGCTTAAAAACCCCTTTGGGATGTGTCAGATTGACACGTGTCTCAAGAGAAAGTAGGCGCTTGATGAAAATAAAAATACCGCTCATTCCTTTAGTTGGCGCATGGGGTTGCCGCGTGTCGTCTTGCCGCATTGCACCTCAAGCATAGTCCCCAGTTTTGATAGCGGTTGCACGGGCTTGACAAGTGGCTCTACCCCACGCAAAATTTTGAACCTTGAGTGCAAAACCATGGCAACATAAAAGGGAGGCATTATTACTAATAATACCTTGGAAAAGAAAACCCCTCGGGAAAGTAGGGGTGCAATAGACAAAGTCTATAGCTTATAAACATTCATCATGGTCAAATCTCTCTATTTAGGGGCAATTGGGTCCTCAATCATCATGATCATCAAGGGAACCCACATAAAAGTCATATGGTCAATGTTGAGACTACCAAACAACTTGTTCAATAGCACCATAACACACTTGTGCACTTCTTGAAATGAGCTTGTGGTAAGTTTTCAAATATCATAGTTCTTAGATAAATCAAATATTGAAGCTTACCAATTTTGCCAAAGGTACCTAAGAACTAATTTTATGCAAAAATTATGTGTTCTATATGACTTTTTTTAGTACCCTTAATAGCTTTAAATAGTTGTGGTGATGGAAAGCAGAACAAATTTTCTTTGGGCTTTGATTAAAGATGTATTAGTAGGAAATATGTTTGAAATGGATGAGTAGTAGGTAATTGGTTATTTGTTATCATATTACATTAATTATCTATAGGGATTAATCTTAGACTAAATAAATGGAAGCACAACTAATGATGCTGCCAAACATGCCCAAATCTATACTGTCAAATTACTAAGGTGTACCCAAAAAAAAAGTTTTATGGTTTTTAACTATATTATGTATGTCTTTAAGTAGCCCTTACAGTACAACTTTAGATTCATACAATTATTGTGGAGGAAAAAATAAAATTCTTTAAAATTAGATCAAGCTAAGACAATTAGCTATAAACCATCAAAGGACATAGAGCAGAGTTGATATGTCAAACTACTAGTAAGGAAATCGAGAGTAATTAGATATAACAACCATACAATTTAAGTTAAACATGGTAGAAACATATAATCATTTTTGTGTTTTGGTTAGCTAGTGGAAACATGTTACTTCTACATTAATTTGTTATTGTATCACATTAATTATGCCTTCATCATAAAGCTCTTATGATATCATTTTATATTAATTAGTTATAATAGTTAATTTTTGTTGTCTTATAGGAATTTAAGAAGAAGCTAAAATAATAATTTATTTTTATTTAATTTCAAATTTCAAATTATATTGAGTATAGCATAATAAATAAGGGAATTTTATTGAAGTAATATCAATATTAATAATTTTTGTGAGTGGAAGGTTTAATTCTTAGCTTGAAATTGGTTATTAAATCTAAATTTTAAAAGCTTATTGTTGAAGTGGATTCTTAAATATTGGTTGAGGCAATCAATTTAAGCTAGGTATCTAATTGATGCTTCCAAATTTATTTGTTTGAGCAACTTATCTCAAACCTTAAAGCTTGTGGATTTGTAGGTTCAACACATTAGAATTGTTGGGAATATGGTGAAACATTAGCTTGCCAATTTTAGCCTCAATCTAAATTTCTACAATTTAAAAGGTGATCATTAGAGTGTTAGCAAAAAAAATATTTTTAAAGATTTTAGGAGAGATCCTTAATTTGGATATGGATCCAAGTTTCCTTCTTCCTCTGACTATCTTTTGGTCTTCTCCTTTTTAACTATATTTTTCTCCTCCTATATTTCCACTTTCTTTCCTTTTTTTCTTCTTTCCCCTTTTTGTTAACTTGTTTTTACTTTTCTAGTCTTGTTTGAGAACCTTTGTCATTGTGTTCACTTTCTTTTTTAATCCAATTTTCCCTCTTTTATCCTATCTCTTTCATTGGCTTATTCGTTTGATAGTTCCTTTACCTTTAATCCTTTTCTCTTTTTGTTTCTTTACTTTTTTGCATTGCAAAGGTTAAGCTTCTCTTGCATTTATATGCCTCTCTTCTTGCTCTCTAGCAAGCATTTATTCCTTATTATTTTTATCACACTAGCATGGATTTGTTCATACTTTGTCCTTTTCTTAGTGTATGTTGGATATGTGATCTCGTCCTTTCATGTCTATCTTATCATATGCTTGTTCTTAGCATCTTTCTTCATGTTGGGCCACACCACCTTTTTTATGTAATGAAATCTCATTTTCCTTCTTGAAAAAGTTGATATTCATACTATCCTTACCTCTCATGTCTATTTTGTAAATCTATGATACCTTGATAGATTTATGTTTCTTCAATGCCTCACTTCTCTATTTACACATCCCTTCCTCCTAGCTAAATCGAATCTCCCTCTTGACATCAAGATGGAACTGTAACTTCCTCTCATGACATTTCTTGTTCTACTAAAATGTTGAGTCCTAGTAAAAGATGCTTCAATTTGATAAGATGAAATATATCAAACAATTTTTGTCACAATGGTGGTGAGTTTGCAAAAAGAAAAATCGAGAGAATCATATAGGTTGTCTTGCTAGAAAAATTCATCTATCGACTCTTTAGGGAAAACTTCAAGTGTCAAAGGTAAGATGAAGCAAGACAATCACATGTATAATCATTTGAAGAAAAGGGATGGAGACACTGATGATCCTATAGAAAGTAATGCTCCTCGTGAGTGGTGGCCTAAGAAAAATCAAGTGAAGCCATCTAGATTACTTTTGTTGTAGTTGTTGATTCAACCCCGCAACACCCAAAAATTACTTGCAAGCAATTATCCTATCACAAAAGAGAGATCAAAGCATGATTGTGTGCTCAACAACTTGAGAAATTGTATTGACACAATAATTTGAATGAATGATTACAATGAAGGTGGATGCTTATAAAATCATAAAAAAAACTAGATTGGGGTTTGATAAGATTGAGACAAATGTATTCATTAATGCAATGAGACAACATGTGCTAAATATAACTCAATCTAATAATAAAAAATAACTCCTAAGTTTGACTTAAGTAATTAAAGTAAAAAGGTATCTAATGATTAATTAATTATCAGGTGAAGACCTATTTACTCCAACAATCCCCCTTAAGATCAACTTAGGGAGAAACTAAAAAACTAATAAAGGAAGCTAAAAAGAATGCAAAATGGGTTTCTACTACAAGGCCTGATGAGGTACATATGAATAAGCAGCTAAAATCTCTCATTATTGGAGAGAAGGAGAAAACCTCATGGGAAAAAACTCCTCTCCAAAAGAGATAAAAATAAAATCATGCACATGAAAAAGAAATGTAAGACTCAAATGTCCCCCCAAGTGTTGCTTTGGTCACATAAGAACAATCAATATCCCCCTATAGGAGAGAAAAGATGAGCCAATGAATCCCCCCAAAAGGAAGAAGCTCCTCTACCAAAAGTGAATGCTCGAAGAAGAATGTTAAAGATGATCCAAAAACATAATTCATTGTTCCTCCCCTTAGGAAGAAACACATCTAATGGTGTATGTAGGAGAAACTCTCTTAGGATAAATGGTCACATGATGGATGCCATGGAGAAACGCTTAAGGGTCCACATGCTTGAATCAAATGAAGCCAAATCAATTGAAGCATATCCAAATAACTATGAAGATACTTGAAGAACAACCTCAAAAGGAAATGTTGATGTGAAAAGAGGTGGACCATAGCTATCATCAAAGAGGAAGTGAATATCCTCAAGTGTGTCCCCAATATCTGCAATGTGAGACTCAATGAGTAACTTTGCAATGTCTGACAAGTAGTCACCCCACAAAGTTGAAACTGAAAGACTATAAGGATGCTAGTGAAATGAATTGATCTTTGAAGATGCAAGAGGTGTAGGAGGAAGCTCAACACAAGTCTCATGAGCCAAGGTGGATAAGGGAAGTACACATAGGTTCAAGTGACCATACTTCTCCATATATCTGATCCACTCTAGATGTATGAGAGTGAAGACTAGTCAATGGTAGAGCATGCTCATTTGGAGCAAAATGAGAGAAGGCATACAATCGAGAAGCATGATCTATTGTTCTAACTACAAGAATATCTCTCTTGTGCAGGTATCTGATAAGCACTGAATCAGGTGTGAAATCTAGTATCTTGCCTGCCCCACTATGTGCAATCTGATAGATGGAAAGGAGATTGGAAGATAATAAAGGGATACAAAGTACATCATGAAATGTGTTGTCATCAACATCTATTGATCCTTTCTCAATAACACTCATATAATTATTATTCCTTATAAAGTATGTAGTAATGTGCAAGGTTGAAATGAAGAGAATAGACCCGTAGATGAAGCCATGCGATATGAGGCTCCTGAATCAAGAAGCCATTTGTGAGACTGTAGATTGGTGGATGCAAAGAGAGCATGATCTTTCATCTTGTCCACTCCATGTTCCATGGTGATTGACCTTGATTGTGAAGGTGTTGTAGTGGAAGAATAGGATGAAGGCAATTGAATATTGTTCATATGTAGAAGATGCTTCAGCTCATCAATTTTCTTTACATAACATTGATGCTCATTATGACTTGTCTTTGTGCAATATGCACATTTTGGTTGATCCTTCTTAGATGAGTTCCCTTTAGAAGATGAAGAAGAATCTAAGGTATCCTGTGAGTGTGATTTCCTAGCTCACTCATGTGACTTGAAAGCCTTTTGTTTATGTTTCTTGCCTTTGCCATTTGAAGCCTTCTGATCTCTAGTGCTTGATGATGTGATAAGAGCTTGTGATTTGGAAGACTTCAAGGAGCCCATATGTACCAACTTTGCCTGCTTGCGAGTGAATGATGTAGTGAAAGCAAGTGAACGCATAGTGAATCTATCACCAAGTGCATCTTTCATGGCATAAAAGGTAGAAACAAAAATTGAATAATCAGGACCAAGCTTGGAAAAGATGGAAAGAATCGATTGAGTGTCATTTTTTAGAATACTGCACTATATCAATTGCAATCCGAGAGACTTGAGTTTAGTGAAAAAGTTCTAAATGCTATAAAATATATCATAATAAAGGTTTTCTTCCCAAATTAAATCTTTGTAAGTCCCAATTAATTTTTAACTTAGTAGTTCCTTTTATTTATCAAAATTATCAGTTGTAAAATATCATAACCTTGCCATAGAAATTGTCATAAAAAAATATTCCAAATGATTTGAGAGTTACATTGCTCCATCTACATGAATTTTCACACCCCTTGAAAAAATATACAAAAATAATGACATTTTATTAATTTTTGGGCTCTTTTTATAGAAAATGAGAAATAATACTTAATTTAGGTCCAAATAATCAAATTTTAATTAAATTCATTTTGCTTGTCAATTTCTCCTTAGCCCATGGGAAATACTTAAATGAAAATTTTCTCCACAAAACTAAATCAATTAAAAGTAGAAAATGCAAAGTATCAAACATCACTACATGTAAATCATCCTAGACATATTGCATACTTAGTTGTTGTCTTTGATCATTATTTTGAAATTGTTAAATCAATTTGTCCAAAGTTTTGATTAGAATAATATAACTTGTAATTGTGAATATATGAAAATGTAGAGATCATAAATATAAATACGGCAAAGCTCACACTCTCACAATCACACAATGAAGTTCAAGATCTTGGTTTAGAATATGAAATTTAGATAACAAGCAAAGTCATCATAGCTAAGATTTTGATTTGCTTTGTTGTTGGTTGCTCTTCAAAGTAATAAACTAGATGAAAGAACAATAATGATATGATGCAATGATAAAGATAAATGACACCTATGTGTGACAATGATAATGATAAAATACTTGATAATGCTTGATAATGCTTGATAATGCTTGAATGCTTGATATGCTTTATAATACTTGAATGCTTGAAGTGCTATAGTGATTTTGATAATAAGAGTGCTAGGGAGATCTTGATCATAAAATTGCTAGTGGGTTTGAATGAAGTGAAAGCTTTTTTATTTATATGTTTCACTTGACATTTGATCAATGGTGGATATTGATTTGCAAGATCAATGGATATGAAAATTAAAGATAGGGTAAGATCTAATTTTTTAATTTATTTAAAAAAGAGTGTTAGTTAATTAAATAATTTTTAAAAATTATTTATGATAGAGAAAAATGTTTAATTTAAATAAATAATTTTTAATTTATTTAAAAGAGGAGTGTTAGCTAATTAAACATTATTTAATTATAGAGGATCAAAAATAATTTGAAATTAGTTTTAATTAATGTTGGAGGGGAAATGGTAAAAGATGAATTAATTAAATAATTAAAATTATTTAAGAAATATAGATTTAATTATTATGAAAATAAATGTTAGTTTAATTAAATATATATTTTTTAATTAATGTAGATAGAAGAAATGATAAATATAATAATGAAATGACAAGATGAAAATGTATTAGTCATTTTTAAGTGTCTACAGTAATTCAATAGATTCTTTAAAGGCGTTTCTAAAAATTATTAGTCTTTATTAAGATTTAAATGTCAAAAGATCAAAATAAGTAAATTCTAATACCCAAATTTCTCTTGGTTCATTCTCATGGGAAAGGTTTAGGTTGTAAGCTAATTAACTTCAATAAATGTAGTTTTAAAACTAAACAAAACATATAATCAATTTGTATATTTTGAAACACTTGTGAACAATTTTAAACTTATTTTTCCATTTTCAAAATTCAAATAAATATCATATTTGAATTTATTTTATTTCTAAAATTAATTTAATATTTATCTTTAATCCTTATTTATACATCAAAAGTCTTTGTTTATATACTTTTATTGATATAATTAACCTATATATGTCAAAGTGAATTTATGGAATGTTAAATCTACTCAAAACATCTGCATACTTAAAATTCTACTGAAAACATCTATATACTTAAATTGTTAAATCTACTGAAAACATCTATATAACTTTTTAAGGTTAGACAAAATGTGTTTCTTATGGCTTTATATATGGGAAGCTTTTTAGGTATTTATTTTGAATTCTTTAAATTTCATATAGACATTATAACAGGGGAAATATTTTATGATCATTATTTATGTCCAATTCATTGTGCGAAGAGATATCTGCAGAATGCCTCCAAATGGATGAGACCGACACCACCCAATCAAGCAACGGGGAATGTTCTCAAGGTCGGCGTTCGACAGGGGAGACTACAAGTTCAGGCACAAACGAGTCCTCTCAGTCCAGGTCAGATGCATTTTATTTGAACGTTGCTGTCTTTCTCCGCCATTTAATTCCAACATTAGACCTCACTCATTATTTCGACTAACAGTGACTACGGACAGAAGTTTGATGTATTTCTCAGTCATAGCGGTAAGCAGAAATTTTTTGTTAGGCAGCTATTCAAAGACCTGACAAGCCAAGGCGTGTCCTGCTTCTTTGATCAAGATCGTGAAAGCTTGCCAGTGGCAGAACATTTCCCCTCTCGTATATTTGAGGCGGCTAAGACATGCAAAGTAGCAGTTTTGCTTCTCTCTAAGGATTTCCTCGAATCGAAGTGGCCCATGCTAGAACTCTCTGCTTTCGTAAAAGCGAGAGACACAAATTCCAATCTCAAAATTTTACCCCTGTTCTTCAGGATTTTGCCGGATGCTCTTAAAAACACTAAGGAAAACGACGTAAAATGGAAACAGCTGAAGATATCCAGAGAAAAGCGAGACGAATGGCACCAAGCTCTGAAATAGATAGGGCCAATTAATGGGTTGAGGTTGGTTGAAAGTGGCGATGAAGTGGAGTTTAGGGAGGAAATTGTGAAAGCAATCTGGCACGTACTTCCAACACCCTCCCCAAGGTATCATGTCAGTGGTATGCAAGGAGAAGCACGAATGTGTCAGGTGAAAACACCTCGCTACTTTATTTTATGTAACTCCTTTCATTTTCTTTTGTTGTATTGCCACGAATATAAATACAAATGCTTCATGTCCTGATTATTTGTTTTGGTTGCAGGAGGTCGCAGATTTCTTCAGCAAAATTGAGCCCAACGAAAAGGGAATCCGTATTGCAGGATTATATGGAATAGCAGGCCACGGGAAAACTACACTCGGCAAGGCTTTCTGCAACTTTAAATTGAGAGACTTTGAAGGTAAAGTATGCCATCTGGAATTTTCTAGAGGCGATTCATTCGAAAGAACAAAACTTTCCCTACACTATCTCACTCACCGCCCTCAATCGTATCTCCAAACATTGGCAAGCCAAGATCAGGTGAACAATATCATAGTGACAAGTAGGGTTTTTGTTTGTTTGTTTTGCAGTGTGTCAAATTATGATCTTTTAACAAGATTCGACGGCAAAAACAATCCCTATTTCATATTTTCATATGATTTAATCTTGTTTCCTCACTGTTCTTCTTTTTCATATAGAATTCTCTTTACAACTCCAGTGTTGTGTAAATGACTCTAAACAAAGACTCGTGAACAAGAGGTGTAAGTATTCCGCATTTTGTAATGTAACTTACAGGCACAAGTTGAGTTGTATAGAAGAGTGAAGAACAAAAGGGTACTGTTGGTTCTCGATAATATCACAGAAGAAAGTATAGACGAAGTGGCGTTTTATCGTAAGGCAGACTTGGAAGAAGACAGTTGGATTCTTTTGAGCGGTCGGAGTGTAGATGTTCTAGAAAAGCATTTCATTATAGATAAGCGGTCATGCATGCGCCATCCCAAGGTTCAAAGAGGAAGAGGCCATAGCCATCTTGTTGGAAAGGGCATTTGCAGGAGAGCCAAAGTTAGAGGCAGAGAACAGACGTTTTGCTTTGAAATGTGCAAAAAGATGTTTCTTCGAAGAGACCAGTTGTGGTAATGGTCCGAGAGCTCGAACATATCATCCGTTGGCCTTAAAAGCTTTTGGCGGCTACCTCAAGAGTAAATACGATTCGGATATATCAAAATGGGCTGCTGAGATAGATGGGATGGTAGACAGAGCCGGTGATGGTTTGGATGAAGTGTTCATTGTGCTGGGCAAAGCTTTTGATAACATGGATCCCATATACCAAACCATATTCATGCTTCTCACCGTATATATGCCGCCCAATATGTCTCGAGAAAAAGTTACTGGGTGGATGGCAATAATTTGCAACAAAACTATCTCGTTTATTGAAAAAGCAGTGAGTTGAATAATTGTTTTTAAACGCTTTTTGTTTGTGATTCAGGCATTTTTATTGAAAAGCCATTGAATGCTTAATTTATATGTGGCTCCAGGTTGAGTGTCTCTGTAAGAAGGCTTATATCGAAGAATTTAAGCCTGAAATCCGCGCACATGACCTATATATCAAGTTTGCTCAAAGAAAAGCAAATGAAATGAAAAGATGGCTGTGGTGGAAAGAGGAAGACAACCAATGTCCACGTCGGTTAATTGCAGAAGATAAATACGGGTTTGAATTAGCAAAGTTGGAGCAATGCATGTATCGAAATATCGCCCCGAAGTACCTTAGGAATCTATTTATGCTTCAGCTTATAGATGTGAAGAATATGATCAAGCTTGACTTAGGCCCGATGGACAGCCTCAGAGGTATAACATTATGCGATTGCAAATTGCTGGCAGCACTTGATGGGATGCAAAACTTGTTAGACTTGGCGTGGCTTCAGATAAGGGGGGTAAATCCAATGTTCAAACTTCCCGAGTTAAGCAGCCTCGAAAGTTTACAACATCTTGAACTGGATATTGCAGGCAGCCAGGTGGTTGATCAGCTGGGAGATCTGACCAAATGTTTTCTTCTCAGAGAGATTAATGTTGTCTGTCCATCTCTCTCCGAGTTCCCAAGGTTAAAGGGTATGCAGCGTCTGGAGAAAGTAGAATTTAGTTTGTGTGATAAAGTGAAGGGCCCCCTCGAATGTACAGATTGTGAGAAGCTTCAAACAATTGTCCTAAATCTTTGCTGCCAGATGGTTGCCTCACCGCTTCTCACTGGATGTAAGAAACTATCCAAGCTCGTTTTGTCGGAATGTGATGCGGTGACTGCCTGTCCAGATGTAGATGTGCCAAATGCTTTAAAGACACTAGAGTTGTTCATTTCATCAAAAGCTCCGTCGGCGCCTGAAAATTTAGAGTCTTATTGTGATCTGGAATATCTTAAACTATGGAATATGGGGGAACTAATGGAGCTTCCGAGTTTCAAAAGATTATCAAATTTGACAGTGCTCAAACTTGGCAAGTGTGGTATAGGGGAGCTACCGGATCTTACAGGTTGTAACAGGTTGGAGGATGTTTACTTTTTTCAACTTAAGAATTTAGTCAGGTTTCCCAGCTTCTCATCACTAAGGGAGTTGAAGAAATTAAGTTTATGTAATTGCATTAGTGTTCAAAATCCTCCCGATATCGAGGGATGCCATAAATTACAGGTCTTTCATCTGCTATACAACGATAATATGGAAGGACTTTCAAAGATGGATAAGTGCGCACAATTAGAGGAAATTTAAGTGAGTTGGCATGCTGAGTATGAGGTTCAGTATGACGGATTTAATCCCAACAGTTGTTGGTACGATGAGGATCTTGAATTTTGTCTGGAGCACTTTAAAGACGAGAAGTTCGGGAAGATAAATCATGTAAGCGTGCCATATGCACTGAAACAGTGGGAGTGGCTGAAGGGCAAGACAATGCTGGTGAAACGGTATTTCCGTGGAGTGAAGCTCTATTACTCTCTCACAGCTCCCTATGAAGATGGACCATCGAATAACTGCAGCGAAAATGTAATTACTCTTAAAATGATAAATGACAAAGTGACGCCTATCACGACGATGGGCAAAGACTCTCAAGATGGTGATTGGTTTAATAAAGTGAAGGGTATTTTGCTGGAAAAAAGAATAATGCGCATGCACGTGTCTGCTCAGGTATGGTTTTAATGGCTCTAAGAAAATTCACCACTAGTAATTTACCGATGGAAAATTCACCGTCATGATAAATTCACCGTCATGATAAATTCACTGCCAAGTAAAATTCACTGTTAGCAATTTCAAAATGTGGTTAATTTTCGGCCGCAGTGAATTGCTTGTGGTGAATTTTACTTGGAGATGAATTTGTCATGGCGGTGAATTTTCCCACGGTGAATTGCTCGCGTATGCTGTTTTAATACCAGCGTTAAATGGTTTATATATGAAAAAAGATAGACGCAGATTATTCTTATAATTTTAAAATTAAAATACACAACGTTGCACTTTGTATTCCATTGCTTCTAAAAACTTTCACATATAGAGAAAAATTGTGTTTATATTTATTTTATAATGGTAGAATCTACTTAAATTATTTTATTCAGTTGTAAATTCATTTTTTTTTTTTTTTTTAAAATTTAAAATTCTACATTTATATTTTTATTAATCTTTTTATTAGTTATTATAAGTTGATTTAATACATATGTACATATTGATTTGTACCGTATGGTGTTGTATTTAAAGATATTTATTTATTTATTTAAAATTATGTTCAAGGTGTTCAAAATGAAATAGAAGATTCATAAAATAACATTTATTTCAAAGTATTGCACCAACATACATCATTCTTTGTCCTCAATCATTGTAATGAAACTATATAATCAATCATCCTAAAGGATTGACTTAGGAGAATGCATACAACCTTTAGAATTTACTAGAATCCTCATTGGTGTTTGTAAACACTATTTGTTCCTTACCAAATTTAGGTATGAAACTAAGGCAAACAAATTCCAATAGTATGATTTATGCTAGCTCATTTCAATGAGAAATTTTTCAAGTTCATGTATTAATTCAATTATGTGAACATGAAGATCAAGTACACACACTCAGGTCTAAATCGAATTGAAACATAGACAAGTTTTAATAGTTTAATTTCTTCCAATTCTTTCCCATGGATATAGGTTTAGGTCTAGGCATAGGTTTAGTTTTATAAGTACACAGATTGGATTCACAAACACAAATTTGAATTAAAACAAAACATAGATAATGCTAAAATTGGAGAGCTTGAATAGATTTTCTCTATTGTGAAAAATATGAATCCAAAGATCCTTAAATGTACATTTATGGACAAGTATGTCTCTTACACGAGACATGACTCTTTGTAACTAAATAAAATTTATATTTTAATACCCCCCCATAAACTTTATTTTATCATAAAAATTAACTAGATGATGGATACCACACACAAAAAATATGTTTATTAGCTACCCATCTATAAATAAAGAACTTTTAACATCAATGCCTTCTTGAAAGTATAAAAACTTATCCTTACTCAAAGTTTTAGTGAAGACATCTGCAAGTTCCTCATTGTTTGTTGTATAGATTAGTTCCATTTCCTTATTGAGAACATGCTCACGAAAGAAGTGATGGTGTAATTCAATATGCTTTGTGCGATCAAGGAACACTGGATTTTTAATATCTTTAGCATACTTTGATTATCACAAGACATAATTATTGGATTGAAGGTTGTGGGTGTTGAAGACTCCTCTGTTAGTTTTTATGATCAGATATAAAACACATATTTTAATTCAAATTCAAACACATAAACACAACATATACCCTGGGAAAACCCTCCACTTGAGGGAGAAAAACCCAACAACAATATATCACTTATATATTGAATATAGAACAATACTCTCCTTTACAATGAGGTCAAGTAATAGCTCCACAACTTGATACTAACACAAAATAATATAATGCTTCTTTCTGCTAGTAATATCAATCTCTCTCTAAGGATGTAAACTCATCCTCCTTCAATACTTTGATTTGCACTTTGATGGACTTCGATCTTACACAAACTCACCCTTATGAATATCGAATGAATAATAATATGATGATACAAGGATCAAACAACATCTTCAATTTATACTATTCGATGAGGAGGTCTTCAATGGATGCGTCTCTTCAAGGCATAAGGTTAGCCACCAATGAAGTGAAATGTCTCTTCAACAAAATCACCGATTATCTAGGAAGGGTCGGCCTCAATAAATAATTATGAATTAACAAATAAATAATAAAATATTATTTAATATACAAGTGAGGTGTCTCTCCATCATCGGGTGTCTCTAATAAAATAAATAGCCGATAGGCTATATGCAATTTTATTACTTGAAATCAAGGCTAGAAGGATGAGCCCGAAGCTGCTATAACATCAACACTCCCTCTCAGCTAGGGAAGAATACTTCCAACTAACAAATGTCATGAAATGACATCCACAATGGTTACACAAATGTGAAGGAGGGTCATCACGGAGAAACTCAACGTGATATCAACCATCATGGCTACTCCCATGTATGGTATTTAGTATATATGCACAAGTACCCATCATGGAATCACTCAACGTGATGTCGTCATCTCATCATGACATTCACCATGGATACTCCCAAAGGGTGAAAAACACAAGTACAAGAAAACCATCACGAACTCTCTCACGTGATGTTGTCATGGAGTCACTCAACATGACATCCACCATGGCTACTCCCAAAGGGTGGAAACAAGGGCTTTCACCTTAAATTTCTCTCACATAGAAAGATGCATTAAACAAGGGCTTACACCTCAAATCTTTCTCATAGAGAGAAATGCATTAGACAAGGGCTTGCACCTCAAATCTCTCTCACAAAGAGAAATGCATTAAAGCAAATCATATATGATCATTGAAGTTGAGTCTCCCTCTCAGCTAGGGATTCATTCTCCACAATACCAAGCTTGTCTTGAAAGTACACCAACTTTACTCTGGAGAGAGGCTTGGTGAGAATATCGGCCATCTGCTCATCAGTGTTGATGTACTTCAACTAGATAGCTTTCCTCAATACCATATCTCTGACATAGTGGTATTTGATCTCAACATGTTTAGTTCTATCATGAAATACTGGATTGACAGAGAGCTTCACACAACTTTGATTATCACAAGAATGATAGTCGGCTCCATTGATTGTCCAAACAATCCTGCAAGGAGCTTTTGAAGCCACACTGCTTCTCAAGCTACCACACAAATTGCAATATACTCAGCCTCTACGATGCTTAGTGCCACTGAAGATTACTTCCTATTACACCATGATATCATTGCAGATCCCAAACTGAAGCAACATCTAGAGGTGCTTTCCCGATCAGCAACACACCCTTCCCAATCAAAATCAGAATAACCATGTAGCTTCAAGTCAACATCAAAAGAATATCTCCAGCCATACCCAACTGTGCCACACAAGTATCTTAGGATATGCTTTGCTGCAACAAGATGTATTTGCCTTGGTTCACACATGAACTGACTAAGTGCACTTACTTCATAGCAAATATCTGGTCTTGTATTGACTAGATACATCAACGATCCAATCAACTACCTGTACAAAGAAGGATCTACTAGATTTGAATTGGCTGCAACCTCTTTTAACTTCTGCAAATTTGTCTCCATAGGTGTGGACATGGATTTGCAATCCATCATACTAAATCTCTTCAGAATGTCTATAGTGTACTTCCCTTGACTCAAAAAGATCTCATTAGGCCTCTGCCATACTTCTAAACCAAGGAAGTAATGCATGAATCCAAAATCCTTCATTTCAAATTCAGAAGCTAACTCCTTACATTTGATAATGAGGTGATCTTTTCCAGTAAGAATTAAATCATCAACATAGAAAACCAAGATTAATGCTTCGCCATCAATTACCTTGAAGTACAAGTTTGAATCAACATCATTCTTGGAGAAGCCCAAGCTCATCAGGTATCTATCAATTCTCTTATACCAAGCGCGAGGAGCCTGCTTAAGGCCATGCAAAGCCTTCTTCAATCTGCAAACATGAGACTCCTTCCCATGAACCTCAAAGCCATCAGGTTGCTCAATATATACTTCTTCTTCAATTACACCATTTAGAAATGCTATCTTCACGTCCATCTGGTGTATCTTCCATCTTTTAGATGCTGCAATAGCAATGCTAGTTCTGATGGATGTATAGTGAGCAACCAGAGCAAAGGTTTCCTCATAGTCTATTCCCTCTTTCTGAGAGAATCCTCTAGCCATGAATCTAGCTTTGTACTTCTCGATGCTCCCATTAGCCACATGCTTGATCTTGAAGAGCCACTTAGAAGATACAACAAATTTTCCTTCTGGTCTAGGTACGATGTCCCAAACATCATTCTTGAGGATGGATTGATACTCTTCAACCATAACATCTCTCCATACTTGCTGACTAGTAGCTTTCTCAACACTAGAAGGCTCCGACTCAATGATTTGACTCATCAATGCAACATAGCTTGAAAACTTGTGAGGCCTTTTGCTTTCTCTGAATGTTCCTCTTGGGGTTGCAAACTTTTCTGCCTCCTGCATTATTTTTCTAGCCCAAAGAGGTCTTTTTTGACCAATCACAATGTTTGTAGGCCCATCAGTAGGTTCCAAAGGCTCAACTGGATCATCATCTTCTTTAGGATCATTAGCCTCCTTCTGAATCTTAGGAGTATGGTCAACTTCCATGTCCTGAGGAGACTCTTGGTCTTCATTTTCTATCTCCATGTGAGTGCCCTTAGATCTTTTGAATGCAACATCCTCTTCAAATGTAGCATCCCTGCTAATCTCTATCAGTTTCGAACTTGGAATGTAGACTCTGTAGGCTTTTGAAGACTCACTATAGCCCACAAATATTCCCTTCTTTCCAGATGGTTCTAATTTTGTCCTTTTGTCTTTAGGCACATGAACATATACAAGACAACCAAAGATTCTCAAATGACTTACTTCCGGCTTCACACCTGTGAATGCTTCTTCGAGAGTCATGTTCTCCAAAATGCGACGAGGGCTTCTATTCTAAACATACACAACTGTCCTAGATGCTTCAGCCCAAAGGAAGGTTTGCAGATCTTGATCATGGATCATGGCTTTAGCCGCTTCTACAACAAATTTGTTCTTCCTTTCTGCAACACCATTCTGCTAAGGATTGTAAGGGACACAAAACTCCCTCTTAATCCCTGCTTCAATACAAAAGTTACAAAAATTTCCAGAGATGTATTCTCCTTCATTATTGGGTCTCAGGAATTTGATCCTCTTTCTAGACAAGTTCTCTACCTGAGCTTTAAATTCCTTGAATCTCTCAAGTACTTCCTCAAATTCTTTAGTCTTTAAGAAATAAATCCAAGTCTTTCTAGAGTAGTCATCAATAAAAATTCTATAATACAAGAAACCACTCAAAGAAGCAACATACATTGGACCACATAAATCAGAATGAACAAGGTCTAGAATACATTTAGATCTGCTCTCACTACTATGAAATGGACCTTTAGTATTCTTACCCAATGCACAACCTCTGCAAGTTCCTTCATGCTCATGGTTGAGTTTAGGAAGGCCCGTGACCATCTTCTCCATGGTTGGTAGTGCTCTAAAGTGAAGGTGAGAAAGTATTCTATGCCAAAGCTCACACGAAATTGATGAATCATGCAACAAAGCCTGAAGTGGATGAGTGGAAAGTCTGTAGAGACTCTCATTTCGAACTCCAATCACACAAGGAGTCTTGATACTTGATTTCTTCGGCCATGCAAGAAATTTACCTTTAGAGAATGCAACTTGATACCCCTTGTCCTCCAAGGCTGAGATAGAGACAAGGTTCCGCTTGATACCAGGAAAAAATAACACATCACTCAACTGTAAAGAGATTCTAGAATCTAAGTGAAGAGAGGAGGTCCCAACACCTTTCACAGAATAACATGCATCATCTCCAATAATGAATTGAACAATTGAGTCTCTCTCCACCAAATCAGATAGATGCTCTCTAAATCTAGTAATGTGGTGAGAGGCACCACTATCAATCAACCAAGTATTGTTGTTTGTTGGAACATTGCTTGATAAGGCATAGTAGAAAAGAAATCCACTTGAATCTTTCTGAGGAGAAATCTCACCCACATCTGCAATTGAGGCTTGCTGCTTAGGTTTGGTAGGACAATATTTTGCATAGTGACCAAACTTGTCACATTTGAAGCATTGTATGCGAGAGAGATCTCCTTCTTCTTAGATGCAGGGGCACCATATGATCTTTTATCTCTATTCCTCTTGAAGTTTCCTTTCTTCCCTTCTTTTCCTTTCTTCTTCGAGGATTGAGTGGCAAGAACATGAATGTATTCATTTGTAGAGCTTTTACCAATTCCTCTTGTAGCCAATCTTGATTCGTCTTGGATGCAATCTGCCCTCAAGCGATCAAACTTAGGAAGTTCTGATCTCCCACTGATACCTTGGATGAATGGCTCCCAAGATTGAGGAAGACCATTAAGAGCCAACATAGCCAAATCCTTGTCATCAACAATATGCCCAATGGTAGAGAGCTGATCTCTCAACTCGGTGATCTTCATGAAGAATGTGATGACGAAATCTCCTTTCGCCATCTTGATATGATGAAGCTATTGCTTTAATGCATGATCTCAACTTGTATTGTTGATCTAATACACCTCCTCCAAGGTTTTTAACATCTCTCTTTCTATCTTCAACTTGGAGATGAATGGCACAAGGTGGTCCTTCACAGATTCTACCAAAATCTTCTTTGCCTTAGTGCAACTATTTCTCCATTGAGACTTCTCATTCTCATCAGATGGTTTGGGAACTTCACCCTCCACAAACTCAGCTAACTCATTTTCTTCCAGAGCGAGCATTACTCTAAACTTCTAGGATGTGAAGTTGGTAGCACCTTCGAGTCTATCTTCGATCTTGAGCTTGTTCACCATCTTGACGATAAGATAGATGGAAGAGAATGAGAATAAGAGTGTATGAAAGCGCTGCTTATGAGAAATCTGATCACGATATTTATTATACCCACTCTGATACCATGTTAGTTTTTATGATCAGATATAAAAATAAATTTTTAATTCAAATTCAAACACATAAACACAACATATACCCTGGGAAAACCCTCCACTTGAGGGAGAAAAGACCAACAAAAATATATCTTTTATATATTGAATATAGAACAATAGTCTCCTTTACAATGAGGCCAAGTAATAGCTCCACAACTTGATACTAACACAAAATAATATAATGCTTCTTTCTGCTGGTAATATCAATCGAGCTCTTAGATGTAAACTCAGCCTCCTTCAATACTTCAATCTCCACTTTGATGGACTTCAATCTTACACAAATTTTCCCTTATGAATATCAAATGAATAATAATATGATGATACTTGGGATCAAACAACATCTTCAATTTATACTATTTGATGAGGAGGTCTTCAATGGATGCGTCTCTTCAAGGCATAAGGTCAGCCACCGATGAAGTGAAATGTCTCTTCAACAAAATCGCCGATTATCTAGGAAGGGTCGACCTCAATAAATAATTATGAATTAACAAATAAATAATAAAATATTATTTAATATACAAGTGACGTGTCTCTCCATCATTGGGTGTCTCTAATAAAATAAATAGCTGATAGGCTAAATGCAATTTTATTACTTGAAATCGAGGCTGGAAGGATGAGCCCGAAGCTGCTATAACATCGACATCCTCAAGAAGTCATCTACGCCATATTGCTTCACAAGTTGTTGCCACAACTGCTTTGTACTCTACTTCAGTAGATGACAAAGCAACATTAGGTTGCTTCTTAAACTCCATGAGATAATGGAAAATCCAAGATTGATGCAATAACCAAATGTTGATTTTCTAGAATCTATGTGGTGTAAGTGCTCTTCTAGTTTGCTTGCACAATCAATTAAGAAGACTTTTCACTGTCTTCATCCAGGAACCTAATAGCTTCTAGGTTCTGATTAGGCTTAGGTTATTAACTAAGCCCTGTTTCAACTCTTCTACAAGAGTCTCACTCCTTGTGCTTCACCTTGGAGGACTTGACACCACTTGAACTTGTAAACTATCTCCTACACTTAGAAGGATCTAAGTGCCAACTTCACTCTCAACCTTGAACTACTTGCAGGGGTGCTAGAGATACTGGAATCATGCATTTCACATCCATTTAGATCCATCTTTGAGGACCTTCAATCTGCTGTCTTACCGATTCCAAGATTTTGCTTTGAGAAGGCCTAATTGCTTGTAGCCCTTGACAGTGTCCTTTTTGGCTTTCTTGCTCAAATTCTCCAAACAACCTGGCAAAAAAATTGCACTTTCAGACACCCTTTTGGATCCTTTAAAAGATTTACAAGGTTTTAGAGCCCTGACTCCTCCATATAGTGGGTTCCTACAATCTAGGGCAAATAGGGCTAATAGGCCTAATTCCTAGGGTTTCACTGTTCTCTTGCTTATCTCTCACACAAATGGATTGATTGAGCCACAATCCTTCTAGCATTCTTAGATATGGTTATGCCCCACCTAGAACTGTACTTGTTTCGTACAGTACCTCTTTCCCCTGCCTGTACTCTTCAGTTCTTCACTGTCAAACCTCTAACTGGGCACCTTTAGCTCACCTAGGGTTTGTCAATACATCCTACTACTTGACTCTTCAAGAATCCTACCACTACATATGTATAGACCAATGACTCCCCTAGAAAATCCATCCATTCTCAGGAAATTCCCGTGGCTAGATTTCATGGGGGAGCCATGAAAAGACAAACTGATCAAAACTGAACCAAAAAAACCACAAGACCCTAACCTATGAATTCAAAACACTAATGTAGCACAAAACAACTTGACTACTGAATGAAAAAGACTTAAAAATTCACTATCAACACGAATACAATGCCAAATCAGTATATACAATGCATTTTATATCACTGTCTCTCAAAATACTCAGGAAAAACACATAAATTCTAGAATTCTCTCTATTCCCATCAACCAAAAACTTGATTACAACAACCCACACACCATGCATTCGAGCCACACCTTACATAGATGCCATTTTCCAAGTTTTAAGGGATGTTGGTCAATCCCACACTCCTAGCTTTTAGGGGATCCGAGATAACTAAGTTGCATGCAACCTGAAAAATGTTGTCATGCAACTTTACAACAACTTTTTGCAACTTCCCATCATTGTGTCCTCTTCCTAACTTCTAGGACCTCTAACTCCTTGATTTCGAGCCATCAACTCCCTTAACTGCCTCTTGGCATCTTCTAACAACTTAGATGTGTTTATAACACATTTAATGCTCTATTCCAAACTTAAGCTACTAAGGCTAATTAAAGCAAAAGTAATTAACAAGGACTAAACTATGGTGACCTTAGTCCTAGTGACTAACTCACCAATTCCACACACAAGCAAGACCTTCTAAGGTCCAAAATAAACACACTATCACCTTGACTTGGCTAAGGTCAGGTACAAGCCAAAAATGACAAACAAAAATGGAGGTTAGCCTAGGTGCTCCTGCACCACTATGCAACTTGCCCAATTTGAATTTGAAAAGCCAACAAGTTTGAAATCTTAATTTAGTAATTCTTTTATCTTATTTTGAAAAATGGTTTCTTTGATTTTTTTTCCTTTATTTATTAGTAATAATTATTTGATAATTATTTGAAAAATACTTAATTTGACCTTTCATTTTGGGGAAAACACCATTCATATTGTAGGAAAATAATAATAAAGAAATGAAAAAAAAACTCCCTATCATCAATTAGAAAGTGTTGGATAAAGTAAAGAAAAACATCAAAGAAACCATTTTTAAAAATGGGCCAATTAAGGCCAACACTAGAGTGATTTTAGTATTGGAGCTTGAAACATTAGGGATAAAATGTTAAAATATTGAGATAAGATAATTTCCTAGTGAAATTTTCCTAACTAAACATAAATAAGTGGAAATTGAGAAAAAAACACAATCCTTGAAGGAGGCTCATGGATGATGGATGGGGTTGGTTTTTACATTGAAAGGGTGGAAACCAAATTGTCATCTATTGAAGCATAACATATCTCACACCTTAATTTGATTTTGGTCATATACAACCTACTAACTAAATATTAGAATGAGTTGATACTCAAGAATGTTGGAAATTTTCTAGGTAGTGACAGAAGGGAAAACATCAACTCCATTGGTATCAGTTTGATTTCCAAACAAATACTACTAGGAGGAGTGCTCATGATGGTGTTAGTCTCTTTGATATGAAGAGTGATTTGTTCATGAAATCAACCACTCATAAGGTACACAATGAGAATACTCTTTCAGATAAAAAACATTAGCTCATAGATCCATGTGATCTAGGTGTTTTGGAATCAAAATATGATGAAGCACTGGTTTGGAATAAATTTCCTTTTGGCTAAAGTGTTGCCCTAACCTTAGAGCATAAAGTTTGCAAAGATGATGTCATAAAGGGAGTTGATTTTGAGAGGTATGATTTTTTAGGCAAATAAAAAAAAAATACATATCATGGAGCTGATTTTGATCAAAGGCCTAGTGATGAAGATGAGAAGCTTTGAAGGAGAGGTACCTTGAGACTTGGGGTACCCATGGAGACACTACTAAAAGGTATGCAGAAAATTTTGATTTTTATATGCATAATAACAATAGTTCACTAAACTAGCACGGTCTTGATATTTATGAGCGAAGTTGGAAGAATTGATTATTGGTGTCAGTTGATATTGAAGTGAAAATTTATCCAAATTGGATGACATGAAGAGTCTTGTTGATAATTATAGCCAAAATTAAAAAAGAAATCAATAGGAACAAATTGTATCCCTTGCTGACTTGCAAATGATTAAGAACACAATGGAGGAGATAAAATCAACATACTTGCACATGATCCATGAAAGAGATGTGGCTACCAAGCTTGGAGATGAGGCTTTATTTTTATCCAAGGAAACAAAGGTTAAGGTTGATAATCTCACCTTTGAGATTAAATCAACTAGAGACTCATTTAACAATACCCAAAGAGCATTAATTGAAGAAGAAAAACAATTTAATGTGGCCAGATAGTTTAGGGAACATGAGAATGAAGAAATGGCCAAGGAAATCAAGGAGGTAATTGAAGAGCTCAAGATAACATTAAAAAATATTTCAATCTAATGCACCTCCCAAAGAAATCAAAAACTAGAAGTTTGGATCAACAAGAGGATTGGGTTGAACATGATGACAACAACATTTAGTTAATTGACAATCTTTTGTTTGCGACGGATACTAAGTCTTTTTTTGATAATCCTCTTTTTGAGTTGGATGATGGATCACTTATTGATTTCAGGGTTATGGTTGATGATAATCACATGATTTGGGATTTAGGTGAAATTTATGATTGTGAGGTAATGATTCAGGATTGGGGTTGTGGTCAAGCTTATAGAGTTTATATCATTGTTCACCTTCCAATCGACCTATGTACATAGGACTTTGTTTCCTTGCATGCAGATGGTTTGACAAACATTTCCAACCCAATAGTGGAGTATTATTTAGTTGGAGTTGGATGGTACAAGTGATCTGATCATTGGAGAAGTCCTTCCAGCCATTTCTATGCTCACATTTGTTATGTATTCAAGAGAATTTCATTATGACAGTTGCTTCCCTAACATTACCACACTAATTTGGGCAACATCAATTAATGAGAAAAATAATTTTGATTATTTGCAAGTCTTATGGTAGTGGGTTGTGGGAGGTTTTTTAGACATGGTGCAATTAATTCTAAATTCCACATTGGCGAGTGATGGGTATTGCAATAATTTCATGATGCTGGTATATATATCTTCTGATGATGCTTTGATGATTGTAGTTGGTTGTGTGGGTTGGTGTGCTCATGATCACCTTCTTGACACTTGGAGATTAAGTGTTAAGGAAGTGTCATCAAATTTTGATAGCGAAAGCATTGCTTGGATGGCTATTTTGAGATTTGACACTGTTGTCATGTTTTACATCAACCACTTGTTAGGGTCTGATCTACATTATTTTTGTGATTCCATGATGGGACATGCTTAGGACCATGTTTCTTATTGAGCAAATTATTTTTCCTGTTGCTTGAGTTCATATCAGATAGTGTGATTGCAGGTGTAGTCCATACTGAGATGCTTTGGCAAGTGATCTATAATGGTATGGAATTCAAATCTTACAAGGATTCTAGTTTGGTTTTTGAGGCTGATTATGTTATTGGGATACAAGAGAGGAGAAAGAAGATTTGTCACAAGGTATTTTCGGTTATAATTAGAGTGGTACAACGACAATATGGTGGGATGTTTTGGAGATTGACTTGGGAACTTGGGATTACATTTGGTTCCAATACAGATCAATTTGGTGATTTTGATGTTGTTCTAGCATTGGTTGAGGACAAGTAATCTTTGGGGAGGGAGGATTGTAATGTCCCCATTTTTGGTTGCAGTTGGCATTGACCTTTTGGGTGTGTGTCAGCCTTATCAGAGGGGTTATTCGATGTTACTAGTGAGCTATGATGGTCTAGAGGACTTAGATGATAATTTCTGATGTTATTTCCAAATTTTTGGAGAATCTTGGAGAGAATTTCTATTTATAGTAAGTCACCCAGTTGGGTCCATTCATCATTATACATCATCAGTATAATTCTTGTACAATCACTTTTCAATTTTGATGCATTTCAACCATTTTTACAATTTGGATGTAATATTGAGCTATAATTAATTTATTTTATTAATGTTGCTATTTTAATGGGTACCTTGTGTTATAGCTCGTTGGAACCGGGATGGAAAGTTTTAAATGTTGAGATGTTGATAAAGTAACTTTGGTGCTGAGAATAATCAAATAATGAAATGCATCACTTTTTAGGGATATAAGGCTTATTTAATTAATAAAATGATTTTATATTGTGTTTTTCGGAAAGTTCCCAGAAAAGATTATAAAAGGGGGTTTGTAAGCTCATTTGGTATTATGCGGATTATTAATTTCTCTTTGATAAAACCCTTGTGGTTTGGGAGATTTAACTCTATTCATCTCAACCTTCTTGAGGATGAAAAGCCTCTTGGAGAAGATTAGCCTCGATGGTGAAAGATCCTCCTTGGTTAGTTCAGTCTAACTCATTTAGAGTTACAAATTATGTGGAAAAGAGATTTATAGGTTGTTCTACATGGGAACTACGTAGGAGCTTAATTGCTTAAGATTTCTCTATTACATTGCCAAATTTGAAGAGGATATTATGGACAGATTTGTAAGAGGATCAATAGTTGATTAGAGTAGCAACCAATTGCAGATTTTCACCCTCATTTGTTGGCTGTACAATTGAAGACTTAGGTATGCTTCTACATCAATTTGGCTTATTTATTTTTAATAATAATAAAGATAAAATTTAAAGGATTATGGCTCATGAAACTCAAAATATAGCCCTTCTACCTTTTGTATTAATTGCTCAATGTATGACCATAAACTAGAGGGCTGCACTACCACCACTTTGTAAGTAGACACTAATTTTGGTAACAAGGATGGGATGATGATGAAATAACACTAGAATTAGAAATCAACCCATTGTTAACTAGATAATGAATAATTATAATGCTAAGAGAATGAACATAAGAAGTAATGTAAATTAGAATTAGTCGATCTAAGTGTTTTGATTTTGATGAAATGATAAACAATCTGAGGGTTTTTGGCTTTTTAGATGTGACGATAAAGTCTTTTGACCTGAAATACCCTAAAATTATGGAACCATATTGGATCTTGGAAGTATCTCATAAATGAATATTATTTGTAGATGTACCCTTCGATATTCAATTTAGATCAAACAAAAGGAAGAACACACTCTTTTGAATGCTTGGATTCAATGATGAACTTTTATTTACTCCACAATGCTCCAAAGAGTACTTGTAATACAAATTCATAAAAAGAATCCATTAAATTCTACTATTTTTTATTAGTGTTTTTTATTCTCTAGA
>VDFB02109042.1:3261204-3431717 GCA_007258455.2 Sequoia sempervirens
ATCATGAAATTATTGCAATACCCATCACTCGCCAATGTGGAATTTAGAATTAATTGCACCATGTCTAAAAAACCTCCCACAACCCACTACCATAAGACTTGCAAATAATCAAAATTATTTTTCTCATTAATTGATGTTGCCCAAATTAGTGTGGTAATGTTAGGGAAGCAACTGTCATAATGAAATTCTCTTGAATACATAACAAATGTGAGCATAGAAATGGCTGGAAGGACTTCTCCAATGATCAGATCACTTGTACCATCCAACTCCAACTAAATAATACTCCACTATTGGGTTGGAAATGTTTGTCAAACCATCTGCATGCAAGGAAACAAAGTCCTATGTACATAGGTCGATTGGAAGGTGAACAATGATATAAACTCTATAAGCTTGACCACAACCCCAATCCTGAATCATTACCTCACAATCATAAATTTCACCTAAATCCCAAATCATGTGATTATCATCAACCATAACCCTGAAATCAATAAGTGATCCATCATCCAACTCAAAAAGAGGATTATCAAAAAAAGACTTAGTATCCGTCGCAAACAAAAGATTGTCAATTAACTAAATGTTGTTGTCATCATGTTCAACCCAATCCTCTTGTTGATCCAAACTTCTAGTTTTTGATTTCTTTGGGAGGTGCATTAGATTGAAATATTTTTTAATGTTATCTTGAGCTCTTCAATTACCTCCTTGATTTCCTTGGCCATTTCTTCATTCTCATGTTCCCTAAACTATCTGGCCACATTAAATTGTTTTTCTTCTTCAATTAATGCTCTTTGGGTATTGTTAAATGAGTCTCTAGTTGATTTAATCTCAAAGGTGAGATTATCAACCTTAACCTTTGTTTCCTTGGATAAAAATAAAGCCTCATCTCCAAGCTTGGTAGCCACATCTCTTTCATGGATCATGTGCAAGTATGTTGATTTTATCTCCTCCATTGTGTTCTTAATCATTTGCAAGTCAGCAAGGGATACAATTTGTTCCTATTGATTTCTTTTTTAATTTTGGCTATAATTATCAACAAGACTCTTCATGTCATCCAATTTGGATAAATTTTCACTTCAATATCAACTGACACCAATAATCAATTCTTCCAACTTCGCTCATAAATATCAAGACCGTGCTAGTTTAGTGAACTATTGTTATTATGCATATAAAAATCAAAATTTTCTGCATACCTTTTAGTAGTGTCTCCATGGGTACCCCAAGTCTCAAGGTACCTCTCCTTCAAAGCTTCTCATCTTCATCACTAGGCCTTTGATCAAAATCAGCTCCATGATATGTATTTTTTTTTTATTTGCCTAAAAAATCATACCTCTCAAAATCAACTCCCTTTATGACATCATCTTTGCAAACTTTATGCTCTAAGGTTAGGGCAACACTTTAGCCAAAAGGAAATTTATTCCAAACCAGTGCTTCATCATATTTTGATTCCAAAACACCTAGATCACATGGATCTATGAGCTAATGTTTTTTATCTGAAAGAGTATTCTCATTGTGTACCTTATGAGTGGTTGATTTCATGAACAAATCACTCTTCATATCAAAGAGACTAACACCATCATGAGCACTCCTCCTAGTAGTATTTGTTTGGAAATCAAACTGATACCAATGGAGTTGATGTTTTCCCTTTTGTCACTACCTAGAAAATTTCCAACATTCATGAGTATCAACTCATTCTAATATTTAGTTAGTAGGTTGTATATGACCAAAACCAAATTAAGGTGTGAGATATGTTATGCTTCAATAGATGACAATTTGGTTTCCACCCTTTCAATGTAAAAACCAACCCCATCCATCATCCTTCAAGGATTGTTCTTTTTTCTCAATTTCCACTTATTTATGTTTAGTTAGGAAAATTTCACTAGGAAATTATCTTATCTCAATATTTTAACATTTTATCCCTAATGTTTCAAGCTCCAATACTAAAATCACTCTAGTGTTGGCCTTAATTGGCCCATTTTTAAAAATGGTTTCTTTGATGTTTTTCTTTACTTTATCCAACACTTTCTAATTGATGATAGGGAGTTTTTTTTTCATTTCTTTATTATTATTTTCCTACAATATGAATGGTGTTTTCCCCAAAATGAAAGGTCGGATTAAGTATTTTTCAAATAATTATCAAATAATTATTACTAGTAAATAAAGGAAAAAAAATCAAAGAAACCATTTTTCAAAATAAGATAAAAGAATTACTAAATTAAGATTTCAAACTTGTTGGCTTTTCAAATTAAAATTGAGCAAGTTGCATAGATTCTAGAAAATCAACATTTGGTTATTGCATCAATCTTGGATTTTGCATTATCTCATGAAGTTTAAGAAGCAACCTAATGTTGCTTTGTCATCTACTGAAGTAGAGTACAAAGCAGTTGTGGCAACAACTTGTGAAGCAATATGGCGTAGATGACTTCTTGAGGATGTCGATGTTATAGCAGCTTCGGGCTCATCCTTCCAGCCTCAAATTCAAGTAATAAAATTGCATATAGCCTATCAGCTATTTATTTTATTAGAGACACCCAATGATGGAGAGACACGTCACTTGTATATTAAATAATATTTTATTATTTATTTGTTAATTCATAATTATTTATTGAGGTCGACCCTTCCTAGATAATCGGCGATTTTGTTGAAGAGACATTTCACTTCATTGGTGTCCGACCTTATGCCTTGAAGAGACGCATCCATTGAAGACCTCCTCATCAAATAGTATAAATTGAAGATGTTGTTTGATCCCAAGTATCATCATATTATTATTCATTCGATATTCATTAGGGAAAATTTGTGTAAGATCGAAGTCCATCAAAGTGGAGATCGAAGTATTGAAGGAGGCTGAGTTTACATCTAAGAGCTCAATTGATATTACCAGCAGAAAGAAGCATTATATTATTTTGTGTTAGTATCAAGTTGTGGAGCTATTACTTGGCCTCATTGTAAAGGAGACTATTGTTTTATATTCAATATATAAGTGATATATTGTTGTTGGTCTTTTCTCCCTCAAGTGAGGGTTTTCCCAGGGTATATGTTGTGTTTATGTGTTTGAATTTGAATTAAAAATTGATTTTTATATCTGATCATAAAAACTAACATGGTATCAAAGTGGGTATAATAAATATCGTGATCAGATTTCTCATAAGTAGTGCTTTCATACACTCTTATTCTCATTCTCTTCCATCTATCTTATCGTCAAGATGGTGAACAAGCTCAAGATCGAAGATAGACTCGAAGGTGCTACCAACTTCACATCTTGGAAGTTTAGAGTAATGCTCGCTTTGGAAGAAAATGAGTTAGTTGAGTTTGTGGAGGGTGAAGTTCCAAAACCGTCTGATGAGAATGAGAAGTCTCAATGGAGAAATAATTGCACTAAGGCAAAGAAGATTTTGGTAGACTCTGTGAAGGACCACCTTGTGCCAATCATCTCCAAGTTGAAGATAGAAAGAGAGATGTTCAAGACCTTGGAGGAGATGTATGAGATCAACAATACAAGTTGAGCTCATGCATTAAAGCAATAGCTTCATCATATCAAGATGGCGAAAGGAGATTTCGTCATCACATTCTTCATGAAGATCACCGATTTGAGAGATCAGCTCTCTACCATTGGGCATATTGTTGATGACAAGGATTTGGCTATGTTGGCTCTTAATGGTCTTCCTCAACCTTGGGAGCCATTCATCCAAGGTATCAATGGGAGATCAAAACTTCCTAAGTTTGATCGCTTGAGGGCAGATTGCATCCAAGACGAATCAAGATTGGCTACAAGAGGCATTGGAAAAAGCTCTACAAATGAATACATTCATGTTCTTGCTGCTCAATCCTTGAAGAAGAAAGGAAAAGAAGGGAAGAAAGGAAACTTCAAGAGGAATAGAGATAAAAGATCATATGGTGCCTCTGCATCTAAGAAGAAGAAGGAGATCTCTCTCGCATACAATGCTTCATTTATGACAAGTTTGGTCACTATGCAAAAGATTTTCCTACCAAACCTAAGCAGCAAGCCTCAATTGCAAATGTGGGTGAGATTTCTCCTTAGAAAGATTCAAGTGGATTTCTTTTCTACTATGCCTTATCAAGCAATGTTCCAACAAACAACAATACTTGGTTGATTGATAGTGGTGCCTCTCACCACATTACTAGATTTAGAGAGCATCTATTTGATTTGGTGGAGAGAGACTCAAGTGTTCAAGTCATTATTGGAGATGATGCATGTTATTATGTGAAAGGTGTTGGGACCTCCTCTCTTCACTTAGATTCTGGAATCTCTTTACAGTTGAGTGATGTGTTATTTTTTCCTGGTATCAAGCAAAACCTTGTCTCTATCTCAGCCTTGGAGGACAAGGGGTATCAAGTTGCATTCTCTAAAGGTAAATTTCTTGCATGGCCGAATAAATCAAGTATCAAGACTCCTCGTGTGATTGGAGTTCGACATGAGAGTCTCTACAGACTTTCCACTCGTCCACTTCAGGCTTTGTTGCATGATTCATCAATTTCGTGTGAGCTTTGGCATAGAATACTTTCTCACCTTCACTTTAGAGCACTACCAACCATGGAGAAGATGGTCACGAGCCTTCCTAAACTCAACCAAGAGCATGAAGGAACTTGCAGAGGTTGTGCATTGGGTAAGAATACTAAAGGTCCATTTCATAGTAGTGAGAGTAGATCTAAATGTATTCTAGACCTTGTTCATTCTGATTTATGTGGTCCAATGTATGTTGCTTCTTTGAGTGGTTTCTTGTATTATAGAATTTTTATTGATGACTACTCTAGAAAGACTTGGATTTATTTCTTAAAGATTAAAGAATTTGAGGAAGTACTTGAGAGATTCGAGGAATTTAAAGCTCAGGTAGAGAACTTGTCTAGAAAGAGGATCAAATTCCTGAGATCTGATAATGAAGGAGAATACATCTCTAGAAATTTTCGTAACTTTTGTATTGAAGCAGGGATTAAGAGGGAGTTTTGTGTCCCTTACAATCCTCAGCAGAACGGTGTTGCAGAAAGGAAGAACAAATTTGTTGTAGAAGCAGCTAAAGCCATGATCCATGATCAAGATCTGCAAACCTTCCTTTGGGCTGAAGCATCTAGGACAGTTGTGTATGTTTAGAATAGAAGCCCTCGCCGCATTTTGGAGAACATGACTCCCGAAGAAGCATTCACAAGTGTGAAGCCGGAAGTAAGTCATTTGAGAATCTTTGGTTGTCTTGTATATGTTCATGTGCCTAAAGACAAAAGGACAAAATTAGAACCATCTGGAAAGAAGGGAATATTTGTGGGCTATAGTGAGTCTTTAAAAGCCTACAGAGTCTACATTCCAAGTTAGAAACTGATAGAGATCAGTGGGGATGCTACATTTGAAGAGGATGTTGCATTCAAAAGATCTAGGGGCACTCACATGGAGATAGAAAATGAAGACCAAGAGTCTCCTCAGGACATGGAAGTTGACCATACTCCTAAGATTCAGAAGGAGGCTAATGATCCTAAAGAAGATGATGATCCAGTTGAGCCTTTGGAACCTACTGATGGGCCTACAAACATTGTGATTGGTCAAAAAAGACCTCTTTGGGCTAGAAAAACAATGCAGGAGGCAGAAAAGTTTGCAGCCCCAAGAGGAACATTCAGAGAAAGCAAAAGGCCTCACAAGTTTTCAAGCTATGTTGCATTGATGAGTCAAATCATTGAGTCGGAGCCTTCCAGTGTTGAGAAAGCTACTAGTCAGCAAGTATGGAGAGATGTTATGGTTGAAGAGTATCAATCCATCCTCAAGAATGATGTTTGGGACATCGTACCTAGACCAGAAGGAAAAAATTTTGTATCTTCTAAGTGGCTCTTCAAGATCAAGCATGCGGCTAATGGGAGCATTGAGAAGTACAAAGCTAGATTCATGGCTAGAGGATTCTCTCAGAAAGAGGGAATAGACTATGAGGAAACCTTTGCTCTGGTTGCTCACTATACATCCATCAGAACTATCATTGCTATTGCAGCATCTAAAAGATGGACGATACACCAGATGGACGTGAAGATAGCATTTCTAAATGGTGTAATTGAAGAAGAAGTATATATTGAGCAACCTAATGGCTTTGAGGTTCATGGGAAGGAGTCTCATGTTTGTAGATTGAAGAAGGCTTTGCATGGCCTTAAGCAGGCTCCTCGCGCTTGGTATAAGAGAATTGATAGATACCTGATGAGCTTGGGCTTCTCCAAGAACAATGTTGATTCAAACTTGTACTTCAAGGTAATTGATGGCGAAACATTAATCTTGGTTTTCTATGTTGATGATTTAATTCTTACTGGAGAAGATCACCTCATTATAAAATGCAAGAAGGAGTTAGCTTCTGAATTTGAAATGAAGGATTTTGGATTCATGCATTACTTCCTTGGTTTAGAAGTATGGCAGAGGCCTAATGAGATCTTTCTGAGTCAAGGGAAGTACACTATAGACATTCTGAAGAGATTTAGTATGATGGATTGCAAATCCATGTCCACACCTATGGAGACAAATTTGTAGAAGTTAAAAGAGGTTGTAGCCAGTTCAAATCTAGTAGATCCTTCTTTATACAGGCAGTTGATTGGATCGTTGATGTATCTAGTCAATACAAGACCAGATATTTGCTATGAAGTAAGTGCACTTAGTCAGTTCATGTGTGAACCAAGGCAAATACATCTTGTTGCAGCAAAGCATATCCTGAGATACTTGTGTGGCACAGTTGGGTATGGCTTGAGATATTCTTCTGATGTTGACTTGAAGCTACATGGTTATTCTGATTTTGATTAGGAAGGGTGTGTTGCTGATCGGAAAAGCACCTCTAGATGTTGCTTCAATTTGGGATCTGCGATGATATCATGGTGTAGCAGGAAGCAATCTTCAGTGGCACTAAGCATCACAAAGGCTGAGTATATTGTAGTTTGTGTGGCAACTCGAGAAGCAGTGTGGCTTCAAAAGCTCCTTGCAGGATTGTTTGGACAGTCAATGGAGCCAACTGTCATTCTTGTGATAATCAAAGTTGTGTGAAGCTCTCTGTCAATCCAGTATTTCATGATAGAACTAAACATGTTGAGATCAAATACCACTATGTCAGAGATATGGTATTGAGGAAAGCTATCTAGTTGAAGTACATCAACACTGATGAGCAGACAGCTGATATTCTCACCAAGCCTCTCTCCAGAGTAAAGTTGGTGTACTTTCAAGACAAGCTTGGTATTGTGGAGAATGAATCCCTAGCTGAGAGGGAGACTCAACTTCAATGATCATCTATGATTTGCTTTAATGCATTTCTCTTTCTGAGAGAGATTTAAGGTGCAAGCCCTTGTCTAATGCATTTCTCTCTATGAGAGAGATTTGAGGTGTAAGCCCTTGTTTAATGCATCTTTCTCTGTGAGAGAAATTTGAGGTGAAAGCCCTTGTTTCCACCCTTTGGGAGTAGCCATGGTGGATGTCATGTTGAGTGACTCCATGACAACATCACGTGAGAGAGTTCGTGATGGTTTTCTTGTACTTGTGCTTTTCACCCTTTGGGAGTATCCATGGTGAATGTCATGATGAGATGACGACATCACGTTGAGTGATTCCATGATGGGCACTTGTGCATATATACTAAATACCATACATGGGAGTAGTCATGATGGTTGATATCACGTTGAGTCTCTCCGTGATGACCCTCCTTCACATTTGTGTAACCATTGTGGGTGTCATTTCATGACATTTGTTAGTTGGAAGTATTCCTCCCTAGCTAAGAGGGAGTGTTGATGTTATAGCAGCTTCGGGCTCATCCTTCCAGCCTCGATTTCAAGTAATAAAATTGCATATAGCCTATCGGCTATTTATTTTATTAGAGACACCCGATGATGGAGAGACACCTCACTTGTATATTAAATAATATTTTATTATTTATTTGTTAATTCATAATTATTTATTGAGGCCGACCCTTCCTAGATAATCGGTGATTTTGTTGAAGAGACATTTCACTTCATTGGTGGCTGACCTTATGCCTTGAAGAGATGCATCCATTGAAGACCTCCTCATCGAATAGTATAAATTGAAGATGTTGTTTGATCCTTGTATCATCATATTATTATTCATTCGATATTCATAAGGGCGAGTTTGTGTGAGATCGAAGTCCATCAAAGTGCAAATCAAAGTATTGAAGGAGGATGAGTTTACATCTTTAGAGAGAGATTGACATTACCAGCAGAAAGAAGCATTATATTATTTTGTGTTAGTATCAAGTTGTGGAGCTATTACTTGACCTCATAATTGACCTCATTGTAAAGGAGACTATTGTTCTATATTCAATATATAAGTGATATATTGTTGTTGGGTTTTTCTCCCTCAAGTGGAGGGTTTTCCCAGGGTATATGTTGTGTTTATGTGTTTGAATTTGAATTAAAATCTGTGTTTTATATCTGATCATAAAAACTAACAGAGGAGTCTTCAACACCCACAACCTTCAATCCAATAATTATGTCTTGTGATAATCAAAGTATGCTAAAGATATTAAAAAACTAGTGTTCCTTGATCGCACAAAGCATATTGAATTACACCATCACTTCTTTTGTGAGCATGTTCTCAATAAGGAAATGGAACTAATCTATACACCAAACAATGAGGAACTTGCAGATGTCTTCACTAAAACTTTGAGTAAGGATAAGTTTTTATACTTTCAAGAAGGCATTGATGTTAAAAAAGTTCTTTATTTATAGATGGGTAGCTAATAAACATATTTTTTGTGTGTGGTATCCATCATCTAGTTAATTTTTATGATAAAATAAAGTTTATGGGGGGGTGTTAAAATATAAATATTATTTAGTTACAAAGAGTCATGTCTCATGTAAGAGACATACTTGTCCATATATGTACATTTAAGGATCTTTGGATTCATAATTTTCACAATAGAGAAAATCTATTCAAGCTCTCCAATTTTAGCATTATCTATGTTTTGTTTTAATTCAAATTTGTGTTTGTGAATCCAGTCTGTGTACTTATAAAACTAAACCTATGCCTAGACCTAAACCTATACCCATGGGAAAGAAATGGAAGAAATTAAACTATTAAAACTTGTCTATGTTTCAATTTGATTTAGACCTGAGTGTGTGTACTTGATCTTCATGTTCACATAATTGAATTAATACATGAACTTGAAAAATTTCTCATTGAAATGAGCTAGCATAAATCATACTATTGGAATTTGTTTGCCTTAGTTTCATAACTAAATTTGGTAAGGAACAAATAGTGTTTACAAACACCAATGAGGATTCTAGTAAATTCTAAAGGTTGTGTGCATTCTCCTAAGTCAATCCTTTAGGATGATTGATTATATAGTTTCATTACAATGATTGAGGACAAAGAATGATGTATGTTGGTGCAATACTTTGAAATAAATGTTATTTTATGAATCTTCTATTTCATTTTGAACATCTTGAACATAATTTTAAATAAATAAATAAATATCTTTAAATACAACACCATACGGTACAAATCAATATGTACATATGTATTAAATCAACTTATAATAACTAATAAAAAGATTAATAAAAATATAAATGTAGAATTTTAAATTTTAAAAAAAAAAAAAAAAATGAATTTACAACTGAATAAAATAATTTAAGTAGATTCTACCATTATAAAATAAATATAAACACAATTTTTCTCTATATGTGAAAGTTTTTAGAAGCAATGGAATACAAAGTGCAACGTTGTGTATTTTAATTTTAAAATTATAAGAATAATCTGCGTCTATCTTTTTTCATATATAAACCATTTAACGCTGGTATTAAAACAGCATACGCGAGCAATTCACCGTGGGAAAATTCACCGCCATGACAAATTCATCTCCAAGTAAAATTCACCACAAGCAATTCACTGCGGCCGAAAATTAACCACATTTTGAAATTGCTAACAGTGAATTTTACTTGGCAGTGAATTTATCATGACGGTGAATTTATCATGACGGTGAATTTTCCATCGGTAAATTACTAGTGGTGAATTTTCTTAGAGCCATTAAAACCATACCTGAGCAGACACGTGCATGCGCATTATTCTTTTTTCCAGCAAAATACCCTTCACTTTATTAAACCAATCACCATCTTGAGAGTCTTTGCCCATCGTCGTGATAGGCGTCACTTTGTCATTTATCATTTTAAGAGTAATTACATTTTCGCTGCAGTTATTCGATGGTCCATCTTCATAGGGAGCTGTGAGAGAGTAATAGAGCTTCACTCCACGGAAATACCGTTTCACCAGCATTGTCTTGCCCTTCAGCCACTCCCACTGTTTCAGTGCATATGGCACGCTTACATGATTTATCTTCCCGAACTTCTCGTCTTTAAAGTGCTCCAGACAAAATTCAAGATCCTCATCGTACCAACAACTGTTGGGATTAAATCCGTCATACTGAACCTCATACTCAGCATGCCAACTCACTTAAATTTCCTCTAATTGTGCGCACTTATCCATCTTTGAAAGTCCTTCCATATTATCGTTGTATAGCAGATGAAAGACCTGTAATTTATGGCATCCCTCGATATCGGGAGGATTTTGAACACTAATGCAATTACATAAACTTAATTTCTTCAACTCCCTTAGTGATGAGAAGCTGGGAAACCTGACTAAATTCTTAAGTTGAAAAAAGTAAACATCCTCCAACCTGTTACAACCTGTAAGATCCGGTAGCTCCCCTATACCACACTTGCCAAGTTTGAGCACTGTCAAATTTGATAATCTTTTGAAACTCGGAAGCTCCATTAGTTCCCCCATATTCCATAGTTTAAGATATTCCAGATCACAATAAGACTCTAAATTTTCAGGCGCCGAAGGAGCTTTTGATGAAATGAACAACTCTAGTGTCTTTAAAGCATTTGGCACATCTACATCTGGACAGGCAGTCACCGCATCACATTCCGACAAAACGAGCTTGGATAGTTTCTTACATCCAGTGAGAAGCGGTGAGGCAACCATCTGGCAGCAAAGATTGAGGACAATTGTTTGAAGCTTCTCACAATCTGTACATTCGAGGGGGCCCTTCACTTTATCACACAAACTAAATTCTACTTTCTCCAGACGCTGCATACCCTTTAACCTTGGGAACTCGGAGAGAGATGGACAGACAACATTAATCTCTCTGAGAAGAAAACATTTGGTCAGATCTCCCAGCTGATCAACCACCTGGCTGCCTGCAATATCCAGTTCAAGATGTTGTAAACTTTCGAGGCTGCTTAACTCGGGAAGTTTGAACATTGGATTTACCCCCCTTATCTGAAGCCACGCCAAGTCTAACAAGTTTTGCATCCCATCAAGTGCTGCCAGCAATTTGCAATCGCATAATGTTATACCTCTGAGGCTGTCCATCGGGCCTAAGTCAAGCTTGATCATATTCTTCACATCTATAAGCTGAAGCATAAATAGATTCCTAAGGTACTTCGGGGCGATATTTCGATACATGCATTGCTCCAACTTTGCTAATTCAAACCCGTATTTATCTTCTGCAATTAACCGACGTGGACATTGGTTGTCTTCCTCTTTCCACCACAGCCATCTTTTCATTTCATTTGCTTTTCTTTGAGCAAACTTGATATATAGGTCATGTGCGCGGATTTCAGGCTTAAATTCTTCGATATAAGCCTTCTTACAGAGACACTCAACCTGGAGCCACATATAAATTAAGCATTCAATGGCTTTTCAATAAAAATGCCTGAATCACAAACAAAAAGCGTTTAAAAACAATTATTCAACTCACTGCTTTTTCAATAAACGAGATAGTTTTGTTGCAAATTATTGCCATCCACCCAGTAACTTTTTCTCGAGACATATTGGGCGGCATATATACGGTGAGAAGCATGAATATGGTTTGGTATATGGGATCCATGTTATCAAAAGCTTTGCCCAGCACAATGAACACTTCATCCAAACCATCACCGGCTCTGTCTACCATCCCATCTATCTCAGCAGCCCATTTTGATATATCCGAATCGTATTTACTCTTGAGGTAGCCGCCAAAAGCTTTTAAGGCCAACGGATGATATGTTCGAGCTCTCGGACCATTACCACAACTGGTCTCTTCGAAGAAACATCTTTTTGCACATTTCAAAGCAAAACGTCTGTTCTCTGCCTCTAACTTTGGCTCTCCTGCAAATGCCCTTTCCAACAAGATGGCTATGGCCTCTTCCTCTTTGAACCTTGGGATGGCGCATGCATGACCGCTTATCTATAATGAAATGCTTTTCTAGAACATCTACACTCCGACCGCTCAAAAGAATCCAACTGTCTTCTTCCAAGTCTGCCTTACGATAAAACGCCACTTCGTCTATACTTTCTTCTGTGATATTATCGAGAACCAACAGTACCCTTTTGTTCTTCACTCTTCTATACAACTCAACTTGTGCCTGTAAGTTACATTACAAAATGCGGAATACTTACACCTCTTGTTCACGAGTCTTTGTTTAGAGTCATTTACACAACACTGGAGTTGTAAAGAGAATTCTATATGAAAAAGAAGAACAGTGAGGAAACAAGATTAAATCATATGAAAATATGAAATAGGGATTGTTTTTGCCGTCGAATCTTGTTAAAAGATCATAATTTGACACACTGCAAAACAAACAAACAAAAACCCTACTTGTCACTATGATATTGTTCACCTGATCTTGGCTTGCCAATGTTTGGAGATACGATTGAGGGCGGTGAGTGAGATAGTGTAGGGAAAGTTTTGTTCTTTCGAATGAATCGCCTCTAGAAAATTCCAGATGGCATACTTTACCTTCAAAGTCTCTCAATTTAAAGTTGCAGAAAGCCTTGCCGAGTGTAGTTTTCCCGTGGCCTGCTATTCCATATAATCCTGCAATACGGATTCCCTTTTCGTTGGGCTCAATTTTGCTGAAGAAATCTGCGACCTCCTGCAACCAAAACAAATAATCAGGACATGAAGCATTTGTATTTATATTCGTGGCAATACAACAAAAGAAAATGAAAGGAGTTACATAAAATAAAGTAGCGAGGTGTTTTCACCTGACACATTCGTGCTTCTCCTTGCATACCACTGACATGATACCTTGGGGAGGGTGTTGGAAGTACGTGCCAGATTGCTTTCACAATTTCCTCCCTAAACTCCACTTCATCGCCACTTTCAACCAACCTCAACCCATTAATTGGCCCTATCTATTTCAGAGCTTGGTGCCATTCGTCTCGCTTTTCTCTGGATATCTTCAGCTGTTTCCATTTTACGTCGTTTTCCTTAGTGTTTTTAAGAGCATCCGGCAAAATCCTGAAGAACAGGGGTAAAATTTTGAGATTGGAATTTGTGTCTCTCGCTTTTACGAAAGCAGAGAGTTCTAGCATGGGCCACTTCGATTCGAGGAAATCCTTAGAGAGAAGCAAAACTGCTACTTTGCATGTCTTAGCCGCCTCAAATATACGAGAGGGGAAATGTTCTGCCACTGGCAAGCTTTCACGATCTTGATCAAAGAAGCAGGACACGCCTTGGCTTGTCAGGTCTTTGAATAGCTGCCTAACAAAAAATTTCTGCTTACCGCTATGACTGAGAAATACATCAAACTTCTGTCCGTAGTCACTGTTAGTCGAAATAATGAGTGAGGTCTAATGTTGGAATTAAATGGCGGAGAAAGACAGCAACGTTCAAATAAAATGCATCTGACCTGGACTGAGAGGACTCGTTTGTGCCTGAACTTGTAGTCTCCCCTGTCGAACGCCGACCTTGAGAACATTCCCCGTTGCTTGATTGGGTGGTGTCGGTCTCATCCATTTGGAGGCATTCTGCAGATATCTCTTCGCACAATGAATTGGACATAAATAATGATCATAAAATATTTCCCCTGTTATAATGTCTATATGAAATTTAAAGAATTCAAAATAAATACCTAAAAAGCTTCCCATATATAAAGCCATAAGAAACACATTTTGTCTAACCTTAAAAAGTTATATAGATGTTTTCAGTAGATTTAACAATTTAAGTATATAGATGTTTTCAGTAGAATTTTAAGTATGCAGATGTTTTGAGTAGATTTAACATTCCATAAATTCACTTTGACATATATAGGTTAATTATATCAATAAAAGTATATAAACAAAGACTTTTGATGTATAAATAAGGATTAAAGATAAATATTAAATTAATTTTAGAAATAAAATAAATTCAAATATGATATTTATTTGAATTTTGAAAATGGAAAAATAAGTTTAAAATTGTTCACAAGTGTTTCAAAATATACAAATTGATTATATGTTTTGTTTAGTTTTAAAACTACATTTATTGAAGTTAATTAGCTTACAACCTAAACCTTTCCCATGAGAATGAACCAAGAGAAATTTGGGTATTAGAATTTACTTATTTTGATCTTTTGACATTTAAATCTTAATAAAGACTAATAATTTTTAGAAACGCCTTTAAAGAATCTATTGAATTACTGTAGACACTTAAAAATGACTAATACATTTTCATCTTGTCATTTCATTATTATATTTATCATTTCTTCTATCTACATTAATTAAAAAATATATATTTAATTAAACTAACATTTATTTTCATAATAATTAAATCTATATTTCTTAAATAATTTTAATTATTTAATTAATTCATCTTTTACCATTTCCCCTCCAACATTAATTAAAACTAATTTCAAATTATTTTTGATCCTCTATAATTAAATAATGTTTAATTAGCTAACACTCCTCTTTTAAATAAATTAAAAATTATTTATTTAAATTAAACATTTTTCTCTATCATAAATAATTTTTAAAAATTATTTAATTAACTAACACTCTTTTTTAAATAAATTAAAAAATTAGATCTTACCCTATCTTTAATTTTCATATCCATTGATCTTGCAAATCAATATCCACCATTGATCAAATGTCAAGTGAAACATATAAATAAAAAAGCTTTCACTTCATTCAAACCCACTAGCAATTTTATGATCAAGATCTCCCTAGCACTCTTATTATCAAAATCACTATAGCACTTCAAGCATTCAAGTATTATAAAGCATATCAAGCATTCAAGCATTATCAAGCATTATCAAGCATTATCAAGTATTTTATCATTATCATTGTCACACATAGGTGTCATTTATCTTTATCATTGCATCATATCATTATTGTTCTTTCATCTAGTTTATTACTTTGAAGAGCAACCAACAACAAAGCAAATCAAAATCTTAGCTATGATGACTTTGCTTGTTATCTAAATTTCATATTCTAAACCAAGATCTTGAACTTCATTGTGTGATTGTGAGAGTGTGAGCTTTGCCTTATTTATATTTATGATCTCTACATTTTCATATATTCACAATTACAAGTTATATTATTCTAATCAAAACTTTGGACAAATTGATTTAACAATTTCAAAATAATGATCAAAGACAACAACTAAGTATGCAATATGTCTAGGATGATTTACATGTAGTGATGTTTGATACTTTGCATTTTCTACTTTTAATTGATTTAGTTTTGTGGAGAAAATTTTCATTTAAGTATTTCCCATGGGCTAAGGAGAAATTGACAAGCAAAATGAATTTAATTAAAATTTGATTATTTGGACCTAAATTAAGTATTATTTCTCATTTTCTATAAAAAGAGCCCAAAAATTAATAAAATGTGATTATTTTTGTATATTTTTTCAAGGGGTGTGAAAATTCATGTAGATGGAGCAATGTAACTCTCAAATCATTTGGCATATTTTTTTATGACAATTTCTATGGCAAGGTTATGATATTTTACAACTGATAATTTTGATAAATAAAAGGAACTACTAAGTTAAAAATTAATTGGGACTTACAAAGATTTAATTTGGGAAGAAAACCTTTATTATGATATATTTTATAGCATTTAGAACTTTTTCACTAAACTCAAGTCTCTCAGATTGCAATTGATATAGTACAGTATTCTAAAAAATGACACTCAATTGATTCTTTCCATCTTTTCCAAGCTTGGTCCTGATTATTCAATTTTTGTTTCTACCTTTTATGCCATGAAAGATGCACTTGGTGATAGATTCACTATGCGTTCACTTTCTTTCGCTACATCATTCACTCGCAAGCAGGCAAAGTTGGTACATATGGGCTCCTTGAAGTCTTCCAAATCACAAGCTCTTATCACATCACCAAGCACTAGAGATCAGAAGGCTTCAAATGGCAAAGGCAAGAAACATAGACAAAAGGCTTTCAAGTCACATGAGTGAGCTAGGAAATCACACTCACAGGATACCTTAGATTCTTATTCATCTTCTAAAGGGAACTCATCTAAGAAGGATCAACCAAAATGTGCATATTGCACAAAGACAAGTCATAATGAGCATCAATGTTATGTAAAGAAAATTGATGAGATGAAGCATCTTCTACATATAAAAAATAGTCAATTGCCTTCATCCTATTCTTCCACTACAACACCTTCACAATCAAGTTCAATCACCATGGAACATGGAGTGGACAAGATGAAAGATCATGCTCTCTTTGCATCCACCAATCTACAATCTCACAAATGGCTTCTTGATTCAGGAGCCTCATATCACATGGCTTCATCTATGGGTCTATTCTCTTCATTTCAACCTTGCACATTACTACATGCTTTATAAGGAATAATAATTATATGAGTGTTATTGAGAAAGGATCAATAGATGTTGATGACAACACATTTCATGATGTACTTTGTATCCCTTTATTATCTTCCAATCTCCTTTCCATCTATTAGATTGCACATAGTGGGTTAGGCAAGATACTAGATTTCACACCTGATTCAGTGCTTATCAGATACCTGCACAAGAGAGATATTCTTGTAGTTAGAACAGTAGATCATGCTTCTCGATTGTTTCCTTCTCTCATTTTGCTCCAAATGAGCATGCTCTACCATTGACTAGTCTTCACTCTCATACATCTAGAGTGGATCAGATATATGGAGAAGTATGGTCACTTGAACCTATGTGTACTTCCCTTATCCACCTTGGCTCATGAGACTTGTGTTGAGCTTCCTCCTACACCTCTTGCATCTTCAAAGATCAATTAATTTCACTAGCATCCTTATAGTCTTTTAGTTTCAACTTTGTGGGGTGACTACTTGTCAGACATTGCAAAGTTACTCATTGAGTCTCACATTGCAGATATTGGGGACACACTTGAGGATATTCACTTCCTCTTTGATGATAGCTATGGTCCACCTCTTTTCACATCAACATTTCCTTTTGAGGTTGCTCTTCAATTATCTTCATAGTTATTTGGATATGCTTCAATTGATTTGGCTTCATTTGATTCAAGCATGTGGACCCTTAAGCGTTTCTCCATGGCATCCATCATGTGACCATTTATCCTAAGAGAGTTTCTCCTACATACACCATTAGATGTGTTTCTTCCTAAGGGGAGGAACAATGAATTATGTTTTTGGATCATCTTTAACATTCTTCTTCGAGCATTCACTTTTGGTAGAGGAGCTTCTTCCTTTTGGGGGGATTCATTGGCTCATCTTTTCTCTCCTATAGGGGGATATTGATTGTTCTTATGTGACCAAAGCAACACTTGGGGGGACATTTGAGTCTTACATTTCTTTTTCATGTGCATGATTTTATTTGTATCTCTTTTGGAGAGGATTTTTTTCCCATGAGGTTTTCTCCTTCTCTCCAATAATGAGAGATTTTAGCGGCTTATTCATATGTACCTCATCAGGCCTTGTAGTAGAAACCCATTTTGCATTCTTTTTAGCTTCCTTTATCAATTTTTTAGTTCTCCCTAAGTTGATCTTAAGGGGGATTGTTGGAGTAAATAGGTCTTCACCTAATAATTAATTAATCATTAGATACCTTTTTACTTTAATTACTTAAGTCAAACTTAGGAGTTATTTTTTATTATTAGATTGAGTTATATTTAGCACATGTTGTCTCATTACATTAATGAATACATTTGTCTCAATCTTATCAAACCCCAATCTAGTTTTTTTTATGATTTTATAAGCATCCACCTTCATTGTAATCATTCATTCAAATTATTGTGTCAATACAATTTCTCAGGTTGTTGAGCACACAATCATGCTTTCATCTCTCTTTTGTGATAGGATAATTGCTTGCAAGTAATTTTTGGATGTTGTGGGGTTGAATCAACAACTACAACAAAAGTAATCTAGATGGCTTCACTTGATTTTTCTTAGGCCACCACTCACGAGGAGCATTACTTTCTATAGGATCATTAGTGTCTCCATCCCTTTTCTTCAAATGATTATACATGTGATTGTCTTGCTTCATCTTACCTTTGACACTTGAAGTTTTCCCTAAAGAGTCGATAGATGAATTTTTCTAGCAAGACAACCTATATGATTCTCTCGATTTTTCTTTTTGCAAACTCACCACCATTGTGACAAAAATTGTTTGATATATTTCATCTTATCAAATTGAAGCATCTTTTACTAGGACTCAACATTTTAGTAGAACAAGAAATGTCATGAGAGGAAGTTACAGTTCCATCTTGATGTCAAGAGGGAGATTCGATTTAGCTAGGAGGAAGGGATGTGTAAATAGAGAAGTGAGGCATTGAAGAAACATAAATCTATCAAGGTATCGTAGATTTACAAAATTAAGGATAGTATGAATATCAACTTTTTCAAGAAGGAAAAAGAGATTTCATTACATAAAAAAGGTGGTGTGGCCCAACATGAAGAAAGATGCTAAGAACAAGCATATGATAAGATAAACATGAAAGGACGAGATCACATATCCAACATACACTAAGAAAATGACAAAGTATGAACAAATCCATGCTAGTGTGATAAAAATAATAAGGAATAAATGCTTGCTAGAGAGCAAGAAGAGAGGCATATAAATGCAAGAGAAGCTTAACCTTTGCAATGCAAAAAAGTAAAGAAACAAAAAGAGAAAAGGATTAAAGGTAAAGGAACTATCAAACGAATAAGCCAATGAAAGAGATAGGATAAAAGAGGGAAAATTGGATTAAAAAAGAAAGTGAACACAATGACAAAGGTTCTCAAACAAGACTAGAAAAGTAAAAACAAGTTAACAAAAAGGGGAAAGAAGAAAAAAAGGAAAGAAAGTGGAAATATAGGAGGAGAAAAATATAGTTAAAAAGGAGAAGACCAAAAGATAGTCAGAGGAAGAAGGAAACTTGGATCCATATCCAAATTAAGGATCTCTCCTAAAATCTTTAAAAATATTTTTTTTGCTAACACTCTAATGATCACCTTTTAAATTGTAGAAATTTAGATTGAGGCTAAAATTGGCAAGCTAATGTTTCACCATATTCCCAACAATTCTAATGTGTTGAACCTACAAATCCACAAGCTTTAAGGTTTGAGATAAGTTGCTCAAACAAATAAATTTGGAAGCATCAATTAGAAACCTAGCTTAAATTTATTGCCTCAACCAATATTTAAGAATCCACTTCAACAATAAGCTTTTAAAATTTAGATTTAATAACCAATTTCAAGCTAAGAATTAAAACTTCCACTCACAAAAATTATTAATATTGATATTACTTCAATAAAATTCCCTTATTTATTATGCTATATTCAATATAATTTGAAATTTGAAATTAAATAAAAATAAATTATTATTTTAGCTTCTTCTTAAATTCCTATAAGACAACAAAAATTAACTATTATAACTAATTAATATAAAATGATATCATAAGAGCTTTATGATGAAGGCATAATTAATGTGATACAATAACAAATTAATGTAGAAGTAACATGTTTCCACTAGCTAACCAAAACACAAAAATGATTATATGTTTCTACCATGTTTAACTTAAATTGTATGGTTGTTATATCTAATTACTCTCGATTTCCTTACTAGTAGTTTGACATATCAACTCTACTCTATGTCCTTTGATGGTTTATAGCTAATTGTCTTAGCTTGATCTAATTTTAAAGAATTTTATTTTTTCCTCCACAATAATTGTATGAATCTAAAGTTGTACTGTAAGGGCTACTTAAAGACATACATAATATAGTTAAAAACCATAAAACTTTTTTTTTGGGTACACCTTAGTAATTTGATAGTATAGATTTTGCATGTTTAGCAGCATCATTAGTTGTGCTTCCATTTATTTAGTCTAAGATTAATCCTTATAGATAATTAATATAATATGATAACAAATAACCAATTACCTACTACTCATCCATTTCAAACATATTTCCTACTAATACATCTTTAATCAATGCCCAAAGAAAATTTGTTCTGCTTTCCATCACCACAACTATTTAAAGCTATTAAGGGTACTAAAAAAAAGTCATATAGAACACATAATGGGCAAAATTGGTAAGCTTCAATATTTGATTTATCTAAGAACTATGATATTTGAAAACTTACCACAATCTCATTTCAAGAAGTGCACAAGTGTGTTATGGTGCTATTGAACAAGTTGTTTGGTAGTCTCAACATTGACCATATGACTTTTATGTGGTTTCCCTTGATGATCATGATGATTGAGGACCCAATTGCCCCTAAATAGAGAGATTTGACCATGATGAATGTTTATAAGCTATGGACTTTGTCTATCGCACCCCTACTTTCTTGAGGGCTTTTCTTTTCCAAGGTATTATTAGTAATAATGCCTCCCTTTTATGTTGCCATGGTTTTGCACTCAAGGTTCAAAATTTTGTGGGGTAGAGCCACTTGTCAAGCCTGTGCAACCGCTATCAAAACTGGGGACTATGCTTGAGGTGCAATGCGGCAAGACGACACGCGGCAACCCCATGCGCCAACTAAAGGAATGAGCGGTATTTTTAATTTCATCAAGCGCCTACTTTCTCTTGAGACACGTGTCACTCTGACACATCCCAAAGGGGTTTTTAAGCACTGAGGGTAATATATGATCACAGTTGGTCGAGGGCACTTCGCAAGACCACCACGAGCAAATAAAAAAGGCAAATGTGTGGTCGACCCACGTGCATCCTATGAAATGAATTTTCATCATGTCAGCACTCAATTACGAGGCTCGTAGGATGTTGTAGCGAGATCGTGGGAAACAGGTGGCATCATCTCTCATATTTGGGGTTGCTCATGATTGCCCAATACAACCATTTCAACGGTTTAGATGGAGACGAGGTCTACAGGTGCGCAAGTAGTGAACCTTCTATGTTTTGGTGGTTCTCATCTCATAGGGAATAGTCTTTCATATTTTAAGACTTGTGTGGAGTTGTTTATGGGTTCCCAATTTTTAGTTATTCATCACTAAATGCAAAAATTAGGAGGAATAATTTATTTATGTAATACTCAAACCTTAGTATGTTATGTTCTTGAAAGAATAAAGACTAAATATATAGAATTGTGCTATGCTCACCTCTATTATGTGTTTATATCTATTTATTTACTTGAATTCATAATTTGTATCTGTCAGAAGTGTTGTCATAGTGAATTATTCCCTTTTCTAACTTTTATAATTTCAATTACATTAATATATGCAAAACTTTGAATCATTTCTAATACTCTTTTGAGATTCTAAGAAAACTAGTTTAACTGAGATTTGTTATGCTACATCATGACTAAAATGTGGTGAAGACTTTTGAAATGTTGTAAAATCTTGGCACATTACCTTAGAGTAGTTTCTTTTATGCATTGTTTTTCATTTCTTCTCATTTTGCTTCCCCTTGTTAACAAACGAAGAGCTGACTCCTAAAATTTTAGAGGTCATTGTACAAAGTGCATTCTAGTCCCCCATTTGTAGAACTTCCCATAAACTATATCTCCTAAGCATCAGCTTTAGGATCAATAGTTTTCTTTGGCATGTCCAGTGGGACTGGAATACTTCAATCCAGTAAAGAGGAAAATTTATGAGCTGGAGGCACATCACTAGATCATTAACAACACGTAATCTTGGATTACTCTTATCCCTGCAAGTGATTGTCAAACGGTAAGGAACTGCAATAAGCAGAGTAACACAAACACCAGTGCAAGCTCAAGTACAGCAAGTGCAAGCTCCAATGGTTGCTAGAAACTTTGTAGCATGGAATAGTGGTAGCTTATTCATTCCTCCAACTCCTATAGTAGTGTGGGATCATACCCATAAATGGTTCAAAAATGCTCCCTCAGTTCACGGGAGAAGATTTAAGACATCGAAGGAACATTTGAAAGATGTTGTCAACATGTGCATGGTGTCATGTGACAGAGAAAAATGTCACCTTAAGGCTACTTGCCACTTCCTTCAAAGGGAAAGCCTTAGACTGGTATAGATCCCTAGACCCCAATTCAATTGCCACATGGGATCAACTCGAAGATAGCTTCTTTGAATGGTTCACGAAGAAAGGGGACCAATCTTTCTTACTCCAACAACTGATAATGATAAAGAGGGCCCTTAAGAAGCTACCACATACTTCAACACCAAGTTTCACAAAACTCAAGGCAAAGGATCTCCATAATAACTAGACCTCTGAAAAGTATGGCTATTGTCTTATATCTTAAGGCTTTCAATTCTGACATAGTCATAATGATCCATTCATTGGGTGGACAAACCCTTCCACACACATATGACTTGGTTGTTAGAGCTGAGAACAATCGCATAAATGCTAGAAAGTTGCCTCCCTAACCGCCTATGTCGGTTTTCCCTGAAATCCCACCTCTACCACCAAAAGATTCCCCCACTACCTCTGTTAAGTCTCCTTCAATGTATGTGTTACCTGATGCACAAACTAATGCAACTACTCCTATCTCCTTGGCTGAAAAAATGAGCGATATGAAGAATTTGTTGTGAACCTTTTCCAATGAGATACTTAACCTCAAGAGACAGCAAGACACACCACATAAGACCCCTTATGAAAATTTTCAAGGCAATAGGTCCCTCCATTCTAGTAGAACTAATACCAGGGAGGAGCACGGACAAATAATTAGACACAACCTTCAAACCAGATAGTCCCAATCCCAACAGTGTTACAATCTGTGCCACTAAATGGGTAAACCCACAAAAGTGGTTTGTAATTCGAGTGAGGAAGGAAAAGTTGTGCACAAAAAATGACCCCATGCAAATAAAAATTGGTTTTTGGGGTTCGAATGAACCCTCTAGTTCGAGCAAATCAAAAAAGGGTTTGAATGAACCTTGGTTCGAGCGAACCGATTAAATGCAAGGTCCCACCATTCCGCCAAAAAACACAAGGAAAACATCTTTTGAAAGGGGGTTCAAATGAACCTTGGTTCGAGCGAACCCCTGGGGGTTTGAATGAACCCTGGTTCGAGCAAACCCCCCCTGGTTCGCCCGAACCCCCCTTTTCCCACCTTCTCACCCTCTAGCACCAAAAAAGTATTTTTTGTTTCGAAGCTCAGGTTGAGGATGAAAATGGAGGAGACTTCACAGACCCAACTGGATGATGGTAGTCCTCGAAACGAGCTACGAATATAAAATTTTAATATGTTTTGGGTTTATTATTTGTTTTTTTAGTTTATTAAACATAGGTTTTTCACCGAAAATCAAGCTCTTTGTTCTACGTGGAAAAATAGTAGATTATCAAAAAAATGAAAAATATGAGTGCACCAGATATTGAAGTCCTTGATCCAACAAAAAAAATGAATTTCAATACATACAAAAAAAATTATGCATTATGCAGTCCGCCTATGTCTGAATTGTAATTGGTTTGACTTTGAAACTTGATTAAGGAAAAAATATTCAATAAAACACTATCTAACTAATTGGAAGCACTAAATATCGTAGTTACAAATCTAAATTCAAAAAAATTATAATTTTATCCTTCATGGAAAAAAAAAGTTATTCATTATACAGTGAGTGTCACTCCTTAAAAATGTTGTTTGCTGTAAAAAACTAGTTTTCAAAGGAGATGGAAAAAGAAGTGCAATTTGATTCCAAAAAAAATGAAAAAAAATATTTAGAATCTACAAATAAAATGCGACAAATCACTAGTTTGCATCATCTTCAAATTCTTCACGGTTTAACCGCTATAGGTACCCAAAAGTGAAGATTTAATTAGAAAAAAATATTTCAATGTCTAGGGCCAAAAATTGTAGGTCAAAATAACCTAGCGGACAACACTAATTCATGGTGTATACCCTGCAATAATGCACACATGCCTCAGAACTGCCTTAAGGGTAATCTCCAACAAAAGATTGTGGAAAAGCAAAATCAAGGAATCATTGTTGATACAAGTGCATGTACCTATCAATCCTCGAGAGTGGAAAATGATATCCTAGTGTTGCAAATGCAAGGCATGTCCTTGAGCAAGAAGGGGAAATTGTTTCAAACCACATGTTGTGTTTTCTTAGATTGAGGAAGAGGATGCAGTATTCGCCAATGAGGACTCAACGTCTAAATCCCCTCAAGTTCAATTAGATTATTATACCCAATCCAAGAGGAGGTTGATCAGAGAACATGTACTTGTTATGCTGCAACCTAATCCAGTCTCGAAAAAGAGCCTAGAACCATCAGTAGTAGCTCTTGCATTTCAAAAGCAAAGAGAGGTAATAGTGAGTAAAGCAAAAGAGTCAAAGGCCCAAATATCCAAACCGCTCAATATGGTGTAGCAATTGAAGAAAGCCCCAACCCATATCTTTTTATGGGATATTTTGGCTATTCCCGAGCAAAACTCCCTATTGCGAGAAGATTTTGGAGAGGATAAACAACCTCTACAGACTGATGCAATCTCGGAACACAATCACGAGAAAGGTAAAAGGCCAATTTAAGAGCCTCGAGCCTTAGGAGCTGCAACATTCACAAACACAAAGGAAAAGGTAGTGAAAGAGGAGGATAGTAAGTAAAAACCTACCCCATTCTTCTTGACCATTATTGGAGATAAGCTGCTACACAATTCAATGATTGTCTCTGCTGCCAGCACCATAGTTATGCCTAAGTTGATTGCAAATTCATTAAAATTGGAATATGAGCCTCTTGATAGAGGAATCATGCAATTAGATGGAAAAAGGTTTAAGGTTGTAAATCTTAATATCAAGATCCTATCCTAATACTATATTCATGTCCTAGCATTATAGTCACCCAAGTGATGGTAGTAAAAGACATCCCTCCCATTTTTGTATTGTGTCTTTCTAGAGATTTTACTGCTAAGATTGGAGGGTATTTGTCTCTAGATTGGTCCCATTTAATCTTAAATACTAAGCATGGTGCCAAGATGAAAGTATTATCAAGACCCATACACTCAGAGCAAACAGCAAATGATATTGTTATGAACTTTGAGGTTACACATACATCATTTTCAAAATGTGAGATGTATTGTGTAGAGATGCTAGAAGATGAAGAAGCTACTTGGGATAGACGACCCAAAGAAGAAATCCTGATAAATGAATTCATGAAGAGAGACCCATTTTAAAATTATGATGTTATCAACCTCAATGTGTATGATTTATGATGAAGATCTTAAGTCATCCCTCAAGTGACTAAGAAGCAAGAAACCCAACATGAAAGCACAAATCATGAATCAAACCTATGGACTCTGTACTTTGATGGTGTGAGATGCAAGGTAGGTTCAAGACCTAGCATCCGCCTAGGATCCCCTATTGGAGTGGAGACTCTCATAGCCTTTCAGTTCCAATTTTCTTGCACAAATAACAAGACCGAGTATGAAGGCCTGATCCATAGTTTGAGTCTTGTGGAGTGGATGGGAATTAAAAGGCTAAAGGTCTTCAGACACTCACACTTAGTGATCAAACATATCAGAGACATTAGCTACAAAAATGTACAGATGTGATCCTACCACTACAAGTTGTGGGACCTAATCCAAGGATTTGAAGCCTTCAATATCCAAGTAATTCCAAGGTCTTAAAATGTTACAGCAGATACGATGGCCATGCGATCAGTTCTCAATTTGACCCAGTAATAGGCTTGCTATCAAACAAGCATGCAATGTGAGTGATTGTAAGACCCACTATTCCTAATAATGATCAAAACTGGCAAATATTTGAGAGTGATGCTCAGATGGCCAAGTTTATTCAGCATTCTAGTGAGTTTTTGGAACAACTACAACCTAAAATTGAAGAGGCTTATAAAGATAAGATCATTCAACTAAGAACCAACAAGCTTCCAAAGAGTTTAATCACTCTAGAGAATCTTTTTTATTTCGATGACGCTAGAAATGACAAAAGAAAATTTGTTGCAAACAAAGGCGATTACTCTAACCTAGACATCGAAGGTGGCAGGAAGTTGAAAGTTGGAAAAGATGTTCTTCAAAAGGATAATGAAAGATTAATATCTTTCTGCAATGAGTATGACAAGGTCATGGCGTGGAATTATGATGACCTAAGGGGGTATGACCCCAATGTAATCCAGCACACTATAGATCCGATTGAAGGAGCTAATCCCATTCGCCAAAAGCAGAAGTCAATCAATCTAGAAGTAGAGTCTCTCATGGCCCAAGAATTAAGAAAGCTTACAGATTCCAAGATCATATATCCTATTAAACACTCTACATGGGTATCTAATTTGGTCCATGTCTAAAACAAGAATGGTGACATTAGGTTTTGTGTAGATTTTAGAGACCTAAACAGAGCATCTCTAAAAGATCATTATCCCCTTCCTTCCATGGAGCAGATTCTTCAAACTGTGGCAAGATCAGAGATGTTTTCCTTGCTATATGGTTTCTTTGAATATAATCAAGGGTTAAAGAAGAGGATCAGTATAAAACTATGTTTACCACTAAGTGGGTGATGTTTGCATATGCTAAGATGCCTTTCAGTCTATCAAATGTAGGGGCCACTTTTCAGCAGGAAATGAATAGTGTTTGCAAGGATGACCTGACAATATTTTCCAAGTCTAAGGAGGATCATTTTGACCATTTGGAGAAGATTCTCCAAACGTGTCAAGAATTTGGGGTGTCTTTGAACCCCAAGAAATGTGCTTTTTGGAGTCTCACAAGGAAAGCTCCTTGGTTATGTGGTCTCCAAAGAAGGGATTTCCATAGACCTCGAACAGGTTAAGGCCATCAAGGAATTTCCCTTACTAGTGAATAAGCAAGGAATCTAATCTTTTTTGGGTAAAATTAATTTTGTCAACAAATTTATCTCTAACTTTGTTGGGTCGACGGTCAAGCCTATTACCTATATGCTAAAGAAAGACTTAGTATTCAAATGGACCCTCGAGGTAGAGACGCATTTGAAAAAATAAAAAAATAATTTATTTCACCCCAATGTTGGTTAACCCTGACTTTTCCACTTGGATTTCATCATGTATGTCTATGGTGGTTAGCATAGCATCATAGCAATGCTTACACAAAAAGATGAAAAAGAGAAGGGAGAACATCTACGTGCCTTCTATTTGAGGACACTGTGAGGGTACAAGACCAAGTATAACTTTGTTGGAAAACAAGCATTCACCATTGTGAAGGGTCTCAAGAAATTTAGACACCTGGTGTCAGAGAGAAAAATAATGGTTTTTGTGGCTCATTCCAATGTAAGGGAATACATCATGGAAGGTGAAATCACTGATAAAAGAGAAAACAAGATCACAAAAATTTTGGAGTTCGGCCAACAAAATTTATGATATCGAAGTTTGGCCAACAAAAGTAATCAAAGACAAATACCTAGCCAATGAAATTGAGTTCTAGGTTGAGAAATAATTTTCAAAGAAAATCTTGATTAATCAGTTTGAAGCAGAGGAGTCATGGGTTACAGATAGAACCCAATTCATGGAGACTAGTAAATATCCAGAGAATCTCACATCTCATAAAAAGCAGTTCTACAAGTTACAAGGTGTCAGATATTGTGTTGCCAAAAAGTGTATACTTTGCTTGATATGGGAATAATTAATGACAAATTGGACTTAATGAAGCCTTGATTTAGAGTTGTGAAGTGTTTACACATCCACACTAGGTCTTGGGCCCTTGCAAATTGAATAAAATACATTTAACGATGTCTTGTAAACGTGTTGTAACACATCTTCACACTTTTCTAGGACCATAATGTTATAATTCACCTAAATAACCCTACCAAGACCTATTTCAAAGTTTTGTAAAGTCTTATAACAAAATTTCACACTTTCCTAAGCTTGTCATCAATGTTTACACCTTTCTTATGCTTTAAGTTGTCCCTTTATGCACTTACAGGCCTTAATTAAGTGTCTTGTTGAAGAACCAAATAAACAACATTTAATACGTCTTAATCTTTGACATCCACTCAAAATTTCCCAAGTGGACTAAGTCTCCACCTTGGGCAACTTAGTCCCATGTGGCACAAAAATAAAAATAAATTCAATTTTCTTTCGAGTTTTTATTCTTTAAGACCTAAGGTTGGCCTGTGATGAGGTATTTTTGGGAATTAAGGCATAATTGTGTATAAATATAGGGTCTTCCCTCTCATTTGACCTGATTCATTCATTCCATCAATCAATCTTCTCAATCACTCATCATTCTTAAGCAAGCTAAGGTTTTTACATTCTAAGACATCAAGATAGCTTCCAAGGACATTCAAGGGAAAATTATTCATGTTTTGTTGCAAAAATTCAAGATCAAACATCATGGCAAGGTATTAAATCCATTGTTTCATGCTTCGTTACATTCTTTCTTCATTTGCTTTAATTACCTAAAAGGGGTTTGACCAAGGCAAACCACTATGCCCTAACAATCAACATTTTCCCCTTTGTGTGTTTGCAAATTTAGGTACTTTGAGGGTTTGAAGATCATTGAAGAAGAAATTGAAGACTTGTTGAAGATATCTCTTTGTTGACCTAGCCAAAATATCAATAAAAAGTCACCTTCAAGCCCGAAAATCAAAGTTTCAGAAGTGGACACATGTGGGAAACCAGAGTGCAGACCTAGGGCAGCTTCCATTTCCACTTCTGAATTTTCAAAAATTCAGAAGTGGACTAAGTCGCCACTAGTGGTGACTTAGTCCTACTAAACTTGTTTTTTGGAATTTTTTGTAGATTTGGATACCCATTTGGCCGAAACAAACTCCGGTGAAGTTTTCCAGAATTTTTCCAAAAGTGGACTAAATTGCCTAGACTGGCCTAAGTGTCCAGCCAGGCTTAAAAATCAGAATTTCTAGAATTTCAGAGTTGCTTCAAGTCTACAACACACTTCTAGGTGCACACATTTTGTCTTACAGTTTTCTATTTGGTTTTATTTGCATTTCTAAGTCATTTAGTTCATGTTTTCATATCACAATGTGTTTTCCAGCACTATGTATTTCTTAGGTTTTACATTAATAATCATCTTTATTTTTCAGTTTATTGCACTTAGGACATTAGATTTAGACACATTTCATCCCTCATTACATCAATATTGAGTGTAGACATTAGCATTTTGGCCCATCTCTCTCCTTTTAGGTGAAAAACCCTAAGAGAGTTAGAGAGCATTAAGGTGCCAAAATCATCGTTTACAAATATGTGTTAATGGAAGGATATATTTTCAAAAGGAACTTCGATGAGCTACTCCTCTAATGTGTGGATGGGCACCAAGCTAGTAGGATTCTACACAATTTCCATAACAATCCAATAGGTGGTCATTTTTCTACAAAAATAATTGTAATGAATATAATACCTGTGGGATACTATTGGCCGACTTTATTTGTGGGCTGCCATAGTCTGGTGAGGAAATGTCAGTATTGTTCGTTCTATGTTGGCAAATAAAAGAATTCAGCCATGCCCCTTAGTTCGATAGTGATTGATGATCCTTTTGCTCAGTGGGGCTTGGATTTCATCAAAATGGTCAATCTAATGTCCAATGCAAATCGCAAATGGATTCTAATAGAGACAAACTATTTCACCAGATGGTCAAAGGCAATTCCCCTAAAAGGAGCCATGAAGAATGAGATTCTCAGCTTCTTGTAAGATTTGGTGACACATTTTAGCTCTCTGAAAACCATTATTTCAAACAATGCAAGGGCTTTTCTCGACTCAAAAGTTTCAAAATTTGCATTGAGGAACGATAACTTTCTCAAGACCTCGTCAAATTATTATCCGCAAGGTAATGCACTAGTGAAATCCACAAACAAGAATTTGATAAGATTGATCAAGCAGATAGGTGTAGACCATCACAGAGAATGGCACAAGCACCCAAGGACAATGCTTTAGGCCGACCAAATTACTCCTAAGTAGGTTTTGAAGAAATCTCCATATGAGCTGGTTTATGGGAAAGTTGTGTTGCTAATTTCCACATAACTATTGGTGTTATAATTGCTTAAGTCTCTGGAGATTGAAGAAGGCGAAGCTATGGAAGTTAGATTAACAGAGCTACTCAGTGTCTAGGAAGCTCAAGAGAAAGCTCACAACGCCATGGCCAATCGCCAATAGGTGGTCAATTAGAGAAGGAGATTTGGTCCTAGAATACAATGAATGAGCCACTAAGCCAGGTCAATGTGCTAAATTTGATTCACAATGGAAAGGTCCCTTTCGTATTTTTAGTTGCAAAGAGAGTAATATGTTGAGCTTGAATATTTGGAAGGAAATGCTCTCAGGATTCCGATGAATGGAATCCATTTGAAGCATTTTAATTAATGATTTCTCTCCTATGAAGTTCCTTTATAAATATGTTAGTTTGTTTTCTAGTTGCATTTTCCCTTTTAATAAGTGTTGTTTGCATGGCTTGCCAGTCATTTTGCCAAGTGTCTTGTTATCCTTGGCTTTCCTTCTAAGTTTATCTCTAGGAGATTTCCCTCAACGCCCCTTTGGGCGAGTTTTTATTATGCAAAAGCGATCAGTTGGATTTTCGCATCTGACACTAGCCGAAGTTCCCAAAAAGATGATGCAACAAGTTGTTCGTACTTCATTCCCGTATGAGGTGTGATCCTCAAGGGAACGAATTAATTCACAAGAATTAATATGATGGGTGTTGATATATTATCATTCTACCAAGTCTTTCTCTATAATAAAAGAAAAGAAGCAGTCAAATTTTGGCCAAGAAGTGTCGAAAGCTTTGAAGAAAACTTGAAACAATTAACTGTTTCCAAATAATCACCAAGTGTTTTCTAAATAATGCAAATAATTAGCAATTTGAGGAAGCATCAGTCATGGACTCAAAAGAGTCAACTTTTGGCACTGGTCAAGGACAAATAGTGACAAGAATTGTTTCTTGACATCAAGTCATTCACTTTAACTCCCATGTCAGAAAGAGCTAATTTACACCCAATATTGTAATTGTGATGAAGGGGAGATGGAAAGACTCTTCACTAGTGTTAGATTTCGCTGACAAAATCTACGAGCCTAAATTGAACAAAAATCATAAGGGCCTCTGGGAGGCTACACATGCTAGAATGGTCCAAAAGGCGAAACAAAGAGATTTTGACTCCCTTGAGTTTAAGATGTGGGCTTCAACGCTACCTAAATACATGGTGTTGTTGGTGCACCCTTGCCCAGAATTGGTGGAAGCATGCACTCACCTATATAATACCAATAGCAAAATGGTGGTAGCTAAGAACCTTAAGTTCACTGTTAGTGTCATGGCTATCTATGACATGGTCTCCATTCCTCATGATCTTGTTATTGAGATCTACTCACCAAAAAGAATGGAAGAGTTCTAGTTATCGAGGAACGCCTAGCTCTGAAATCTTCTTAATTCTGAGCTCTAAAGAGACCAAAATGAAACCCAAATGCCTAAACTTCCACTTTCCCTCAAGGGATTTCAGCAAGACATGCAAGATGCACTCTCCATGCTTGCCTTTATTTTCGGCCTTAATAAAGATGAACATATTTATGAGTCCCAGCTAGAGGTAGCCTTCCTCCTAAGGAAGCAGCAAGGCTTCAGGATGGATTTTGCAAATGTGATTATGGATAATATGCACCAGCAATTGGTGAATTATAAGCATGAACAAAGGTTTGGGTACTCTTCTTTCTTGGCTCATCTTTTTCTTTATCAAAATGTAGACTTCTTTAGTCCACATATAGCTCTAGAAATTACAGACTCCTCTAAGGTCCCCAACAGGATCCCTGTATCAATGTGGACCCCTCTCCTACTAGTCACCCATGATTATTATGAATTTTTTGAGTCACTTTTGACTCTTGCCCTGATGGACCTAAGTCTTGAGAAGCCTACTTTCCAAATCAGAGACCGCCAGATGAGTTGGTTAAAAAACCAAAAACCTCCTTATGATTGGTTCTTTAGTGCTCATTTATCTTTACTCTGAATGCATTGATTCAAGGGGGAACCATTTAGGCTTCCCACATATTTGACTAACAAAACCCTGGAGTTGGAATTGGCTCAATAACTATGTATTGTTGACTCAGAGTACGGGTTTGGTCGAAAGAAAAAGGCTATCTATGAACTCCCTTTCACAAAAGACAAGATAAATGTAAAGAAGAGGCAAGTAGAGCATCTACTCACCATGAAGCCTGTGAAACTAGGGTTGGATATAATTTGCGATTGATGCAGTTATGACCCTGACGGCTATATGACCGATTTGAAAGTAACCCCGCAGATTGTCCATGAGTCACGCCCATTCTAGGAGGCATCCAGGTCTCTGGAGAAAGAGAGGCCATTAATTTATATCGATTTTGACAAAGTTACTGGACTAAAGAGGCCCCCATGGCTTTCTTTCTATCAACGTAAGCAAAGTTTTGACCCATCAGCTAAAATACCCAAGGGACTCTGCCTTAAACTCAATTATGAGGGTTGGGGAAATGAGAAAATCATTGATTTTTGGGTATACCACCAAGAAAATGATATTCTAAATGCAAGGTATGATGAAGTCCCGACTAATGGACAGTTTGAGAAATATTGGGATGATTCACATCTAGGGTCATCTTCACCCACTGTGAGTCATGCTCATAAGGAGGTTTCTTGCAAAAAGCAGCAAGAGAGACCGGAAGGTCCCCTACTAGTGCAATCAGAAACAAGTTACAATGTTGCGGGGCATAGGAGCCAACACATTCTAATTCATTTGGGATATTTAAATCCCCAGAAGACTCAAACATCTATTCTTGAACAACAAGAGAGGGGTCCTTTTTAGGTACCTCCTCACAACAAGCAAAAAGGAGGAGGTATATTGACCATAACTAATAATCAGATGAGGAGGAGCAACCAATTATGACCATGACACAAGCTCTGGTGCTTTCCACCATATAGGTATGCTTCTTTCAACCCTTGCTCTCTTCTCTGTCATTGGTCAGCCCCTCTGTGACGGCAGTCCTACTACCTCTTTGACTTTAGTTACTGCAATTTCCACCATTTCGTAACCCCTAGTTTCTCCTTTCATTTTCATGCATGTTAATGGGTCAATTCTTGCACCTTCGTCGTCAGCTACATAGGTTGCCACACCTTCGCCACCTCCCTTTGATTCTCATACATTGTAACACTTTCCTCCTTTTTCCTCGCCTATCCTAAGTTTCTCGTCATCTGCTTCAAAGGGAGCACAAGCAATCATTTCCCAATTTTCAATTTCATTTGACCTCCCTCCTAGCACCCTTTTTACATGACAATATATCCCATCTCTTGCCAGTTACTTCCAGCAAATTGATGCCACTTGAAAAGCTGAAGAGGAAAGAGCTCTAAAAAGAAAAAAGAAAGGACATCCTAAAGCATGCCACCCCAAGGATTGAATCTGTATTTGATCTTGAGTACCAAACACTAATGGTGGCTCACAAGATGCCCAAGGTCTTTAAGGCCGAGGGAGATATGCAACCAAATGATTACGAGACCCATGCAATTGGCCTAAATTTGAACTAGGTTCACCCCCAGGACAAGGTTGAGCTCATGGAAGAGACACAAAAAGTGGTTTCCACTTTCTCAAAATCAGCATGCAGATGGATAAGAAAGACCAAGAGCTCTCCTGATTGTAGGCCACAATGGAAGTTTTGATTTCCAATGTTAAAGCTAAAGAGAATGAAATTGTTGAGTTACACAAAGATTTACAAACGGGAGCCACCAAGGAGGCCCTCCAAGTAGAACAAGTTGAGAAAACCAAACTGCATGAGGAGTATTTGAAGCCCTCACCAAATTTCAAAAGGAATTGGATGAAGTGAAAGTTGTGGCTAACACTACCATGAAGCAGCTAGCTGAAATATAGGTTGAGAAAGCCAAGCTCCAAGAGGAGCTAGAGGAAGCTCAAGCTCAATTTCAAAGGGTTGGGGAAAAAAATAATTTGGATGTGTCTAATGTTCGAAAGGAATTAGGAACGCGGGACATAGAACTCTCTGATGCATTGAACAAATAAAGCAACTCCAGCAAGAAGTTGAAAGAAACTATTAACAGCTCCAACAATTAAAAGATGAATTATCCCGTAGCTCACAGCAAACCAAAATTCTTCCCATGATCCAACAACCGTTTATTCATTTTGGGAAAGAATCAAGGACATAGTTGCTTCTTTCAAGCATGTGCTTAGGTTCATTGCATATTCCTAAAAGGCTAGTACAAAAATCAGTGTCGTGGTAGACCGCATGTCCTCATTCATCACCCCAAAAGCCGTGGATACTCAGTTATTGATTCAAAAATTATGCGATGCAATTGATGATGCCTTGAATGTTGTAGGATGAGTAACAGAAGATTGTTGTTTGAAAAGGCCAATGAAGTCCTCAGCTGTCACAAAGCTACCCTTAAGTGTAAAGCATGTTTAGAGGCTTTGGATAGAAAATTTATGGATATGAAAGAGCACATCAAGCAACTAGTTCGATTAGTTTTTGCCTCCCCCTCTCTTCTAGATGCTAGTGTCATGATCGAGGAGCAGATGAAACAAATGTTGGATGGAAAGCAACAGGATCAATCCGCTTTTCAAGGCCTCGACCAGTACCTAAGCATTATCGAAGTAGGAGTATAACAACCACTTGCACATCTAGAATATCACATGAGGGTCGTTGCACAAACCATTAGAAATTTCTCGTTTAAAGAGATGATTGCTTTGGATAAAGTATCAAGAGCATTAAAGAAGAAGGTGTAGCCATCTGACAATGAGTGGTTTTCTATGCAATCCACTCTCCAAAAGTTGTAGAAGCAATAACTTCCTCCCTTTTTATTTTTGGGTGTTTTATGCACGGAACCAAAAATTTGGGTTCTTCATCCACAAGTGGATTTCCCTATGAGTCACCAAAAGCTTTAGACTTTGTCTAATACACCCCTACTTTCTTATGGGGTTTTCTTTTCCAAGGCATTATTTATAATAATGCTTCGCTTTTATGTTGTCATGGTTTTACACTCAAGGTTCAAACTTTCGTGTAGGGTAAAATCAATTGGCAAGCCCGTACAACCTCTATCAAAATTGGGGACTATGCTTGAGGCCCAATGGAGCAAGACACCATGTGGCAGCCTCAGACGCCAACCAAAGGAATGAGTAGTGTTTTTATTTTCATCAAGCGCCCGCTTTCTCTTGAGACACCTATCAATCTAACACAACTCGAAGAGGTTTTTAAGCATCAAAGGCAATATATCATGCACAATTGGTTGAGGGCACTTCACAAGACCGCTACAATCAAATAGCAGAGATAGGCATGTGGTCGACCTACATGTATCCTATGAAATGAATGCTCATAATCAACACTCAATTATGAGGCTCGTGGGCAGTTGCAGGGAGATCATGGGTCAACAGGTGGCATCATCTCCCACATTTGGGGTTGCTCATGATTGTCAAGTATGGCCATTTCAACGATCTAGATGGAGATGAGGTATGCAAGTGCACGAGTGGGGAATATTTTATGTTTCGACAGTTCTCATCTCGTGGGGAATGGTCTTTCATATTTTAATCCCTATGTGACATTGTTTATGGGTTCCCAATTTTTAGTTATTCATCACTAAATACAAAACTCATGAGGAATAGTTTATTTTAAGCAATACTCAGACCTTAGTATGTTATGTGCTTGAAAGAATAGAGACTGGATATATAGAATTGTGCCATGATCGCCTCTATTGTATGTTTATCTTTGTTTATTTACTTGAATTCATACTTCGTATCTACCGAAAGTGTTGCAATTGTGAAATATTCCCTCTTCTAGATTTTATAATTTTAGTTGCATTAATTTATGCAAAGCTTTGAATCATGTCTAATACTCTTTTAAAATTATGTCAAAACTAGTTTAACTGAGATTTCATTATGGTACGTCATGACTAAAATGTGGTGAAGACTTTTGAAATGTTGTAAAAGTTTGGCGCATCACCTTAGAGTAGTTTCTTTTATGCATTGTCTTCCATTTCTTCTCCCTTTTCTTCCCCATGTTAACAAATGAAGAGTTGGCTTCTAAAATCATGGACATCATTCTGTAAAGTGCATTCTAGTCCCCCATTTGTAAAAATTCCCATAAACTGTATTTCCTAAGCATCGGCTTTAGAGATCAACATAAGCCATTCTAACTAGCTCTTGAGGTGAAGGCTCATTTTACAGGTTCTCATTCTTGGGAAACACCATCTATGTTGCTACCCTTTTTGGTCAAGGTTTACTAATCTAGTCCCTTCCAATTAAACATTTAATTCATTGTCTTTAAAATTCTTTATCCTTATAAGTATATAAAATTTTCAAAAATTATTTGTGATGTCAATTACCCTATTATGTATTTCTTAGGCATGAAGATATTGCTCAAACACAACTACAACCAAATCACCAAATCAACATCTAAAAATAATATCCTAATTAATTAGTAGAGTATTTTTTATTACATCTTTTATTTTGTAGTGCAAAATCCATTATATATTCATATTCTCACTAAATTATCAAGGGGAGGTGAAGGGGGGATGCAATGATGAAACAAGCATACTTCACCTTTCACCCTTATACTTTGGATCTAATAATGACTTTTCCATTAACACGACACCTCATTCAACCATCAAAAATTATTATTATGCACAATCCAATATCAAGATCACATTTCACTCCCCTCACACCGATTACCTAGAGTTCATTTTCACCTCAATCATTTCTCCATCTTGGATGCTACCACATTTACATTCATATTCTATACATTGAATTACTCATGGATGTGTGCACAATATTTAGAATTCTAATTTTTTGAATTTCCAAATCCTTCTACATTCGTATTCATCTTGATCATTCCACTCGCATGCCCAAGTGGTCTTGAGTACATAAAATTATAATCATCATTATTTAAGGTAAGTGCATGCACACCAATGAAGGAGAGCAACAATCAACTCCAGCACAAGAGACCACATTAGAAGCCATAACATTACACCTACACTTAAACACACATATATTACATCTAGTCAGCTTAGCTATTTCCAAGCATTTCTAAGGATCCATTCCAGTATTTAAAAAAATTTGTAGGGCTTAACCATCAACAAGGTAGTCTCTAACTTCTCCCTTTTACAAGATAAAACCCAAAAGGTGCTTATAAAACCACCTTCTCTGGATATAAAAATTATTATTGTACGTGGAGGAAAGTATTGATGCATAGGGATTGAATTTTAGTTGTACAAGCACCACTATGCCAAAAAGGACATAACTACTTGCAATAGCATCCATCTTCAATGCAGAGTGTAGACATAATCTTTTGAGTGTAAAAGGACATAGCTTCAACATTATAATGTCCTAATAATCCTTAAAATCCCTCACATTAATGTTAATAAGATTCAAGGAGTTGACATAATCTTCCAAGAGTCTCCTATTAGCTTCTTGTTGAAGATAATAGAGATGCAAATTGGTGCTCCCTGGAAGATAATGAATAGATACAAGCATCTCCTTGATTAGAACCTTACCACTCTAGATTTCAAGAAAAATATCATTCAAATTGTTCTTCATTTTCATGAGAGCATGAAGCAAGCTATATGGGTCCACTTGACTTTGATCAAGGTACTGCACACAAGGAGCATTACTTTCTATAGGGTCATTGTTGCCCTATCTTTTTTTAATGCAAATTTAAACCTTTCTTTAAACAATTGTACACATGATTTTTTGGCTTTCTCTTACCTTTGACATTTGAAGTTATCCCTAAAGAGCCCAAAGATGAATTTTTATAGCAAGAAGATCCATATGGTTCTCTTTGTTTTTTATTTTTATAAACTCACTACCAATGAGATTGTGAGAAAATTTATGTATGATATTTAATCTTGTCAAATTGAATCACTGTTTATTAGAACTCAACATTTTATTAGAAAGAGAAATGTCATGAGTGAGTTGTAATCGCATCAATTCCAAGAGGGTGATTTAAATTAGCTATGATGAAGGGATGTGCAAATAAAGAAGTGGGGCATTGAAGGAACATTAACCTACCAAGAGATCACAGATTTGCAAAAATAGACATGAAAGACAAGGATAACTTGTGAGTATCAACAAGTTTGGTAATCAAAAGAAGAAAAAAGAGATGATATTGTAGAAAAAAAGGTGGTCGAATGGGCAACAAGAGGAAAGATGTTGAGAACAAGCAAATAATAAAGCAAATGTGGAAGGGGGAGACCACACTTCCAATGAACATTGAGAAAAAGAGTGTGAATAAATTCATGATTATGTGACATCAAGGACAAGGAAAAGAAGCTTAACCAAAACAATGCAAAAAAGAAAATAAACATGGAAAAAGAATGAAGGTAGATGAAATATCAAAAAACATAAGCTAGTGAGAGAGTTAGGAAAAAAGAGGGAATGTTGGATGAGGAAGGAAAGGGAACACAATGATAAAGGTTCCCAAACATGACTAAAAATATGAATACAAGTCAAAGAAAAAGGGAAAAGAAGTAGACAAAGAAGGAAAGTGGAAACACAAGAGGGAAAAATAGAGTAAAGAAAGAGAAGGCTAAAATAAAACTAGAAGAATGAAACTTGAACAAAAATATAGAAAGATCATCTTATTAAAGGGAATAAGAATCCACATCCCAACAAAGAATCTATCATAAATCCTCAAAAGTCCTTATGTTGCTAATACTCCATTGGTCACATTTGAAATTGTAAAAATTTAGATCAAAGTTAAAATTGGGACACCAATGTGTCACCATATTCTTAGTTATTCTAGTATACTGAACATATAAATCCACCATTGAGATTTGAGATAAATTGCCTCCATCAACAACTTTTGATGACATTAATTAGAGAGCTTACCTAGATCCATTTCCTTAACCAAGATTTGAGAGTCTTTCAACAATAGACCTTTAAAATTTAGAACCAATAACCAATTTCAAGCTAAAAATTAAACCTTTCACTTCACAAACATTATTAACATTGATACTAATGATGCACTCTAAAACTAGCGACTTTTTCCTATATAACTTCTTATTTATTATTTTATTAAATTCAATATACTTTTAAAATTATTATAATTTTAAATTGAATAAAATAATAAACTTATTAAATTTGAAAGAGAAAAAAAATTAACTCTTTTAATCAATTAATAATAAAATGATATAGGAACTTTCTGATGGAAAACTAATTATTGTAATATAATAACAAATTAGTGTAAAAGGAACATATTTCTACTACCCAAAACCCAAAAAAAAAGATAGTTCTTTGTTTCTGCCATGCTCAACTTTTGTTTGGTTGTTATATTCAGGTACTCCCTGTTTCCTTAGTGCTAGTTTGATAGATCAACTATGCTATGTGTTCTTTGATGTTTATTTGTAATTTTTTCAGCTTAATACAATATAAAAAATAAAACAATCTCAATTGTTTCCTGCACCATAGTTGTACAAATCTAAAGTAGTGTTGTAAAGGGTGCTTAAAGACATGCATAAATCAGATATAATACATATAAACTATTATTTTCTGGGTACTTAGCGATTGACCATCTAGATCTAGACACATTTGGCAACATTATTAGCCCCTTCCTCTTATTCAGTATAAGGATTAATCCTTTTAGCTAATGTAATAAAGTAACAAATAACCAAGAAATCCAACTCGACCATTGATCAGATATAACTTAGCCTTTTTTCTTTTATGTAGACTCTTGCTCTCGATTGTGTTCCACTTTTCATATTGAATAAAACCTTATGGATCTTTCCTAGGTTCATCTTGATTTTTCTAACTTTGCATTTGCTTTTGAATATTTAAGAATTGTCTAATAAGATGTCCATATTAATGACATCTTCAACATCTGAATGGAAGGCTCTCATAGTCTAAAGTTTGGATTCATTCTATCTTTCATGCCTTCACAATAACACTTTTTAGAAGTAGAATGGGGAGATCTAGGTCCACACAAATTCTAGAATAAACTAAAAGACCCTTACTATAGAAAGGCCTTGAGATATTAATAATTAAATCCAAATATTTACAATAATTTTAAGCACATATGAGGACCAAAACTCCTGATGCAAGGGGTACATGCAAATCCACACTCAAGTTGTAGTGGGCATTTCCTCAAAGGGTTTGAATCCCACATTTTAGTGTTTCATGAAGTGTTCATGAAGAGCCTAACATTCTGAAATAAATAAGGACCTCCCCCAAAGACCATATCTCTATCTAAGCCTTTAATAAATATGAAAATAAAATACCCTTGGCACAACTCAAAACTCATAATCTTTAGTTATTTTCTAATTCTTTTGACCCCACACATATATCCTGAAGAGATAACTACATGGCAAGGTACTTGTAGATCAAAATTTCACCATGTAGGGTGGAAACATTCTTCTAATATTCTTGTATGTCTATGTTGATGATTGGATAATTCTCATAAAATAACTACATTGATTCAAAATATTTTTTAGGTTGATCAACTATGTGCTTGTCATCAGTAACAAGCATTGCATTAATCTCTTTCTCATGGATCAACGATCCTAATTCTATAAGCACATTTCAAAAGAATGGTGTGGGTGGGGTTAGACAGATCCCCCCTACTACGATCTATAAGAGAACAATCGAAGAAAGAGAAAAACATGAATGAAACACACTAAAAATAAAAGAAAAATAAGAAAACTTAAAAACCCAACAAAGTTCATTTTCAATCTAAAATCCCTCCTAAAACATCATCATATATCAATATTGCATCAATATATAAATTAATTCTCAACTATTTAATTAATTTAAAATCAAATTATAACACATTAATTACAAAGTAATTGTCAGTATATCCTTAAAGATAATTTATCATTTCAAAATAGACATCATTACCCATTTATTTATATATTTTAAAAAACTTTTAACGTGAATAGCGACACTAGCGTGACACACCCTCTGATACCATGTGGATGAGGGGATTGGACCTCGTGACCACTTTCCTGCAATAAGATGCTTTCAACAAATCGAACTAAGGACCCTACCCTAAAAAGTAAGGTTTATTAAGACTTTGACAATAAAATCACCATCTAGATCTGGTACTTTCAATATCGATGTTGTCGTTAACTTCTCTTTGAGTTGGTCAAAGGTCACTTGAAATTTCTCCAACCATTCAAACTTCTTCCCTTTCCCTTGCAATGACGTGATGGGAAAAGCTATTCTGAAAAGTTTGCTACAAACTTTCAATAATATCCAGCCAGACCTATAAAGCTTCAAACTTTTGACACATTCTTTGGTACCGGCCATTCAAGTACTACCTTTATTTAGGCTAAATCAATTGCAATCCCATTAGCCGAGTTCACATGACCCAAATATTGCACCTCCTTCTAAAAGAAGGTACATTTTGAGAGTTTTCCATATAACTTATGCTCTCTTAGACGTTAGAGAACAATCCTTAGATGATGGAGATGTTCTTCTTCACTCTTGAAGTAAATAAGAATATCATCCAAGAAGACCAACACAAACTTGTCTAAGCAATCTCTGAATACATTATTTACCAAGTTCATGAATGTTTTAGGTGTATTTGTCAGTCCAAAAGGTAAGACTGTGAACTCGTAATGACCATACCTACTCTTGAAGGTTGTTTTGAATATGTCTTCATCCTTAATCCTTAGTTGATGATAACCTGATTGAAGATCAATATTTGGAAACATAGTCGCTCCTCACATTAGATCAAAGAGATTTTTGATATGTGGTAATAGGTACTTGTTCTTTATTGTTGCTTTGTTTACCAGTTGATAATCTATACACAAGCATAGTGTACCATCCTTCTTCTTAACGAAGATCACAAGCGCTCCCTAGGTTGAAACACTAGGTCCAATCAATCCCTTGGACAACAACGCCTCCAATTGAGCTTTAAGCTCCATTAACTCCATTGTGGTCATCCTATATGGAACTTTTGATATAGGCTTCGACCCTGAAACAATATCAATGGAGAAATCAAATGCTCTTTTGGGAGGTAATCCAGGTAATTCATCTAGAAATACATCCACAAAGTCCCTTAAGATAGGATATTTATCCATATCTGATTGTCCTAATTCCACCATATCACCATCCTCAGCTTCTTGGAGATCTTGGGGTCCATAATACACTATGTCATCTTGAGAGATGAACTCATTGCACTCTTCCAACTTTTCCATTTTTACTGAAAAAAGTTGGCACCCCTTCTTCTTAGCTAGATACATTTGCACAGCGAAGATTTGTTGTAACTTAATTCCTCTTGGTGTTCCTTGCAAGAATACCCAATTTCCAAGGTCATCTAAACATTCTACAAGTTTAGCATGACAATCTACCTTGGCTCTATGCTTCCATAGCCAATTCATTCCTAATATGACATCATATGAACCTAGGGGGGCTACATACAAATTGACTTCCATTGAGAAACTCATAATTTCAATGCTTGCTTCAAATAAACATTGCTCCACCTTAGCTCTTGTCTGGTTTATGTACTCAACAATCCAAGAGTTTTCCAAATAGCCAACTTTTTCTATAAATCTTATTCTAGTTATACTAGGAGACTAAATTTTATGTTGCAATAGTGTCAATTAGAATAAAAATAGGTGTGCCAAACAAAGTACCTAAGATTTCCATAGGAGTAATTTGATACTTCATCTGCTAGTTGTCTAGCATTGCATGAATCTTCTGTTGGAATGCTTCTCATTAAGGAGGTAGAGGGTTTCCATGTGGTTGTGTCCCTAATGTCTTGTTGGGACATTGACTTGCATAATGATCTCCTCCACATGTGAAACATCATCTTACTGGCCCATTCCTTGATGCAGGCTTCCCAAAACTATCTTCAATCCTACCAGAATTGTTATTGTTTTTGATATTGTTGTTCCCCCTATGGTCCCGTCTAGACTCATTTTTATTGCTACCAAATCCCTTATCACCCTTCCTTTGGTAATTCTTCCCATCACTTGACTTCTTAAAATTTTGATTGGATTAAGACCAATTAAAAAATTTATGCTTCCTTTCACAGTAAGCAAAGATAGATTTGAGCTTCTGCTCTTGCTTGATTGCCTTTTCATACACCAAGTCCATAGTAGTTAGACCATGTATGTCTACCTCTCCTTCGATTTGGGAATTAAGACCCATAATAAAATTTCTTATGCTAAATCACTCATCTTTCTAATATTGAGGTATGTATTTCAAAAGACGTTTGAACTTCTCCCAATATTCATTTACTGAAGAATCTCCTTTCTCGAGATTCAGAAAGTCAATAAGCTTTTGATCAAAATAGAGTTGAGGTAGCCATCACTTCTAAAAAATTTCCACAAATTCATCCCAAGTAAGACTTAAGGAACTCAATCCCAATTCCATATTTTTATTCATCCACCATGTGGATGCTTCTCCAGCTAGCTGAAAGGCTCTTGAAATGGCCTTAGTGATTTTAGATTAATTTCTTATCTCAAAATACTTCTTTTTAGTGAGTCATGCTTCAATTGCATCCCCACTAGTGGTTCCCTCAAATTTAGGAGGGATTACCTTCCTCATATCTCGGGATAGCTCATTTGTAAGTCATTTCCTCTTGCTTCCTTTAGACCTAGATTGTGATTAATCATCCTTGTGTTCACTTGACTGAGTATGATCATGGGAATTTTCCCCTTCCTCCCCATTAGGGACTTCTTGTTCTTATATTTTCATTCCTCTTACCTCTTGCTCGAGGTTTCCAATTCTTTCTCTAGTCTCATTCATCATGGCCAAAATAAGACCCAATTTAGCCTCAGAGTTTTATACACCTTGGCCTACCTCTTGGCTACCCCCAAGGTTGGTTCTTGTCCTAACTATTTTCACAAATAGTGTTCCACTTGGAGGTTTCATTTCAATTAGATCCTATAATGGCTTACTTAGCATTCCAACATTAAAAACAAACATTCATTCACAAAGAAGTTGAGAGTAGAGTTTTGCATAATTTTTTTCCAAATCAAAAAAATTATTAAGATCAAAGGATTCCAATTGATGTAGCCACGGTCGGAGGGTCCTCAAAGAGAATAGTCCAAGCCATGCAGCAAGAGTCACACAATGGAAGCAACATATAAAATGAAAGCAAAAATAGATTCAAACATTTCTATTAATATAAAATTCAATTACAAACAACCAGAAACATCTAGGATTACAAATTCGGCTCGCATGCTTGATTAAAACATGCTCAAGTTACCCTCTTCTTACATAATCCCCAATGTGAGTGAAAATCCTACAGAGAAACTCTTTCTTTCTCTAATCTCTAACTCTTATCTTCCCTATTGTTTTCTAATGATCAAATGCTTTATACACATCCAAAAATCCATAAACATCTGTGTCGGCCCAAAGATCATTACATTCTCCAATGAAAGAAAATATAGCATACGTATGAATAGGTCAGCCTCAAATTTGAATTACTCTCCAACAGGTGCATAAGATGAAGTGTGGACCTATACTAAAGGTTGGGAACACTCCACGGAGCATTTAAAATCACACCATTCAAATATGCAAGTCACAGGGATGATCCACAACGATCGAACTAGTTGTTAGATAGAACATTATTCTGGTGCCAGTTCAAGAACTACCACATAATCTGGAAGTGATAACTTGTCAAAAAATGAACCAACTGCGCTCAAATCAAGGAATAAGGTAAATGAACATGTCCACGATAAAATCATAGATCCGCAAGGTCTAGCAAGCAAACATGAAGAATTACCAAATCTACCAACTTGAATTGAACAAAAACAAAGACAAATTGGAATGAAAATATTTTTGGGTGATGCAAGATTGCCACAACCCAAGGATGCTCCTACATCAAACACCCCTGGTGAGAAAAATATGTTCCATGAGAGGAACTCATGAACATTGAACTTGGTTTGGGATGTAGATCCCATGCTCATTCTTGATCCAAATGTCTTCTTTGTTTATACTTCTCTTCCTCCTAACCTCTCTTCTTTCCTCAGTTAGATTCTACAACTTCTTTTTCTCTTTTCCTTCCTTTCCCTACCTTATATCTACGCAAGGTAGTAAGTTACTTTTACCTCCAATCACCTTCTTCCACCCATCTGATCTACCTCTTCTACAAGACTTCACCTTATTTGCTATCTTGTCTACAACCAAAGTCTTTTGTTGCATAATTTTGTCTCTACATTCTTCTAGTTCCACCCCTCCTTTATTTTTAGCCACATGGTTCTTCTCCAAATCCATGCCATCCTCCAATACAACCTTTGCATCTTGCTTCTTAATACTGCAACTCTTCACAAGACTCAAGTTCCTCACTTCCTCTTGCTTATTCTTCATGGAATCCAAAGTAAAATTTTGTCCATCCTTGTCTACAGTAATCAAATTCCTTCTGCAATCATATATGGCTCTATCAAATTGCCAAGGTCTACCCAACAAAACATGACAAGCACTCATAAACAAAACATCACACAAAACTTCATCTCTAAAGGGACCAATATTAAAGTTCACCCAACAATGTTCTTTCACCTCCTTTGCATGATCATCTTGTAACCAACTTATCCTATAAGGACAAGGATGTGGAATCCTCTTCAAACCAAGTTTCTCCACCATCTCCTCAAATACCAAGTTTTCAATACTTCCAGTATCCACAATAACCTTACAGCACTTACCTCCTAATTTTCACATAGTCTAGAAAAGATTCTTCCTTTGTGAAGCATCAACCTCTTCCCTGCTCTGCCTCATCAAGATTCTCCTAAGCCTAAGAGATTTTCGCTGCTCTGGTTCTATCCCATCTTCAACTACCTGCTCTTCATGTGCCATACAATTCTTTTTACTAGTCCCTTTACTTGATCCCTCGGGACACTCAAAATATCGATGTCTATTTCTCCACACTTGAAACATTTTCCCAATAACTCCTTGTTGCCATTTCCTCTCCTTTGTACCCTTTATTCCAATTCTTTACTCACTTAGGTCTTGTTTCTTCTAAACTTGTTTGCTTCTCCTTGCTGTCATTTATCTACTTTTCTTTTCTTTTGGGATTATTTTGTTGTCTTTTCTTCACTTTGTCTTCTGCTTTAAGAGCATATTGGTAAGGATCTTCAATTGTAGAAATCCTCAACATACTCATCTCATCCTGAATGTTAAATCTAAGGCCATTTATGTACCTTGCCACCTTCTCCCTAGTCATCTCTCAGTTCATAGATCTTATTGTCATCTTGTAGAATTCCCCAATATACTCTTGTACACTCATGTCTTTCTACTTCAAGTTCTGCAACTTCTTGAACAGATCCAACTCATAGTCTTCTGGAATGAACTTAGCCTTCAACCTTGCAACCATTTGTCTCCACCAAGTGATCCTTGTTTCACCATTCTCCACTTTTTCCTTTTGCAACTCTTTCCACCATAAAGCAACATGCCCTTTCAACTTAGTTTGTGCCAACCTAACCCTTAATGGGTCCCTAATATCCTCAAGCTCAAAATAGTCTTCCAACTCTCCTATCCAGTCTATCAAGTCTTATGGATTCAATGTACCAACGAAGTTAGAAACCTCCACCCTATGACTTCTACTTGCTTGTGCCACTGCTCTCAATAGTCTCTCTTCTCCCTCATTTGTCGGCCCTTCAGCCTCTTCAGCCTCAAGTTCTTTTCCAGCTTCTTCATATTCATCCTCTAGTTCAGGGTTTCTCCTCAAACCACCCAAGAGGTTCTAGATCTTGTTCCTCATCTCATTTCTAAAGTCCTCCATCATCTGCTCCATTCTTCTAGGGTTCATCCTTCTCAGTGGCATCTCTCCCCTTTCTCTCTCTCGATGATCTATTGAACACACTTACAGCCTACCTCAAATGGGCAATCTGTTCACCCAAGGAATACCACAAGGACCTCAACCCACTCAAGGTTCACAACCAGCTTTCATCTCCATATTCTCAGGTTCACAACCTGCTCTGATGTAGCCATGGTCGAAGGGTCCTCAAAGAGAACAGTCCAGGCCATGCAGCAAGAGTCACACAATGGAAGCAACACAAAAAATGGAAAAAAAATAGATTCAAACATTCCTATTAACAAAAAATTCAATTAAAAACAGTCGGCAACATTTGGGTTTACAGATTCGGCTTGCAGGCCTGACTACAACATGCTCAAATTACCCTCTTCTTACATGCTCCCCAATGTGAGCAAAAGTCCTATAGAGAAACTATTTCTTTCTCTAATCTCTAACCCTCATCTTCCCTGTTGTTTTCTAATGATCAAATGCTTTATACACATCCACAGATGTAGAAACATCTGTGTCGGCCCAAAGTTCATTACATTCTCCAATGAAAGAAAATATAACATACGCATGAATAGCTCAGCCTCAAATTTGAATTACTCTCCAACAGGTGCATAAGATGAAGTGTGGACCTATACTGAAGGTTGGGAACACTCCATAGAGCATTTAAAATCACACCATTTAGATACGCAAGTCACGGGGAATTTCCACAACGATTGAACGAGTAGTTAGATAAAACATTATTCTGGTGTTAGTTCAAGAACTACCACATAATCCAGAAGCAATAACTTGTCAGAAAATGAACCAACTATGCTCAAATTAAGGAATGAGGTAAATGAACATGTCCATGATAAAAACATAGATCCGCAAGGTCTGGCAAGCAAACATGAAGAATTACCAAATCTACCAACTTGAATTGAACAAAAACAAAGACAAACTGGAATGAAAATATTTTTGGGTGATGCAAGATTGCCATGACCCAAGGATGCTCCTGCATCACCAATTATCCTTGTATTTACATAGAGTGACTATTTAGATATTCTAGGGGAGAATATTCCTCAAATTCACTTTTTGATACATAGCTAAGTGGGGCATATCCCTCAGATTTTTATTCCCATTAATTATCAAAGGGTGCATAACCTTCAAACCTACTCTTAGATCCATAATTTTGGGGGACATATCCCTCCAATTCGTCACTAGAGGCAATTGAAATAACTTTCAACATTGGAAGAACACAAGGATACCTAAAGATCATGGCAGGACTAACACTCCATTCTAAGGGCATATCCCTTGAAAGTGGTATAGAATCTGATTTTGTAGGAGAGAAAGGAGGTACAAAGCTAGCAACCTCATGCATCCTCTTTCTTTCTTGACTAATGTGAGATAGGGCATGGCTAAAGGTCTCAGTGTCACTCATCCATATGGCATTTTTATAATTGTTCCCCTCTATGGTTCTAACAATGGCTTCACTTTCCGTCTTGGCCTTGAGGTAGCGCCCATTCTCGATTACTAAATTTCTCACAGTCATCTTGAGATGCGCCATCCTAACACAAGAAGTCCACACATGAGATTCATATAATATTGGATGAAATTCAACATAGCAAGCTCATAGGTTTCAGAGCTAAACTTGGTAGCCTTGATACCACATGTAACATGCTCGATGTTTTACCTATTGTTTTCACCTAAGTTTTAACCCACATGTGAATTCACCATTACATAACAATAATTTTTTTAATCTAAATAAAAATTGCATATTTGAAATAATCCCATTCTAATTTCCATTGCATTTCAATAATAAAGATGCATATTCATAATTATCTGATTTCAAATGTCCATTGCATTTCAATAATAAAGATGCATATTTGAAATAATCCCATTTCAAATTTCCATTGTATTTCAGTAAGTTAACATTACATAATCCCAAGTAATGAATACAATTTCATATACATATTTTTCATTAAGATATAAGATCGTTATTACATGCATAGCTTTCACTAGCACAATGGAATAAAGTACAAATGGTCCAGATGTCCTTGATGACATACATCCTCAAATTTCAACTACCTACTGCATGAGGGAGAGCATCACCCAAGTTTATTTTTTCCAACCACGGACTTACTGTGATCCCCCACACATCTACCAAATTGGTAAGATGGCCCTACCCATCAACAAATATTTTTGTAACATGTCAATTGTTCATGCAAGTAAATTTCCTAAGTTTTAACTTTCAAGTAATTTAAACTATGTTTCAAAACCATTGCTATAATTTTTTGCTTTTCCAAAGGAGAATAAATGAGCATAAATGACATAAAAAATTCCATTCATTGATTTCATTTCCAATGTAATATTCCACATATTACAATATTTCCAAGAATGTATCCCAATTACATGCATAGCTCAACCAAGCCTCAAAGCAACAAATATAGATGGTCCAGGAATCTTCTTTCAAATCTTGATTGCCAACTAAGGAGGAGAAGCATCACTTGAGCACTTTTTTGCAAACCACAGACTCATATGCGGTCCCTCGCACATCTATCATTGGATAGATGGCCCTTCCCTTCAACGAAGAGATTGTTGGAGTAACCTCATAACGATGACCATTCTGAGCTTAGTTTTGTGCCCTACATAGCTAGAACTTGTAGACAATCCAATCATGATCTAGCATGCATCAAAAGGTACACAATGAACTAACAATGTAGCCAAAGGTGAAATTACGCTACTTTGTCCAAAGTATTCTTACTCAATACTTTGAGTGACAATCTCCTATTCACATACACTACTCAAGCTCAACTTGACTTTAGGCCATTATAAACTATGCATAGGTTGTTTCTTCCACTAGGTAGTCATTAACCTAAGAATGACCTATTCCCTTTTCCCATGATACAAAGGTATCCTAAACAACAAGCATAATCCAAAAGCATGAGTTACCTCCCCTTGCAATGGATAACCTAATCCCAGGTATAACATATGAGCTTTCTAATTCTACAAATTAACTTGCATGAAATAACTTAACAAGCTATTACCAATATGTCAATTCTAGTATGTAATACTATAGACGATAATCAATCACTCCTTAATATGGAGTAAATACAAACACTTATATGGAAACATATCAATAAGACTTTTCCTTCCTATAAGTAAATAGACTATTACTCTATTTCAAGCAAACTAATGTAATTACCAATATAAACATTCAAGGCAAACAATCTTTCAATAAAGGATAAAACATGAAGAGAATAGAATCTCATGCCTATCAAATGCTTATTCCAATTGACCATCTAGATCTCAAGCTTAGCCTCCTCTTAAAATCAACTTTGTAACAAACCCTCTCAATTTCACTCACTAATCTTCCTCTCAATATCTCTCAGCAATATAAGTAACTCTCAAAGAAAAATACAACAAAATGGAGCAGCGTAATGTTGCATAAAAGAAGTGTATTCAAATGAGGTGAGAATTCCTCATATTTATACCCAAAAACCAGCTTCTAAAGGCTACGAACAAGGTTCATATAATGACAATTCTCAGTAATATACCATCAACTCAATTTACTAAAGAAAAGGTGGTGGATTCCTAACATAATACTCATCAAAACTTTATAGCAAATCGATCCATTGCTTGCCAACAACAGTTTGACTAATTCATAAAGCACATGCTTCATTTAGGAAATCAACTTTCAGGCTTCAAATACTTCTAAAGGAAACACAAAATTCATATTATGGCACCAAGTATTCACCACATTTCCTATCTACAAGCTGGTGGTTCAAAATAGAGAAAGCAATCAATCATTATCTGGTTGCATATAACACAATCAAATTGGTCCAAGGCATATAAATCAACACCTTTTTATTGAGTCGACCACCTTTCAATATGGTGTGGTTTAAACATTTCGCTTAGTACGTTGCATAATAAAATGTGTTGCATTTAATTCAGGTGTTTACTGAACTTTACACAACAGTTTTAATACTAATGTATTTCCATCACTTCACTATCCATAATGATAAGTGCGATTTAATACTTACTAATGCAATGTTACATGAAGCGCTACATTCTCATTTAATCTCGACCATGGCATATATTCTATAAATCGATCTTTAATACTTATATATATACACACACATATACATATACATATATGTATATGTATATGTATATGTATATATGATATATATATATATATATGTATATGTATATATGATATATATATTTATATATTTATATATTTATATATTTATATATTTATATATTTATATATTTATATATTTATGATATATATATACATATATAGCATTAAATGCTATTTGTTGATATATATACATATGCATATACATATAATGATACATACATATACATATACATATACATATGCATATACATATACATATACATATGTGTATACATATACATATACATATAATATACATATACATATATGTATACATATGCATATACATATAATGTATCATATACATATATACATATGCATATACATATAATGTATCATATACATATATACATATACATATAATGATATGTATATATATGTTTATGATACATTATATGTATATGTATATGTATATGTATATGTATATGTATATGTATATGTATATATGTATATATGTATATGTATATATATGTGTATATGTATATGTATGTATATGTATGTATATGTATGTATATGTATATGTATATGTATATGTATATGTATATGTATATGTATATGTATATATATGTATATATATCAACAAATAGCATTTAATGTTATATATATATATATATATATATATATATATTACTTGACAAATAAGTTTGTCTAAATATACACTTGATATTCGAATGAATAAGATCAAGTTAACATTTCATATACAATATTGTTTATATATATATATATATCAACATATTCGTATGGACATTCCCATTTGTCAACACACATGTATATCGATATGTGTATACATATGTATGTATATATATATATTTGATTACATAATTAAACACATAGAAAATTGCTATCTTATCGAAAGGTATATATACATGTGGTGTACATATATATACATACATGTCACATTGTCCTCTTGATATCACCATGCCCATAAGAAACCCATCCATAAGCGTGCAAAGGTACGTCTACCTATGTACTCTCATGTATGTGTTCCTTCATGCGTATGAGTTATCATCAACATGCATATGTATACATATATATACATTTTATGTATGTATATCTCATCAATCAAGTATAGTAATATAAAGAAGAACTCGCATATACCAAGCACTAAACATAATCCAAGAATGTTCTTAACAGAAATCAATATTCTTCCTAATGAAAACACGTCATACTAAAGGATGACTTACCAATTCCCAAAACTATGACTCGACTCAATCATTCTATTAGTGAGTGTGTGTGTAAGCTCAGTTAGGTTTCGTTATAGGTTACTCAACCAATTTCCTCTCCTGAGTGATACTTCCCCTCACTTCTAGAGGATTGACTCTGAACCTACATCCAACTTACACATTCTCATGGTAATTAGTCGTTCATCAAAATAGTCATTTATACATTTCATAGCTAGAATATCAAATTCAATAACCATTCATTCCATATATGCATTCCATTATATAACATCAAATGAAATAAACATGCATTCATAATTCTCCGATAAACAAAGTGACATCATATATATTTCCAATTAGAATTCCAAACACAGTCACAAATGCAATAATTTACCCTAACATAGTAATAGTAAATAGGTAAAAACACAATGGGGTGTGACATACTCTCCCCTTGTGAATCATCGTCCCCGATGATTTTTTGTAGCAAACATAACCTAAACAAAGAAAAGAAAACATTATTTTTTAAGCACTTTCAAAATCACATAAGACGTGGAAACTTTTTCTCTATCTCAGGATAATCTTCCCAAGTGGCAAAATCTTCTGCATACTGGTCCCACTGGACTTTGTACTACAAAACCTCCCTATTATGCAAGCGAAGCTTACACATTTTGAGCACCTTGATAGGCTCGATTATTACCACTCTAGGATCTTGTACTTGTAAAGCATTCCAATCAATTACATGCATACTTCTTTAGGTAAGAAACGTGAAAGATGTTATTCATCCGGGAAAGAGCTGGTGGCAATACAATTTGGTAAGTTGCTAGATTTACTTACTCAAGGATCTCAAAAGGACCTACATAGCGCGAAGCTAGTTTGGATGTCTTTCCAAAATTTATGGAAATCTTATGAGGTTTAACCCTTAACAACACCTTATCACCTACTGCAAAATTCCTGGGTACTCACTTTGCATCTACATAGTTTTTTTGTCTATCATTGGCTTCAACTAACCTTTGTTTCACAATTCTAACATGTTCCTCCATTTTAGCCAACATCTTCAGCCCAAGACTCACCCTATGCTCAAGTTTATGCCAAATTATAGGGGTTCAACACTTTCAACCATATAATGCTTTGAAAGGAGCCATATTAATTCTAGAATGGTAGGAATTGTTATAAGAAAATTCTACTAGAGGCAAGTAATCTTCCCACTTGTATTGTTGATGCATGCAATACATTTTTATTAGGTCTTTGAGTACTTGATTTACCCTTTCTGTTTTCCCATCTATTTCTAGATGATATGTTGAACTTATATTTAGTTCAGTCTCAAGTGCAAAAAATAAGGTTTGCCAAAACCTTGAGGTCACACGTGCATCCCTATCTGAGATAATCTTTTCAAGAATTCCATGTAGTTTAAACACCTCTTGAATGAATTTTCAAGCTATGACAGGAGCTCCATCAGTTAGATTCCTAGGTATGAAATGTGCTACCTTAGTATGCTTGTCCACAACTACAAAAATGGCATTGTGATTATTCCTTGACATAGGTAATCCTTGCCATTTACTCTCTGAAATATCATGTGGATATACTAAGCCTGCGAGATGATGATGTTCAGCTTTCACCCTTTGACATTCTAAGCACCTAGACACAAATCTAGCTATGTCCCCTCTCATCCCTTTCCAAAAATATAATGGCCTCACATCGGCCAAAATTTTTGTCACACTAAGATGTCTAGAGTATGGTGCTTCATGAACTTCTTTCCACACAAGATTTCTTAACTCTTTAGAGTCAGGCACATACATTCTTTCCTTGTACCTAAGCAATCCATTGGGTTCAAAGTGAAATCCCTCATACCTTACATCTTGTGAATTGTTCGCAAGTGCTTGCTTAACTTGAAAATAGTACTCATCCTCCTTGCATTTCTGTAACATTGACCTCTAAAATTGGTTTGGATTGTCACTATTGAGGCAATACGATGTCTACAACTTAAGGCATCCTTCTTCTTCACAAAGATTACTGGCGCTCCCCAAGGTGATACACTGGGTCTTATCAATCCCTTAGATAACAATTCATCTAGTCGTGCCTTAAGCTCCATTAACTAAGTTGTTGTCATTCTATAAGGTACTTTGGAAACAAGTTTCAATCCTAGTAGTATATCTATGAGAAATCAAATATCCTTTTTGGTGGTAGTCTAGGAAATTCTTCTAGAAACACATCCACAAACTTTCATAGGATAAGATATCTTTCCATATTCATCTCTCTAGTTTCCTTCATTTTACCTTCTTCCACCTCTTGGTAATCTTGTGACTCATAGTTGACCATACTATCTTGAGAAATAACTTCCTTATGTTCTTCAAGCCTTACATATTCACTGTAAAAAGCTTGCATCCTTTCTTCTTAGCCCTAAGTAATTGCATGACAAAGATTTGACACAACTTGACTTCCCTAGGTATCCCTTGTAACTTCACATGGTTACCTAAATCATCCAAGCACTCTATTGTTTTGGCATGGAAATCTATCTTGGCTTAATGCTTCCAAAGCCAATTCATTCCTAGGATAACATCATAGGATCCTAAAGGTGCTGCATATAGGTTTACCTCCATAGAGAAATAAGGTAGCTCAATCCTAGCCTTGAACAAATATCGTTCCACCATTGCTATTGTCTAATTTGTGTTGGCATTACAATTCGCACCTCTGGAGTGTGTATTGGCAACAGACAGCTCTGCACATTGCGTAATGAATGCTCTTCAAATTAGGAGGTGAAGCTCCCTCTTTTGCTAATATGCGTGAAAAATTAAATGTTCTAAATCCTATATTTTTGACTTAGCTAGAAGAGGCACAAGGTTAAGAAAACCAATACATTGCAGCTAAGGTTTTTCTCTAGTTTTGCAGATCTTAACTACAACTAACTTAATGCTTAATATATCTTATTTCCTCGAGAGAAATAGAGCATGAGGACTTAGGATCAGGGAATGTTTAGACGATAAACTTTATAACAAGATTTCCAAGGAGGAACCCCTATCTAAGGCATAGGCTGATATGAAGGTTATTGGTAACAACATCAAACGATAAGCTTTATTACTAAATTCCCAAGGAGGAGGAACCCCTATCTGAGGCGTAGATATGCAACAAGCTTATTAGAAACAACACTTAAATGACAATTCTTCTTTCTAAATTCCCAAGGAGGAGGAACCCCTATCTGAGGTGTAGATACAAAAGAAAAACTATTATCACAACATCAAACTATAAACTCTACTTCTAAATTCCCAAGGAGGAGAAAACCTTATTTGAGGTGTAGATATGAAACAAAGATTATTAATCACAACATGAAATAATAATAGGGACAATATATTGCGTAATGAGACACACGCAATGAACGATCAAACCAACAATTATATTTACCTAAGTGAATAGATATTGAATAGCAATACTACAAGCAAGGTGGGCACATGTATGCTATTACGAGAAAAAATTAAAGTAAAAATGAGCAAGAATGATCTTATTTGTAGACCTCAAAGTTGTAGGGAGCCCTAAAATCACCTTGAGTTAACATGAGTCTTGCAAGCATGCAAGATTTATTGCTAAACCTAAATGTACGCAACTATACAGTTAATTGGAAAACTACCGTCAGCTAGCTAAAACAAAACTAAATCAAATGGACATTTGCAACACACAAGTCCTTATTGATATGCAAGTCAACTAATAACTAACATCAATTAACTAAAACTGAAAACCATATGAGAACTCCATTTGTACATAGGTATCTCCAAAATAGACATGCAATGAGATGTGGATCAATGAGTTAACTCGAAAAGAGGCATCGAGTTAACTATTGTGTCTAATGTATATTCTGAAGAGGTGGGACACCCTGATCTATAGTTCATTGGTTGCAATCTCGAGCAATTAACCCCTCCATGAGGTTGTTGACTGTACCACCATCTGGAGATCGTCACACGCCTTAAGTGTCAATTCACTGCATGTCAGCAACTTGAGCAATCCTAGAAATATTTGCACACTTCAACTTGCAGTTCATTGATTAGTAACTCTAGCAGCTCTGCAACTGGAGTAATGGCCTTTGTTTCCTCTGTAGCTTTACGCTTTTGATACTTTTGACACTTTTGACGCTTTTCTCAATGGAAGTGTTGCATGATGAAACTAAGAAGTTTGACCGCGAACACTCTAGTTGTGAGAAATGCACACAAATCACTACACACACAAAATTCACATGGTATTGATCCTCTATACTAGCCTCGAAAGGCTATCCACTATACAAGGTATAAAATCATGTGGACTTTGAGTGTCTACGCCTGTCAAATTGTCTGAATCAACCATATGGATGTGCTTGATACAAATTTGTGTCATTCATTCTGATGAAATCATGAATTAAGACCGATTTTATCTTGAATTCAATCTTAGTGAACTGCATTTTGAAAAACTAACCTGCTGACTATAAACATGGCTATGTTCTGACAACTTTCTCCGAAAAAGCTAAAATGGCTCCTAGTGAGGCTAAAAATACCCTGTCGAGGGGCAATTCACACGAAAATTTTTGAGATGCGAGTTTTGTAGAGAAAATGATTCTAAACAAACCCACAACGTTAGAAATTTGAAAAAATAGCTTTTAGCTCAACATGCAAAGATTTTTCAGAAAAAAGCAATAGGGGGAGCAGGGGCTACGAGGGCAAAATTTTCTAAAAAATTCTAGAACATGGATTTTATGCAGAAAATGATTCCAAGCAAAACCCAGATCCTTCATTTTTTAAAATATTGAGTTTTTCTCTACCATGTAAAGGAATCTCCGAAAAAAAGTAAAGCTTCAAAAAGTGAAGCTATGAGGCATTTTTTCCTGAAAATTTCTAACACATGGGTTTTGTAGAGAATGTCATGCACAGCATACCCAGATGATCAAAATTGTGAAATAATGTCATTTACTTGGATATGCAATAGAAAAAACAAGACAAGGATAGAAGAATTTGAGAGAGAGAAATTAGAAATTATATTCTGCCTCTGTCAATCTTCAAGAAAATCGCCTCCTTGTCTCAATCTAATGAAATCTGCCAAGAATCTACTAAAAAGATAAAGCATGAATAATTATTCCTCTGTGCAACTTGAATGAAGAACCTCGAAGAACATTGAAAATGGCCTATCTTTGATCCTTCAAAAGGCATTGGAGAGAAAATAGTTGATTTTTGCTTCCACTTGCTAGAATGATTGAAGTTGTGACACCTAAGCTTGAATGAATAAGCATTTTGGAGGTGATACTATCAATTAGGTAGGTGTACCAACCCTAATTGAGCTAATCCTTGTGCATGCATCATGAACTGAAGTTCTCCATTAATTTTGGACACCATATGCAAGAGGTTGCATGCAAAAATCACAAATGAGAGTTAAAATGGTCAAACTTTGACTTTTTTGGGAGCCATTACTCATTTTTGAAATTTTTTGCTAACTTCCTAATTTTTAGCTTTTGAAAATGTCACCATAGCCTCTGTTAGACTTTGAATTTCGGATGCCTGGTTGACCCTACAGCTGAGCTGACACATTCATCATGTAGCCATAACAAGTCTAACAAAATGTTGTTGGGAGCTGCGAGAGCTAAAAATTGAGTCTGATGCCTCAAAAACAAGGGCGCCTTTTTCCAAAAGTGTGCATATGTCATTAGACATTTTCCTAATTTGCTTCTTTGTGCTTCAATCTGCCACTGTCAGTGAATGATGACTGTCGATGACTAAATGTTGGATCCATCATGTAGCTGGAAGAATTCTGCAAAGAATAACTGTATGTGCAACATCTGAAAGTTGGTTTAAGGTCCTCAAATGCAAGGATTCCCTTGGCCCACAGGGGCGCAATTGCATTGCTGAAAATGATTTTGCAAACTGCAACTTTCATGAAACGCTCCACTTTGACCTTTGCTCCCGTGAGTTGGATTGCTTTGATGCACACACTGATGATCTTATCATGTAGATGGAACAACTTGGAAGAGATGTTCATGGGAGTGATGAAGCGAGAAAACTACTTCTAAGACCTCCAGTAGAAGGGTGACTTTCTCAAGGAAGGTGCATTTTTCCATACTTAGCCATTTTCCTGCTTGTTTTTATTCTTCAGTATTTTCCATTGATTCTTCATCTACGAGCGTTTGACAGATCCCGAGGAATGATGGTTGGATTCACTGAATAGCTAGGAGGATTTTGCACAGATATCGTGAAGACGATAATTGTCGAAAACCTCATCTAGTTGGCCAAAAGGCTAGGCACCCTTGGCTTGTAGAGGTACTGTATACATCTAAAAATGGTCATAGCCAATCAAGCTTGTTAATTAATTAAATATGAATTATTTAATTAATCTTCTAAAGTCATCTACATATAAATAAATTTAATTATTTATTTATATCGTTCATTTTTATAATTCTTCTACCTTAATTAAATAAATAAGTTTATTTAATTATTACCACCTTCCATATTCCTCTTAATTAAATTAAATAAATTTTATAATTTATTTATATTAATTATCATATTATTCTAAATTTGAATGTTTAAATTCAAATAATGGAATATTCCTCCAAACACCTTCTTCATCTTACAGTTAAATTAAATATTATAAATATTTAATTTAACACCTTTTTCTCATTTCATGCATAATTAAATGTTATTTATTTAATTATGAGATTTATCTTCAACTACAAAACCAACTCTTAACTAAAGATGACAAATGGAAAGTTGCCTCTATTTTTGAGTGAAAGGTTTTGTGGGAAGGAAACATCTTCCATTATTCTTTCAACCTTCTATATTTTTTCTCAACTTCCTAAATCTCTCACCATTCATCTTGGCAAGCTTGATTTCAACCGTTGATCACATCTGCCAATCAAAATCATTCAAAAACTCTATAAATACCTCTACGAATCCAAGCATTGGTTATATGCACATACACAAGCATTAGAGACAAGCAATTTGCATTTTAGCATTATTATTATCAGTTTTAGTATTCATAATTTCATAGTTTTACATTCTAGCAATCATGTTTAGTTTAAGCATGTTAATCATCTCTTAGCATAGTATGCATTCATATTTAATCTCGTTCTTTAGGAAGACTATTTTTTGAGCCTAGCACACGATCTGAGAGCAAGCTGGAATCGACAAAAACACTGGAGATAGAGGATGATAGGACGACATCAAGGACAAAAGACTGAGTTTGCACTCCTTTTATTTGATTTTTTGTTTCGATATAATGCCTTATTGGTGTGTTTGATTTATTGTTTTTAATCTACACTTGATAAGCTTAATTTCAATCACATTTTCTAGCACCCACCATGGGGCTTTGTCTCATTTTTGACATCTACTTGCATATTTTTTTTAGAGGATTTCGCGTTCTAAAGTTTGGCTTTTCAGAAAAATTCACATTTTAGTGCATCCGTCGAATCTTTTAGCGCATTTGCAGACTATTTCAGCACACCCGCAGACTGTTTCAGCACTTCTACAAATCTTTCAATGCATCTAGGAACTGTTTCAATGCATCCAACAATTTCTTTAACGCATATAGGGAACAAAATAGCGCATCCATTAGTTCATTTAAATTTGTCTAAATTTTTTGCATTCTTAGAATAGCACATTTAGGATTTCTTTTAGTGCATTTAAGGTTTTCTGTAGTGCTTATGAGTTATGTTTTAGCGCATTGACTATTTGTTTTATCGCATATGGGTAATATTTTAATGCATACAGGTTGTAACTAAACAAAGTTTTGAGTTTGACACCTTCTACAGATAGAGCTTTTTCTGGTTAAAAAGAAGCAACCCTAGAGTAGACACAGCAATTTAAAATGAACCAATCCTATGATAGACATGGAATTTAAAAAGAAGCAATCCTAGGGTAGTCACCACACATTGATTTTGCAGTTAAAATGAATCCCATGCCTGTTGTGAAGCAACATCTTCACATAGATTAAATCATTGTCATTTGGGCTCTAAAAAGAACACTATATGCTTTGTCTATGGCAATAGGTCTATGCTCTCCCCTTAACTGGGTGATCAAAATACTAGACTTGCCTTTTCAATTTCTACAAGTTTATGCTTTATTACATCCTTTAGAGGGCCTCTCTTGTGGGAAAAAGTACTCACCCAAGAGGAACAACCTAAGTGGGTTCAAACCAAAGCCAGGTTATTTCACCCCACTATAAAATTTAAAGCAAATCTGGGGAAACCCACTTTTTTCGGTAGTGTGCAAGATAACCATCCCCAAAGCCTTTGTTCTAAAGGTTGGGAGGTCTCTTGAGGGAGTTTATTATTGTCGTACCGAACAGAAACCCTTACTACGAACCTAGTGTAGTAGCCAACCGTGTCAGTTTTCGAACATCCTAATAATCATAATGTAAGGGGAGGGAAGAATATTCCCCCAAGACACTCACCATATAACTGCCAAGGACAGTTTGTTTAGGGGATCTGGTATTCACTTCCATCACTCTGAGTATGCGCCTGGAAAAGACAAAAACATAGGCGCCCCTTTAGGGGTGACACGATTGTGTGAGTCAACGTAGTTCTAAGATGTGGGTTGTGGTTATTATGATGACCTACTTGAGTATAAAGAGTGAGTCTACCTGAATTGTTTGTTATTTGCAAAACCTGTGAAAACACTTTTTGAAAAACATTTTTGAACATACACTTGATGTTTAGTATAGGGATTAAAAACAACTATTTTCAGAGTGTTTGTTGTGTTTTCAATCACATTAATTCAGATAAAAGATCATCCAAAATGAACATGCAAAATTTCAGCTGAAACTACTCAACATTGTTCGAAAAACTATCTTGGAAAATTGTTTTAGTGCACCTACGGTATATCTTAGCGCATATGCAGTATGTTATAGTGCATCCACTGGTTAGTTCATCGCATTTAGAGCCTGTTTTCACACATTGAGTGTTTTAGCGCATAGGCTGAATATTTTATAAACAGTTTTTGATCGCTATCAAAACATTTTTCAGTAGCGCATATGAGACATATTGTAGTGCATTTGAGGTCTGTTGTAGCACATTTGACTGCTTCTCTAGCACATATGCCTATTTCTATAGCACATATAGGGCACAGAGTAGCACATCTGTCACTTTACAGAATTGTTACTTTTGACAGATCTAAGTTTGTAACATCTTCAGTCCAATAGCATCTTGACATTTCTCCCATGCTTAGAGAGTGGAAATCAACCAAATTTGTTAGGAAAATTATTTCCAATAGGATCAAGAAACCCAAGAAACATTTAGGTTTCAAGAAAACCTTGCATTGAAGAGAGTTTTTGTATAAAATTTGAAATGTCTTGCTCCATTACCGTGAGTTTCTCTATAGGAACCAAGATTTTGTTAGGGGATTTACTAACGAGTACATTGTAGAGCCTTTATATTCTCGACCCTATTTCCAAAGAAGAGCTTTATCACAACGACACAATCACAATCAACCTCTCAACTTCAATTATCTACCACAACCTTCCGTTGAATATCCAACACATCCCAGCCAAATCCTTCAGTGATCTTAACTAGGGTATTTGATATACTTAATCATTCTTCAAAAATAAGGATGAAATCTTAAAAGTGCACCTTTCAAACAAATTTTTGATTATTGATTCAACTTCCCCAATAGGATTCTGATATCCTTCATCATTGGAAGCCACAATCAAGAATTAGGAACATATTTGATCATATCATAAGATTTTCATCTTATCGGATCAAGACATCATCAATTTTTGCACTTATCAAATTGTGATCTAAGTCTAGAAGAACATTTCAAAATCATATGCCTATTTTTATAAGATCTCAATACAATAAGATGAAAGAGGACATTCAACAAGAAGATCGTACTTGAAAAACTCAAGAAGAAGGTGAGAGTATCAATCCCTTTTATAGTGTGAGTCGTAATCCCCTTTTTAACGACAACATGGGTGAAAGAGAAAAAAATAGTTCCTTTTCAACAGAGACATGAGCAGAACTCCTGTAGATAGTGATGATAAGCGAGATGAAGAACATCACCTTAGAGAGGTCGAGCAAGATCCCAAATTTTGTAAGGCCTTAGAAAAGATTTTAGAGCGCAAAAAAGAGAAATATTTCTTGTATTTGGCTGACAAAGGAGCTAAATTGCCTCATGATTTTGATAACGAGAACTTAAAGAGAAGACTTGATGAAACACCCTTGTCTGATCTTAGTTCCTTGTCTCAATAGATTAAGGAACTTCAAGGAAAAATTAAAGACATGCAAGGGGGAACCACAACGAAGACATATGCTCTTGATGACATTTGTCCTTATCCTTTTGACCGACATCTCAACATGATCCCATTTCCAAAACATTATGAAATCCCAAATTTTGATCGTTATAATGGGAAATCATATCCAATCGATCATATTAGAGACTTCTGAAATATGACTTTAGAATTTTCCCATGAGGATACATACTTGATGCGTTTGTTTCCTAAGAGTCTTGGAAGCCAATCTATGGAATGGCTATCAAAAATCACACTGCCTATCAAGACATTTGACGAATTGATTAATGAGTTCATATCACAATATTCCTACAACATACAACATCAAATAACCATGATTGATCTCTACAAGGCTAAACAGAAACCTGAGGAACCATTCATTACATTTCGTCAGAGATGGAGAAGATTGTTCACTAGATACCCATGTCATGTTCCTGAAAAGGAAAAGATCACCGCTTTCATAAATAGCTTAGATCAAGAGATGAGCTATCATCTTAATCTTCATTGTCCTCCCACTTTTTAGAAATTGATTGAAAATGCCTTCACCATTGAAGGTGCCTTAATCTAGAGAGGGATAATAAAACTTGACAAGGACAATCCTAGCTCTTCAAATCACCACAATGACAATTCTAAGTTTTGAACTCGCAATAAAATGTGGTAAATGATGGTGTTGTAGATGCAAATCATGTCTTGACTAAGCCATTTTTTCTTAGTACTCCAAGTGCTCCATGCAATAATTACTATAACAACATCAACTCGGTCACAAATCAAGGAAATAATCCTCTCCATCTGAGGAATAACGTGAATCAAACTTTTACTCCCAATCAAGGGAATGCCAACAATTAAGGTTACTGTGGAAACAATAACAACAACAATACCTTAGGAAATACCCCGAACATAAATCCACAATGATCTTCATTCTTCTCTAGTAGAAGAACTTTTACTCCACTAGGTCAATCTTTAGAATCTACATTCAAAGAGTTGATGGCTAAAAATGTTCTTACTTTTCCACCTCAACGCACCTTTGAACCCAGTGTGAAGCCTCTGTCATGGAATGATACATACTATTGGGCCATCGTACAAATAATTGTCAAGCCTTGAAAAATGTCATCGAAGACTTAATCGAAAATGGCACCATCACAATAGAAGGACACCAACAATTAAACGAAGACCACCAAGCATTTCACAACCCTTTTCCCAACTATCAAAATGGTGATTCTTCTAGAAAAAGTGTGAATCATATCAACAATCATATAATCAATCATATCTACACTGACGACGAATGGGTCAATGTTATAAAAGTTAAGGAGAAGATAGAATATAGACAAGTCAATGCAACAACAAGGGCACAAGCTAATGTTGTCTTAAAGGGACCTTCTTCAAAATCCATTGTGCCCCCACCTCAACATCAATATGACTTAGTCAGCCAACTTCAAAAAACTCCTACTCAGATTTCTATCTTAGAACTCCTGAAAATTTCCCCAGCACACAAGGAAATTCTAGAAAAGGCCCTCATTGAAACAACTGTATCCATTGATCTGGATGTGAACTAATTTCAAGCCATAGTGGGACACTTGTCCTCACCCACATGCCTCTCATTCTCTGAAAAAGATGACATTTCCATGACTCATTCTCATAATTCATCATTATACTTAGAAGTCATGATCCACAAGTTTCGTGTCAGATGTGTCCTAATAGATGGAGGTGTTGGTTTGAACATATGTACCATGAAGTTAGTTCAGGATTTAGGATTTTCTTAGGACTCCATTGATCCCAGAAGAAAAATTACTATTAAATCCTATGATGATGAGGAAAGAGCATCCAAGGGTTTAATCATGTTGTCGATCAGAGTGGGACATGTTGTTAAGAATACTTTCTATCAAGTATTAGACCATGATCTTGCATACAACATCTTGTTGGGTCGTCCATGGATCCACGAAATGCAAGTTATCCCGTCCACATATCATCAATGTCTTAAGTTTCCCTATGAAAGATAGGAGATCACAATACCAGCTAATAATTCAAATAGTCAGACTTGTGCCAACATCAAAGCTAGTCAAGATACTTTGGTTCCCAACAATCGAGAAGCTCTTACTAGTGCTTCTCCCAAGGTTGATACACAAATCAGTCAGTTATCCAAAAGATTTGACAAGAAATTACAGTTCAAGGACAATGGAGTAGGGGAGTACTCTCTCTATCTTGCTAATCTACCTACATCACCTCGGTCACATGGAAAACCTTCTATCACACAACAGCAGATATTAGTAGCGTCAACATCAACGCAACCACCAACAAAGCCAAGTACAAATTTTAATGGATGATTTATCAAAGAAAAATTCCCCATGGAAGATCCTGAGGATAGAGAAGTTTTAAAATGGATCTATAAAGATGAAGACCCGACAGTCCTTAATCTCAAAATACCAACTAACCGATATGGTAAAGGGTATTCAATCATGCAGAAGATGGGCTATGATGGTAATGGTCCTATCGAAAAGAGAAAAGGAGTAGTTGAGCCTATTCACCTTCCAAGACTTGCTGCAAAAGATAAAACAGGACTAGGCTATGATACTAACTCAAAAGAAAGAATGTCCAAACAGTTGCATGATACTGTCCTCACATTGCAAGAAGGTTCTGATACAAGAGAAGCATGTTTGACAGCAATTCAAAATTTTGTGGATAGTAACTCTGACACAAAATCTGGTGAATATGAATGGGACACCATCTACAATGATGAGTTTTGGAGGGACAAAAAGGTTGATGTGATACACAAGTATACCCCAACTCTAATAGAAGGTGAAGGGTCAGGGTCCCAACCGCGAGGATCTGAACTACAAGGTGACTATGATTCTAGTGATGTTGAGTCAGATTTAAACAAACAAGACTATCATGAGAATAGTATCATCATTGATCTGCCTCATACCTTGGATCTTACAGACAACTCTGTTATGACCATAACCATAGCTGATTTTACACAACCCAATGACCTGCTACCTTTAATCCATCCCGATCTCATTGACTGGGATTTATCTGAACCTATCGATATACCTATGTTTCCAAGTGATGAATCTATCGTGAACTTCCTTTCTACAAATAACACAAATGATTGTTCCACTAGCAATTTTTGGCATAGATTCTTTAATTAGGAGAGTGTCAAGTCTCCTAGCTACAAAAGTAAATATCACAAAGAAAGATCTAATGGTGAAAACTAGAATCTGGCAGTGTTAGATCAAACAAAAGATAAAACAAAGAGCGTATCAGACGGTGAAAACCTTTTTAAGGAACTAGATGATGGGATGCTTGACACTCTCCTAGAGCACTATCATGAGCGATCACCTATCTTGATTGAGCCTACAAAAGAGGTCAATCTTGAAATTGCAGAAAAACCAAGGATTCTATAGTTAGCTACATCAATGACAGATAAAGAAGTACCTGAGTTAGTGAAATTTCTAAGAGAAAATAAAGTAAACTTTTCCTAGTCTTATGCAGACATGCTAGGTCTTGATCCCAATCTCATAATGCATCACTTGTCCATAAAACTAGGAGTTAAACCTATGGAACAAAAACTTAGAAAGATGCATCCTCATGTTGCACTACTAGTTAAAGAAGAACTCAGAAAACTCCTTGATGTGAGATTTATAAGATCAATTGACTATGCAGAATGGATCTCCAACATTGTTCCTATATCCAAGCCAGATGGAAGTGTCAGAGTGTACACGGATTTCAAAGATCTTAATAAAGCATTTCCTAAAGATGACTTCCCACTTCCAAACATCGACATTGTAGTTGATCTAATAGCTGGCCATGCCATGTATTCACTAATGGATGGTTTTTCTAGTTACAACCAGATCAGGATTGCACCTAAAGACCAAGACAAAACAACTTTCACATGTCCATGGGGGAATTATTGTTGGAAAGTCATGCCTTTCAGTCTAAAGAATGTTGGCGCTACATATCAAAGGGCTATGACTACAATTTTTCATGACATGATGCACACATTCATGGAAGATTATGTAGATGATATATTGGCAAAGTCATACACAAGAGAAGGGCATCTTGAAGTGTTATCCAAAATATTTGCAAGGTTGGAAAAGTTCAAAGTACACCTTAACCCTAAGAAATGTGTTTTTGGGGTCACATCTAGAAAACTCTTGGGATACATAATGTCAAAAAAGGGAATTGAAGTAGATCCTGCCAAAGTGCAAGCAATCATGGAAATGCCTCCACCAAGGAATATCAGTCAGTTGAGGTCATTACAGGGATGACTTCAATCTATACAAAGGTTCATCGCACAACTAGCTGACAAAAGTCTACCTTTCACACATCTATTGCATAAGAATGTTCCTTTCAAATGGGATGACAAGTGTGAAATGGCCTTTCAACAAATCAAGCAGTACTTAATGAACCCATCCGTTCTAGTACCACTGAATCCAGACAAATCACTAATCTTATATATTGCCACAACAGAGACATCTTTGGGGTAATTATTAGCACAGGAAGACTCTATAGGAAAGGAATGTGGAATTTATTACATCATTCAAATGCTAACAAGTCATGAAATCACCTACACTTTCATCGAGAAGTCTTGTCTAGCAGTAGTCTTTGCCTCACAAAAATTTTGGCACTACATGTTAACTCATACAATAAATATTGTTGCAAAGATTGATCCACTCAAATATTTGCTAAGCAAATCTACATTAACAGGAAGGTTAGAAAAATGGTTTATGATCCTGAGTGAATTTGACATCCATTATGTTGATCGCAAAGCAATCAAAGGACAAGTTATTGTTGATCAACTAGTTGAAGCACCACTACAAGCAGAGCATCCCATGCACATTGAATTTCAAGATGTTGATGTCTTCACTGCAGAATCCAAACAACCATGGTCATTATACTTTGATGGTTCTTTCACTTAGCATGGATCGGGGGCAAGCATACTCTTTGTCACCCCTCAAGGACATATCATTCCTCGATCATATAGGCTAATGTTTCCATGCACCAAAAACATAGCCAAATATGAAACTCTAATCATTAGACTCAAGATAGCATTGGAATGGAGGATCACAGAGCTACAAGTCTATGGTGACTCAAAATTAGTCATTAATCAAATCAATGATGATTATCAGACCAAAGATGACAAACTGTTGCCATACAAGAAGATGGTTGACAATTTCAAGAAGTACTTCATGGATATCAGGTCCATACAAATTTTGAGACTTGATAACAAAGTAGCTAACACCATGGCCATGATCACATCATTGTTACAACTCCCAGAAAATCAGGCTCACTATGAATTTCTAGTGGAACAATCATTTACACCTGCCTATGACACACCTGAAATCCAAATCATTTTCCACTTGGTAGGATCTAATTCACCTTGGTATGGTAAGATTTATGCCTATCTAAAAGATGAAATCTTACCACTTGACTTATCCTATAACCAAAAGAGAAACTTTATCTACCAATCCTCTCGCTATACTCTTATCGCTAACACCCTTTATCACCGCGGTCTTGATGGTACGTTACTTCGATGTCTTGAACATGATGAATCTGACAAGGCTTTACAAGAAGTTCATGGTGGCATTTGTGATACTCATTCAAGTGGACTGACTTTATCCAATAAATTGGTTAGAATGGGTTACTACTGGCCTACAATGGAAAGAGAATCATTCACTTTTGTGAAGAAGTGATCAAAATGTCATATTCATTGGAATCTCATTCATGCTCCTGCATAAGAACTTCAACCGATTATGCCGACCTGGCCATTCTCTCAATGGGGGTTAGATCTAGTGGGCAAGATTCATCCTTCATCATCGAACAAACACAAGTTCATCATCACAGTGACAAAGTATCTTACCAAGTGGATTGAGGTAGTACTTCTCACTAAGGTTATCGACAAACAGATCTCATCATTCATACTCAATTATATCATTTGTCGGTATGGCATTCCCAACTCCATCATCACAAATAATGGATGACCTTTCAAGAATCAGGATGTTGACGAACTTTGTGAGAGATTCCATATTCAAAATAGATATTCAACACCTTACTATCCACAAGGGAATGGCCAAGCAAAGGCCTCAAATAAGACTATATTGAAAATTTTGAAAAAGACTGTGAATGATGTAGGGAAAGATTGGCACATTCAACTCAATCCCGCATTATGGGCCTACAGAACTAGCATCAGAACACCAACAGGAGCAACACCGTATGCTCTTGTCTATGGAGCGTAAGCCATACTACCTCTAGAGGTTGATATTTCATCACTCAGGGTATCATTGAATGGTCTCACAACAAATGATGAATACAAAGTTTCCTGACTGCAAGAGTTGGAACTCCTTGATGAAAAGAGACAACGAGTAGCTAATCATTTGAAAGCATATCAACAGATGATGTCTCGTAGCAATAACCATAGAGTCAAGCCATGTACCTTTCAATTTGGTGATCTTTTTTTGAAATAAAATCCACAAAATTAGCAAGATAGAGAGAAAAAAGGAAAGTTTGAACCAAATTGGTTGGGTCCTTACGTGGTTATCGCAATCTACGGTTTAGGAGCCTACAAGTTGTCAATGCCAGAAGGGGATCTGTTTGAAAAACCCATCAACAACATGCACTCAAAGAATCATTATGTCTAAAGTAGTTAACATCATCCATAAAAAGTCTTGAAAATTTCATAAAAATAGAAAAAGTTCTAAAAAATTCATAAAAATCAGAAAAAGTCCTGAAAAATTCATAAAAATAAAAAAAGTCCTAAAAAATTCATAAAAATTAGAAAAAGTGTTGAAAAAAAAATCGTCATAGGGTGAAAACCTAGCAACAGGGAATCTATTGACAAGAAAAATACAAAAAAAATAAAAAAGAAATCAGAAAAATGTAATAAAAACAAATAGTGAAAATCTGGCAAACAGACGCTATTTGTAGCTCGCCATCTATTAGTCCATGTTTTGCACTTAGCTTCTCAACCTTCATTTCATGTCTCTTTTCACCATCATCTTAGAACCATAACATCATACGGTCATCATTTTCCTAGAGAGATAACGTCTTATTATGGCTTGATCGTTGTACATATTCATTTAAGCAAGTTGTGTCAATATAGAGGGCAAACATTGACAATAGTGGGGGCAACCAACTTTCAGGTTCTACCAAAATAGCTAGACAATGATATAAAATCCAATCAAACAACCAAACAATCAAATCACATGAACAACTATCTAATCATTGATCCATATCATAACAATTTTTAGATAGTACCATATCACAACACATTTCTAGATGATCTAAAATATGAATAATGTTTGGAATAGCAGTATTATATTTTGAACAATGGTTGTTTGGTTTTTGATATCATCCCTCTGGAGCACACTCTATGATGTACTAAACTAGAGTGGAAAGGAAAGAGAATGATTTTTCTTTGTCTGTTGTTTTGAGGTTAACTATCAATCTGGTGCAAATATGTTGCGAGACATGATTTCCAAAGCATATCATTGATAACCATTCCAAATTTGCATCAGAAAGTGGTTAATCTTTGTCTATTTATGCAAGAAATTCTCAAGTCATCTTGGTTCAATTATACCTTGATGTTTGTGCTCACTTCCTATATCAAAAATCATCAAAGTTGTACTTAGGTCATCATTGGTGCTAATTTCCCCTCTAATGCTTGTACATACTTCCAACATTTTAAAACGCTCTATGATGATTCAAGAAAGATAACAAAAGGCTCAACATATAGTTGTTTTCATTTAGTTTCATTTCATTTAGATCATTGTACATATCTGTATATTGGATTTGCATCAGATTTTTGAAAGGTTGAACGAAACCATCAACAGTTGTCATGTCTCTTTGGACTATTTGTGGAGGACATTCGGACATTTATTTCATTATCATCTTTCATCTTCATCATCATTCCATTAATCATTATCATTTCATCTAAGTCTTGTACATATCATATGGTTTATCATTCATTCTCATATCATTTTGATATGTTATCATTTATTTATCCATCATTATGCATTATCAGGTCATTTATCATTTTTTTTCATATCATATAATTTCATTGCATACCATTGATCATTTTCATTTTATATCATCTCCATTTTATTGCACATCATTTAGATCCTTTATCATTTCATATGATTCATTTATCCATTAATTCTTTATATCCCTTACATTTTCATATTATCTATCATTTTCATATCATTAACATCTTGCTTATCATTTTTATCTCCCTTTCATTTTCATTCTATACAATTGCACACCATTTATCATCTTCATTACCATTTCATTGTTTATATTTTATCTTTGTGTCATCGTTTCATAATCTATTTCATTTCACTTATCATTTCATCTCATTATTATTTATCATTATCATTTCCTCCATTTCATATCATTTCATCAACATTTCACTACATATCATTTATAATCTTATCATACATTATCATTATCATTTTGTCATCATTTTATCAACATTTCATTACATGTCATTTATCATCTTATCATACATCTCATTATTATTAACCATCTTCATTTCATCCCATTATTTATCATTTGTCACATTACATTCATATCATATCTTTAATCATCTATCATTTACATATCATGTCATTTTTCGCATGAAATTTGACCCATTTCACACATCATTTCAAATCTTTTTCTAATACATACTACACATTCATGGTACATTTTCATAAACACAACATCCATTTTCCATCATATCATCATTATTCATCGCATTTGAAAAATTCAAAAACAAGCATTCCACGCATTCATTACTTTTTCACATCATTTTTCATAAACATATCAAATATCCCATGGCATATTTTCATAATCACATCATAAGTCATCAACCTACATAACATCATTAGTACACATCACAAATCATCATCATAAGCATATCATGAATCATCCTGCATCACAAGTTAGGCATTAAATTATCAAAGGCATCACAAATCCATCTCATAACATATACAAACAAATGCATATCCATATCATCATCACATCAAAAATCCACATCATCGAAACTCATCGCCACTGCATATCATTGCTCATCAAAAATACATACAACTGTCCAATGTCCAATGAAACTGAAAATTATAGAGAGATACATGAGATATGATAAAAAACAATGTACATGCTCCAAAAATGATATACATGTGTGAAGTACATCAATAAAACATCACATATCAAGGCTGGTTGGTCAAGTCTCCTGATGGAGCTAGTCTAGAAGATGGTGGCCTACCACTACCCCCTACGTCGAGATCCTATCAAGGGCTTGTGACCCCTCTGTTGTGTGTCATAGTCTATGATCTACTCCTAGATTTGTTGTGGGACTAAGGGTAAGGCTCTCTATGATTGGGAGGGCACAACTCCTTGTATCTGATCCGATAATGCTTAGCCTCCCTGGCAATCTTGAATCCCCTTACAATGGGCTCTCGCAAAGATGCACTCTCAACAGTGCCCATAAGTCTCTGAGCAACACCCTATGCCTCTACTGCCCTTCATCTGAAGGAATCTCTATCTGCTATCAACTGGGCCACCTATGGGTCCAAGGAAAGAGGTGATGCTTGTGCATGTGCCTGTGTAAGCTGTGCTTGTAATTGCACTACCAAACTCTGAGACTGATCCAACTGGCTCTACAACTGTGCCTGTTGTCCCTAAAGTGTATGTACCTAGGCCTAAAAAGTATCTATCTATGCCTACTACGCTATAGAGGAGACCTTGATCACTGTCTATCGTCCAGTACCAAACCTCAGCCTCCTCATGATATGAGCACTACCCAATATATTTGTCCTCTACCTCACTGGCCTCTGCTCATCCCCTCTACCCTCTCCACCATCATCCCCACCACCATCATCTGATATCTCCTCATCTCCACTCTCCTCCTCCTCATCCCCTCCACCCACTGCTTGCTCTCCCCTAGCCACATCCTCCTATCTCCTCCCTCTGGCTGTTGCACCATTAAAATGGGCGCCGGCTCATCTGAACATGTAAAATGAGGGAATGTATGTGTGTGGAAATAAGTAGAGTACTCATCTGACATCCCTGCATCAGTAATATCTAACCTATAAACCCATGCCTCAAGCTGTAAACTGGTATACTTTGTATATGCCACCTGATATGAAATGCATGGCCCCCATCTAGTATCATCCTTGCATCGCCCATAGTGCGCAACGCCCTACAACATCCCCTGCATATAGCCATACTATCTCTATACTCGTAATGCCAAAAATCTCTCTATAATGAATGGGGTCCGACCTATCAGATATCGAGGCATACATATAAATGACATCTCCAGATGATTTGTATCCCACACCTCACAATCTGTGTATGGCCTCCATATCACTAAATCTATATCATCAAGAATCTGTCACCAGTACTCCAACTTGCCTAGCTTGGGCTAGACAAGTGCACTAGAATATGCATACACATATGGCCTACCTGGTGGCCTAGCTCTAGGACAAAGTGGTCTCGTAACAACTATATGCTCCCATGCCCAGATTTGGAGCAAGGTAACACCACAAGACAAACTGGACGACCCTCTATATACTACCTGATGCAAGTCATGATATAAATGAGCTAACATGTAGCTCCCCCAGGAATATCTCCATTGTTGACCTATCATCAGCTCAAGGATCCTCCCTTGTCCAACTGATAATCCCTTTGACCGGCGATCCAGACAAAGGAAGCCTCCAATAAATGCACCCAACACTGCAGGTAAGGTTGGATATCCCCTAAAATCTACGCATGGCACCCAGTACCTTGCTATCTGTGCATCCCCAAACACCCTTCTGAGTGCATCTATACCACCTAGCTCCTTGTGGTCATAAACCACAAGAGCACCTACCACTGGAATCCCCAAAATCCTGTATATGTCATCAAGGGTCATGGTCATCTCACCTGTCGACAAATGAAAGGTGTTATGCTCTGAATGCCATCTCTCTACTAGTGTGGTCAATAGTCCCCTATTGACCCGAATCGGTGGCATAGACAATAAAGATCCCAACCCACATCCCACTATCAACTATACATCTGTCAGTGTTAGATCTTGTATCTGATCCCAACCTACTGGGAAGCACTCTCTGATCTGGAGGTTTTTGAAAACCTCCTATTTTTGGTCATCACAAATACAATCAATCAAACTAGTATCATGACTCATATCAATGTAATCTATCTACTTCACATCATACAAATCAATCAGACTAATATTTATCTATTAGTGACCCATATCAGTGACCCATATCAAGTGACCCATATCAGTGAATCATATCAAGTGCTCTATCCAAGTAACTCATATCATGAAATCAATGCTAAATCTATTTATCTGAATATCAAATCAATCTACTCTATCATCATTTACTATTTGTTTTCTTTTTCAAGAGAGAAAATTTATCAACAATCAAATCATCTTCCTATTTGTACTTCAGTCACGAATGAAAATATGTTTTCAAATACATCATCTACTATTTTTTTTCTATCGCAAAAATCAAATTTATCAGAAGTCATATCAAGCATCTACTCTTTTTTTTCTAAAGAAAAGTTATCAGACATTCTACTCTTTGTTTTTTATTCAAGGGAAACAAAGTTATCAGCTATCTACTCTTTGTTTTCTTATTTTTGGGAAGCAAATTTATCAATTCATCATCAAATTTTTCTATCATTTCTATCAATATCAGCATGATGACAAGACAATTTATCTATCTATTGACCAAAGAAGCAATATACATCACTATTTTCATCAAATAGCGCATTTTGCCTAAATTTTCTTGGATGCGCTAATCTACGACCTCTATGCGCTAAAATGCAAATGTGTTGAAGTTTCCCTTGATGCGCTAAATCCCCCTAGAGGTGCCATTCTATGCCTTAAAAGCGCTAAAATTTTTCCCCTATGCGCTAAACCCCTAAGCGTATGCGCCATCTTATCCAGCCAATGCGCTAAAACCCTACATGCGCTACTCTATTTACTATGTGCACTAAACTCCCAATTTTCTACAGGCATCCTATATGCTCTATTCTTCCTATCAAATGTGCTAAACTATCTATTCCCTACAAGCGCTAAATTACATCCTATATGCGCTAAAAGAAATTTTGAAAGCGCTAAAACTCCTACTCTATGCTCTAAAACAAGATTTTCAACCCTAAATCTATGCTAAAAGGCATCAAAATTCAATTCAAATCACAATTTTTTGACACAAAAAGGGTTGAATCGACTCGCCGATGGTCCATACGTAGCTGGTCTCTGGTATCGGCAAGCCCGCTCGAATCTATGTCGATGATACGGAATATCCATCTCACCAAGTCAGCGTCAGAGCACAAAATCACTAAAGTCAAAAGGTGAAAATGACTTGCCCTTTTTACCTTTTAAAGGTCAAACAAGGTAGGTTTTTATGGCATTTTATTTTTATTTTTATTTTTCTCCTTTTCTCAAACTCTGACCTTACTTTTCAAACTAGGGCATCTTTTAATCAATTATCGGGAGCTAAATCACTGCATCCTTCTCATCATTTGAATTTCCTTATCAACTCAACACTTGTTCCATCATCAGTGATTTACCTCCTGAGGGGGCATCATCAATATCATTCGCATTTCTAAATGAGAAACATATTGGGTTCAAATCAAAAGGCATATCAAACAGGTTTTTTTTAACCAGGGGCAAAATCAAATGCAGCAAAGGCAAGAATATTTTCTTTGAAGCAATGTGTTTCACACATCACTTCAAAGAGGGGCAAAATGTATATATCTAAAAATGGTCATAGCCAATCAAGCTTGTTAATTAATTAAATATGAATTATTTAATTAATCTTCTAAAGTCATCTACATATAAATAAATTTAATTATTTATTTATATCGTTCATTTTTATAATTCTTCTACCTTAATTAAATAAATAAGTTTATTTAATTATTACCACCTTCCATATTCCTCTTAATTAAATTAAATAAATTTTATAATTTATTTATATTAATTATCATATTATTCTAAATTTGAATGTTTAAATTCAAATAATGGAATATTCCTCCAAACACCTTTTTCATCTTACAGTTAAATTAAATATTATAAATATTTAATTTAACACATTTTTTCATTTCATGCATAATTAAATATTTTAAATATTTAATTACCTTCCATTTTCATCTCTCACACATAATTAAATATTAAATATTTAATTATGGAAACTTCTAAATTCATTGTCACATGTAACTAAATAAAGTTATTTATTTAATTATGAGATTTATCTTCAATTACAAAACCAACTCTTAACTAAAGATGGAAAACGGCAAGTTGCCTCTATTTTTGAGTGAAAGGTTTTGTGGGAAGGAAACATCTTCCATTATTCTTTCAACCTTCTATCTTTTTCTCAACTTCTTGAATCTCTCACCGTTCATCTTGACAAGCTTGATTTCAACCGTTGATCACATCTACCAATCAGAATCCTTCGAAAAATCTATAAATACCTCTGTGAATCCAAGCATTGGTTACACGCACATACATAAGCATTAGAGACAGGCGATTTGCATTTTAGCATTATTATTATCAGTTTTAGTATTCATAATTTCATAGTTTTCAATTCTAGCAATCATGTTTAGTTTAAGCATGTTAATCATATCTTAGCATAGTATGCATTCATATTTAATCTCATTCTCTAGGAAGACTATTTGTTGAGCCTAGCACATGATCTGAGAGCAAGCTGGAATCGACAAAAACACTGGAGATAGAGGACGATAGGACGACATCAAGGACAAAAGACTGAGTTTGCACTCCTTTTATTTGATTTTTTGTTTCGATATAATTTCTTATTGGTGTGTTTGATTTATTGTTTTTAATCTACACTTGATAAGCTTAATTTCAATCACACAAGTACAATTTGATATTTTCACTTTTATTTTCCCTCCATTTTATGTGCTCACTGGAACAACTGCCACAATTGCTTAGCATGTCTTACGAACTTGTAAATGGATTCATCACAGAGCTGGGCAGAATCTGAAGAGATCCTATGGAAATGATTTCTGCAACTTTTGACATCTGATGGGCTTTATTCAAGGACGCCCTTGAGCTATAGGGGCGCAGAAACTGCATTTTGACTTCAATCTATGATGCATAAATTTTTAGTTTCTTCCGCTTCTATCATCGATTGTCGGAGTTTCATAAATCGAATGAATTCACTTGATGACTCGTTGGAAAGCTGGCAGAAATCTAAAGAAGATGAATGTATTTGCAACCATAAATAATTGAATTTTATCCTTCAAATTGAAGGGTGACATGGCTTGCAGGGGCTCAAATTTGCTCCAAAACTGACGATTTTCTCCATTTTGTGCTTCGCAAACACCATGACGCTTGTTGGGTTGACTACATAGTACCATTTATGACTCTGATGTGAGTGCATCACTATATTTCACCATTTTTATGTGTACAAATACTGCAAAGTTGACTTGCACATTGATTACACAAGCGTGTCACATAGCTAGGCATAACATTTACAAACTTAGAATATTTTTTGCAATTTTTTCCATTTGAAAATCCCCTCCATCGCGAAGCATCTTTTTCAGCATCTTCCTCCACAAAATCTTCTATGATGAGTTTCAGGCTTAGATTTTGACACTTGGTACTGGCCAACTACCATTAATGACCTCTGAGGTCTTAACTTTTCTCCTAAAAAAGTGAAAACTACCCACCAGACCTAAATTGAATTTTTCTTGATTATGACTTCACCAATGTGATCGTAATGTAAAATAAGCCAATCAAAATTAATTTCAGCCAATTCTTACAATATTCTATTTTTAGGGTTTTACCCAAAAATAGGGGTTTGGAAACCCTAACTTTCAAAATTTTCAAATTTTACTAGTATCTTCTTGACATTAAACTGACTAAAAGCCCATGCTTGATTTTCCCAAAAACTGAGTTTTGATGATACTTTTACAAGATTTAAACCATTTTAAACAAAATGCCTTAATGAAGTAAAAAAATTAGTTTGGGTACAACATTAGGCTCTGTCTGGTGACGATGTTGGATACTTACGACATAGGAGAACCGAGAATCTTTGAGTTTTTGTAGACTAGTGTGACTTATCCAATGGCAATGGAGTCAGGACTCTTCCCTAATCACCTAACACAAGACTACCTAAGAAATCACCTAAAACACTACAAAACTTTATTGAACGGGGAAACACATTACGACATAACAAAAAAAATGACAATTACTTAAAGACTCCACCCTCAAATAGATGAAGTGCTTTGAATATTTCCTACTGCATGACAATGGGAAGAGCATCCCATTGATGTCGTTTTTTCCTGAAAGGATTCCCTTCTCTTCTAATGGGCATTGCAAGAGGCAATCCATCTGGGATGAAGATTCTCAGGTATTCATATATACATGCAAGGGTACTCTAACAAAAGAGAATATGATGCAAATGGGAAAGCCGATACCCTAAAGGAATTAGTTTTGTTGTAGTCCATCCTCGAGATGTTGATTTCTTCAAATCAATCGATCGATTCCCAAACTGAATTTCTGTAATGTTGTAGTTGATTTTTTCTTACTTGAAAATATCCTTTCACCGGCTCATCAATCATATCTACATCACCTTTAAAACATAGGAGTTTGATTCCCATGTCTTTGGCTTTTTTGAGGCCTAACAAAAGCACCTCTTTTTCAACTATAGTGAATTCCAATCTCACAAATAGGTGCAACTTTCCTTTAGGGGAGATGATCAATCCCCCTGATTTTGAACTTGTATTTGAATAGCCTCCATTGAACTATTTTGTTCATGACCTTGTATCCTTTGTCAGTCTTTTTTTAGAACAAGCAATGTTTATGTCTTTAGTTTCTATCTCTAATAGAGACGCACAATTACCAAGACCCGTTTTAGGCTTTTCTTCTACTAGAATAGATGACTTGAGCACATCTTGCTTCTCTACAACCTTGAGAATTTGATCTATTTGTTCTAGATGCTCCTGAAGATATTCTAGTTGAGAGATTTGTACCTTGGTCTTCATCATGGAAGCTATGATGTCAAAATTGGTTGCAGACGGATCTTGAGCAACTAGCATAGTGTTTGCATGTGAATTTTTGGGATTAGAAGTGGAATGCACTTCCTTTCCTTTTTCATTTGATTTCCATCTTTCTTCTTCTTTTTGTGCTTTGATGTGTTGAGAATGTGTAAACATAGGCATTGAAACATCTTCATGATTCACTGCAACAACGTATTGACAGTATTCTTCTTCTTATTATTCTTGATTGACGAGTTCTTTATCAAAGTATGTTGTAGTGGAGTCACCATCGAAGTTGTCCATTTGTGGTGAGAAAAAAATTGAACTTGGTGTTGGTACAAAACTAGAACTGGGAGCAACTTCAATATATCCCATGATTTGGATCATCCTTAGATTGTCAGGACATGTGGATCTAGTATGTGCATTAGTGTCATGGAAAGGAAAAAATATTGCACTATGTGCAACTTCAATCATGGGTCTTGATGGAGTTGTTGGCAATCGTGGCTGAAGATTATATCTCTTTCGCTGGTATGGTTGTTGAACTAGAGATCTAATGAAATTTGTTTTCATCATGCCAAAAGTAATCATATCATCCTCCAACGTGATGGCATGTTTTTGCTCACTCTTCAACTTTGTTACTTTTGTCGTCTTTAGGAAGAAGGTTATCTCTAATGGAAGAGCATTTATGAAACAACTCATCAGAATCTTCGGTGATGGATAGAGTGTAGAAGAAAGTCTTGTAACAAGATGATTAAATCTTGCTACAAAATCCCTCATGTGTTCGTTGTGCTCCATCTTTGAATTCATAAGTTGGGCGAACAACAGGTGTTTGTCTTCAGCAAGCTTGAATTTTTCCAAAAATTTCTTGCTCATAGTTGCCTAGCTTGTGATACTGATTGGCGCCAGGTGATTGAAACCAGTTGGCAGCATTTCCCACAAGATTTTTGACAAAGAGGCACACTGTGATGTCTTCATGTGCTAGGTACAAGACGATGCAAGCCGTTGTGAACACAGAAAAATGTTCCTCCAGGTGTTGAGTTCTATCGCCATGAAACTGGGGAAAGCGCTTCCTTGACCCTTTAGGTAACTCATGATTTCTGAAAAGCCAAAGGTCCAATTTTGTTACCCCAAGGTAATGGGGGTGGATATCGTTGATTCTTATCAACATTTCCATAATTATCGTTGTTATCATCCATTGCTTCTGTATGGATCATGTAATAGGATGCCAAAGTGTCATTCCCATGAAATAAAAGCGTTTAGCTTTTCTTGAAGTTTTCTTGCCTTGTGGCCCATGGTGGGCGCTAGAAAACTGTTGGTGTTACAATTCACACCTCTGGAGTGTGTATTGGCAACAAACAACTATGCACAGTGTGTAATGACTACTCTTCAAATTAGGAGGGGAAGCTCCCTCTTTTGTTGATATGTGTGAAAAAGTAAATGTTCTAAATCCTATCTTTTTGAATCAATTTGAAGAGGCATAAGGTTAAGAAAACCAATACATTGCAGCTAAGGTTTTTCTCTGGTTTTGCAGATCTTAACTACAACTAACTTAATGCTTAATCTATCTTATTTCCTCAAGAGAAACAAAGCATGAGGACTTAGGAGCAGGGAATGTTTAGATGATAAACTTTATAATATGATTTCCAAGGGCGAGGAACCCCCATCTGAGGCATAGGCTAATATGAAGGTTATTGGTAACAACATTAAACAATAAAATTTATTACTGAATTCTCAAGGAGGAACCCCTATCCAAGATGTAGATATGCATCAAGCTTGTTGGAAACAACACTTAAGCGACAATTCTTCTTTCTAAATTCCCAAGGAGTAGGAACCCCTATCCAAGATGTAGATACGAAAGAAAAACTATTATCACAACATCAAACAATAAACTCTACTTCTAAATTCCCAACGAGGAACCCCTATCTGAGGTGTAGCTATGAAACAAAGCTTATTAATCACAACATGAAATAATAATAGGAACATCAAATTGAATAATGAGACAGGCATGTAATGAACAATCAAATCAACAAATATATTTAACTAAGTGAACAGATACTAAATAGCAATACTACAGGCAAGGTGGGCACAACATGTATGCTATTATGAGAAAAATTTAAAGTAAAAATGAGCAATAATTCTCTTATTTATAGACCTCAAAGGTGTAGGGAACCCTAAAATCACCTTGAGTTAACATGAGTCTTGCAAGCATGCAAGATTTATTTCTAAACCTAAATGTATGCAACTATATAGTTAACTGGAAAACTACCATTAGCTAATTGAAACAAAATTAAATCAAATGGATGTTTGCAACATGCAATTCCTTATTGATAAGCAAGTCAATTTATAACTAACATTAGTTAACTGAAACTGAAAACTATATGAGGACTCCATTTGTACATGGGTATCTCCAAAATAGACATGCAATGAGATGTGGATCAACAAGTTAACTTGGAAAGAGGCATCGAGTTAACTTATGTGTCTAATGTCTATTCTGAAGAGGTGGGATGCCCTGATCTATAGTTCATTGGTCACGATCTTGAGAAATTAACCCCTCCATGAGGTTCTTGACTATATCACCGTCTAGAGATCGTCACATGCCTTAAATGTCAATTCACTGCATGTTAGCAACTTGAGCAATCCTAGAAATATCTACACACTTCAACTGGCAGTTCATTGATTGGTAACTCTAGTGGATCTGCAACTAGAGTGATGGCCTCTGTTTCCTCTGCAACTTTACGCTTTTGACACTTTTCACATTTTTCTCAATGAAAGAGTGTTGCATGATGAAACTATGAAGTTTGACCGCAAACACTCTGGTTGTGATAAATGCACACGAATCACTACACACAAAATTCCAATGGTATCAGTCCTCTAAACTAGCCTTGAAAGGCTATCCACTATATGAGGTATGAAATCATGTAGACTTTGAGTGTCTACGCCTACCAAATTGTCTAAATCAACCCTCCAGATGTGCTTGATAAAAATTTGTGTCAGTCATTTTGATGAAATCATGAATTAAGATTGATTTGGTCTTGAATTCAATATGAGTGAATTGCATTATGAAAAACTAGCCTATTGACTATAAACATGGCTATTTTTCGACAACTTTCTCCAGAAAGCTAAAATGGCTCTTGGCGAGGCTAAAAATAGCCTGTCGAGGGGGCAATTTTCACAAAAAAAATCTGAGATGTGGGTTTTGTAGAGAAAATGATTCTAAGCAAACCCACAATGTCAAAAATTTGAAAAAATGCCTTTTAGCTTGACATGGAAAGACTTTTTTGGAAAAAAAACAAGGGGCAGCAAGGGCTATGAAATTTTTTCCAAAAAAAAATCTAGAATATGGATTTTATGCAGAAAATGATTCTAAGCAAACCCAAATCCTTCATTTTTTAAAATATTGACTTTTTCTCTACCATGCAAAGGAATCTCCAAAAAAAATAAAAAATCAAAGCTTCGAAAAGTGAAGCTACGAGGCAATTTTTCTTGAAAAATTCTAACACATTGGTTTTGGAGAGAGTGTCATGCACAACATACCCAAATGATCAAAATTGTGAAAAATTGTCGTTTACTTGAACATGCGAGAGAAAACCTAAGACAAGGATAGAAGAATTTGAGAGAGAGAAAATAGAAATTATATTCTGCCTGTGTCAATCTTTAAGAAAATTGCCTCCTTGTCTCAATCTAATGAAATCTTCCAAGAATTTGCTGAAAAGATGAAGCATGAATAATTATTCCTCTATGCAACCCAAACAAAGAACCTTGAAGAACACTGAAAATGGCCTCTGTTTTATCCTTCAAAAGGCATTGGAGAGAAAATAGTTGATTTTTGCTTCCACCTACAAGAAATAATGAAGTTGTGACGCCTATGCTTGAATGAATAAGCATTTTGGAGGTGATACTGTCAGTTAGGTAGGTGCACCAACCCTAATTGAGCTAATCCTCATGCATGCATTGCGAATTGAAGTTCTCCATTAATTTTGGACACCATATGCAAGAGATTGCACGCAAAAATCACAATTAAGAGTTAAAATGGTCAAACTTTGACTTTTTTGGGTGCCATTACTTAGTTTTGAATTTTTTTGCTAACTTCCTATTTTTAAGCTTTTGAAAATTTCATTGCAACCTCTGTTAGACTCTAAATTCCAAATGCTCGGTTGACCCTAGAGCTGAGCTAACACATTCATCACATAGCCAGAACAAGTCTGACGAAATGTTGTTGGGAGCTGTGAGAGCTAAAAACTGAGTCTAATGCCTCAAAAACAAGGGTGCCTTTTTTACAAAAGGGTGCATATGCCACCAAACTTAGCCATTTTCCTGATTTGCTCCTCCATGCTTCAATCTTCCACTACCGGTGAATGAAGACTGTCGATGACCGGATGCTGGATCCATCGCATAACTGGAAGAATTCCGCAAAGAATGACTGTATGTGCAGCATCTAAAAGTTGCTTTAAGGTCCTCAAATGCAAGGGCACCCCTGGCCTGCAAGGGCACAATTTCACTATTGAAAATTATTTTCCAATCTGTATCTTTCATGAAACGCTCCACTTTGACCTTCACTACTAAGAGTTGGATTGGTTTGATGCACATGTCAATGATCTCATCTTGTAGATGGAACAACTTGGAAGAGATTTTCATGGGAGTGACGATGTGAGAAAATTTCTTCTAAGACCTCCAGTAGAAGGGTGCCTTTCTCAAGGAAGGTGCATTTTTCCATACTTATCCATTTTTCTGCTTGTTTTTATCCTTTAGTATTTTTCGCTGATTCTTCATCTATGGGCATTTGACAGATCCTGAGGACTGAAAATTGGATTCACTAAATAGCTAGGAGGATTCTGCACATATCTCGTGAAGACAACAACTACTGAAAACCTCATCTGATTGGCCAATAGGCTAGGCGCCCTTGGCCTATAGAGGTATAGTTTGATATTTTCACTTTTATTTTCCCTCTATTTTACATGCTCGTTGGGACAACTACCACAGTCGCTCAGCATGTCTTACGGACTTGCGAATGGATTCATTGCGGAGCTAGGATGAATATGAAGAGATCCCCCGGAAACGGTTTCTACAAATTTTGACATCTTATGGGCTTTATTCAAGGGCACCCCTAAGCTATAGGGGTGCAAAAACTACATTTTGACTTTGGTCCATGATGCGTAAATTTTTTAGTTTCTTCCACTTCTTCCGTTGATTTTCAGAGTGTCGCAAATCAATGAATTCACTTGATGACTCATTAGAAAGCAAGCAAAAATCCAGAGAAGATGAATGTATTTGCAACCATAAATAATTGAATATGAGCCTTCAAATTGAAGGGCACCCCTATCCTGCAAGGGTACAAATTTGCTCCAAAAATAATGATTTTCTCCATTTCGTGCTTTGCGAACACCATGATGCTTGTTGGGTTGACTATGTAGTAGCATTTTTGTCGTTGACACGAGTGTGTGAATGTATCTCACCATTTTTACATGTACGAACACTACAAAGTTGACTTGCATGTTGATTGTGCAAGTGTCTCCCACATAGCAAGGCGTAGTGTTCACAAATAATTTTTTTTGCAATTTTCGCCATTTGAGAATCCCCTTTGTTGCGAAGCATCTTTTTTAGCATCTTCCTCTGTAGAATCTTTTGTAATGAGTTTTAGGCTTAGATTTTGACACTTGGTACTAGCCAACTACCATTGACGACCTCAGAGGTCCTAACTTTTCTCCTGAAAAAAGTGAAAACTACCCACTAGACCTAAACTGAATTTTTCTTGATTTTGACTTCACCAATGTGATCATGATGTGAAATAAGCCAACCAAAATTAATTTTAGCCAATTCTGACAAGATTCTATCTTTAGGGTTTTACCCAAAAATAAGGGTTTGAAAACCCTAATTTTTCAATTTTTCAAATTTTACCAGTATCTTCCTAACATTAAACTAACTAAAATTCCATGCTTGATTTGCCCAAAAACTGAGTTTTGATGACACTTTTACAAGATTTAAACCATTTTAAACAAAACACCTTAATGAAGCAAAAAATTTGGTTTGGGTACAACAATTTGCATATCCTACAACCCATGAATTTTCCATATAACCAACTTTCCTAGATATTTACTTTGCTATTCTAGGTGAAACAAAATTTTCAGTAGCTCTAGTATCTATAAATATGGAAATAGAAAAACCCAATAAAATACCTGGAGTCTCCTCTAGAGTAATTTGATACTTAGCTTGACGATTGTCCAAGGCAACATGAATCTTATGTTGGAATGTTGCTTGCTTGGAAGGAAGTGGTTTTTCAAAAGGTCGTGACCCAAAATACTTATTGGGAAAATTTGATGCATAGTGGTCTCCACCACATGTGAAACATCCTGTTGCTAGTCCTTTCTTCCTTGTAGTTTCTCTAGGTCTATTGACATTACCTCCAACATTGTTTACATTACCACCATTGACATTACTCTTTTTGCATTCCCTCCTTGGTTCTCTTCCATTATTTCAGGTTCCCCTGTCCCCATGCTTTTGGAAATCTTGCACTCCATCAAACTTCCTTGGAGTTGGTTTAACTTGAGCTCCTGTGAACTTCTTATGGTTCCTATTTTCTTGGCAGATGGAGATGGCTTTGATTTTATGCTCTTGCTTAATAGCCTTCTCATAAACCTTAGTGGTTGGACCATGTACATCTACCTCACCACCTATCTGGCTATTAAGCCCCATAATGTGTCACGTCTCAAACTCTGATGTTTCTTGTTTTGGTTTTGTGTGGATTTGATATACGATGGATGTGTGTGGTTGAATACATAATGAAAACTATGGTGGTTTTGGTGTGATTAAATATGAAATGTTGCTTTAAAGTTGAATGTATAGAATGCAATTTATTTTGAATAAGATGGAAATGGAAGATGTTATTTAAATTCATGAGGGTTTTGAGATGCAGGTCGTTGAAGACCAAGGGTTTGGCTAAGGAGAGAAGGTTAGCTTCTTGGAAGGGTACAATGGGAACATAACTCTCAAATACACACGTGCACGTAGTGTCATTTACATGCATGAAGCTTTAATTTAATTGGATGCATGATTGTATTTTTTTCTAAGTGTTTATTTAATTTTATGAAGTGAAAGTATAAAAAGCATAGTTAGATAGAAGAATTGATTTTAATCATAATTTAATTAAATTTATTTGTTTTATAGTAAAAGATTATGTTGGATAATTAAATAATTATTTTAATTTTTAAAATCAAATGTTATTACTTTGGGTTAAATCTTTATCCTATATTTAAATACTTAATTAGTCCTCGTTAAGAGTAAAACATGTATTTTTATTTTATAAATTTGAAATTGCTCTGCCTAACTCTTTCGGGATGACAAATATATAATTTGAAATGGAATTGTTTTACTTTTCAATTTACAAGAAAATAGAACCCAAGAAATGAATTTTATTTTATTTAAAGAAATTCAAGATTAGGTTTTGGAAAATGGAAAAGAAACTTTAAAAGAGAAAAGATTAATGAAAATGAACATCGGTTCTTGAATACATTTCTTGATTTTATGCTCTGCAAAATATCAAAAATGGCTGCAAAAATGAGATTATTTTCTAGATTTTAGTAGATTCAAAATAGTGGGGAATAGGAGGAGAACACAGTGAAAAGAAAGGAAGGAGAAGAAGACTTCTAGAGAGCAAGCTCCGGGAAAGGAAGAAGCAAGAGGTTTTTGTTTCAACTGGAGGCAACTCTCTTTTCTAGATATTTAATTCTTTTCAATTGTATTTAAATTCCAATACATGAAAAAGAATTGTTGTACTTCTCAAAGATTTTAACTCCTTGGAAACCATTGTGAAAAATCTTTGTATTTGAAGTATTGGAATACAAATTTTGCAGCATGTTTGTGTTGAATACCTTATTTTCCAGATTATCTTTCCTTTCTGTGTGAAATTTTGAATAAATCTTGTTTTAGATTGAATATATATATATATACACCAATCTATACATGTATATAAATATATATATATATGTACATTTATTTGAAAGATACAAATTTTATGTCTCTAATTTGTGAATAATTATCTGAGCGCAATTCACAGCTCATAGGATGTTATTGATTAAACTGGATTTTAATTTAAGAAAATAAAAGAAAAAGAAAACAGAATTGAATGGTGGAAGGGTGGGGCTTACCCCCCAGTCGAGCCCTCCCCATTTGGAAGGGTTGCGCTGTGGGGGCAGTGCCCTCCATAGGCCGTATTATGTGGAGGGGGCGTTGCCCTCCTAGGCAACGCCTTCACCAATGTGGAGGGGGCACGAACTTCACAAACTTTGTTATGTGTTTTTCAAAAGCTTGCTTTAAACCTAAATTACGTGGCTATAATGCGATACGAGTTTCTTTTCATTATGTCTTTGCTTTGAGTGGGAATAAATGAATATTGTTTATATAAATTATAAATGTAAATATACATATATATATGTATATATATATATATATATATTAATAAATATAACGATATGTATATATTTTATTTACAGCTGTATATTTATATATACACAAACACTATAGGTTGTTTTGAGTTAAAATAATAATCATGTTGGAACCATATTTTGTTTGGATTGATAATTTTTGGGAAAGTGCTTATATATTTACAAATATAAAATTGGATATAAATACCTAATTACTTTTATTGGAGGATAAATAAGTTCTCAAACCCGAATGAGTGGATTGGAATCTGGTTGGGAAATACTAAAAAATTTGTGCTATACTGATAAACTTTTGTGAAAGTGTTAATTATATATATTGAGCATAAAGTAATTTTAATTAGAGATATATATATATATATATATATATATAAGTTTGTATATATATGAAGGTACATTAAAATAATATATGTGCAAAAGAAACTAAAATTTCTGAGAATACTTATATGAGTGTTTAGAGAGAGGATTCTTTATTTCAAATTTACTTAATCATGCTATCCAGAATGTTTTATCATGACTATATAAAGGGTATAATTACCATCATTACGTCCATTTGAAAATTACTCATTTTTTTATAATGTGCATTTTGTAATTGAAAGTGTTTGTTTTACTATGACAGTAATTATTTGATTGTTAATTTAGTAATCGAGGTAACTCTCATTTTCTTGAAATAAATATATTTCTAAATTACTCCTTCAAGCACATTTTTACTGAATGATAATTTATTGCCATTTAAATGTGAATGTTTTCCTATAGAAAATACTTTACCTTTTGAATGCATGCAAGGCTATGAACTATTATGAAAACCAAATTGTGGTAAAACCGTGAATAATGTGATGTTTTTATTTGTGTGAAATAGTAAACTTTGAAAAGTAACAAATTTGTGTTAAGACATGAGCATTTTATGGGATTATATAATGAAAGTTTATTTTTTGAAAAAGGAAACTTGGAAATTTTGAATGTTAAATGTTGCATAGAACATGCTTGAGTTTATGCAATTATGTGATTTATGTGAATTTATGTATTATGAGTAGACTTCCGGGACAGGATGCCGAAGGTGGACCCACAGAGACGATAGTTTTACCTTTTCTAAAACTATCATTTATTTTATGTTTATGCTTGGCCAAGTAATGTACCATTAAAATAGATGGATTAAAAAGCCTAGAATTAGATGTTATATGGGTCTCTTCCACCTCTTGTTTGCAAGAAATATGTTATTCTTAGTATAGGAATGCATATAGGCACCAGGCTTGCATCGAGAGTTCCCTCCTGCTGTATTGTTTCAGGTTGCTAGGCTCCTCAAGCAGGGTCAAGGATTTCTTCGAGATAGGAAGAAACTCGGGGAAGTCATGTGCTTTGTGGTTGGGTGGAAAAGGCACCTTAACCATACTCTTGGCCCTCAGCGTAAGAAGACCAATGGAGTCGAGGCGGATGAGGATCAAAGCTTTAATTTTTCATGGATATATGTCTTATATTATTTCTTTATGGCTTGCATAGCCCATTTGTACATTCTAACTTTACTTCATGAATATAACATTTATGTAAACTTGTTTATTGTATCATTGAAATAGATGATTTGTTTATTGTATCATTGAAATAGATGATTTGTATCACCCTTAATGGTGTATGTACATTGATAATGTTATATGAAATTACTTTGAGCATTTATGGATAACTCTTGGTATACATGTTACGGATACATCATGTGATAGATGTACCTCTATCTCCTTGAAATAAATATTGTATTTTGTATGGAATGGAAATCTTTTGGTCCTTACATTTTGGTATCAGAGCAACAAGGTTCAACTCTAGGACCTATGCCTAATTATGCTTGGTGCTATGTTTTTACTAGGGTAACTCCTAATGGATGTTAGATACTATCAATGAGAACGGGGAGGAGGATCCCGTGGTGATCCTAATGATAAGTTGGATCAAATTTTTGCTATTCTAAGTAGACAAGAGGCCAGGATTGACAACCTAGAGCAGGAAAGACTGCCTGGGCCATTTGGGTCGAATCCTGGTGAAAGTGAAAACAACGGGAATGAACCAAATGGAGAAAACCCTGAGATTGAAAGAAATTAAAGAAAGATGGGGAAGGTAGTTGAAGAATTGGGTAAGGACCTCAAGAAGGTCATGCCACCAAAGTTTGATGGCAAATATTTTGGGGATGGAGTAGAAGCTTGGATCATTGAAATGGAAAGGTATTTTTCCCTATGGAACTTGTCCGATGAAACTAAGGTTGAATGGGGGTCATACCAGCTCACAAGTGAAGTTGCCACTTGGTGGGGGAATGAAAGGGATGATAGACAATTTTCACATGGTAAGGTAACTTGGGAGAAATTCTTGTAGATATTCAGAAAGAGGTGGCTGCCACAGTCTTATTTTGATAAAAAGATGGCAGAATTCTAGGTGCTTATTCAAGGAGGAATGACAGTGACACAATACTGTGAGAAATTCTCTCACTTGCTTAAATACTTACCCTAGTACCAGCATGATGAGAGGTTTCAAATTCAAAAATTCATTATGGGGCTTAGGCCTCAAATTGGAAATGAGGTGGAAATGCATAGACCTGCTACTATTGATGAAGCTTTTGAATTGGTACTTAAGCAGAAGCATAAAATGCAACAAGTTACAAACTACAGGAAAAGCAAAGATGCTAAATATGGAAAAAAGAAACCCCAAGGAAACTGCTAGGGAAACAGTAATCAGGACAATCAGAATAATCAAAGTAATTAAGGTAATTAGTTCAATAATAATAGATAGATCAGGAATCTAAAGAGGGGGAATAATTCTCAAGATCATAATGATGGGAATTAGGGCAGAAAAAAGAAGGCTAATTATAATAAAAACAACAATAACAGGAGGGATTTCTCTGACAGGCCTAAGACGCCCCATGGAGGTAGTTATATTTGTGGTGGTAAGCATTATGCTAGTGTGTGCCCTCAGAGGGGGAACATGTAGAATAACAAGAATCAACATCATATTCATGCAGTGATTGATAACCGCTAAGTCGATTATCAAGCTACACCTATCTAGTTATTGGGTAAACTTTTTGGATGCCCTGTTTCTATTTTGATTGATACTGATGCCACTGATAGTTTTGTGGATCCTCGTGTTATATCTAGATTATCTGTTAAATAAGGTTATATGGAAAATTCATGGAAAGTTCAGTATGGGAACCGGGTAAAGAGGAAGGTAGAGCAATGCCTATTTTGTAGTGAACTTGAACTCCCTAGTCTTAGAACATAAGTCAATTTATATGCAGCACCATTGGGGTCTTATGATGTAATTTTAGGGATAAACTAGCTCACTGAACATAAGGCTCTTATTGATTGCGAAGAGAAAACAATAAAGTGTCTTGATGATCAGGGAAATCATGTTGAGATTTGTGGTGTAAAAAGGCCTTTGGAGCTTAGAAAAGTCTGTACCATGCAGTTAAAGAAGCCAAGCTGAAAGGGATGTACTATTTATGCAATAAAGGTCAAGGACCTTGAGGAGATAGAGTCATTAATCAATGATCATCCCATATTAAAAGAATTTCAGGATGTTTTTCCTGACGAGCTGACTGAGCTACCGCCTAAGCGTGTATTTGGCTTTTCTATAGACTTGCTACCGGGAGTAAAACCTCAATCTAAAGCACTGTACAAGATGAACACCACAGAGTTATATGAATTGAAGGCTCAATTGGAGGAATTGTTGAAACAAGGTTTCATTAGGCCAAGTGTGTCGCCATGGGGAGCTCCTGTTATATTTGTGAAAAAGAAAGATGGGACCTTGAGGTTATGCATTGATTATAGGATGCTCAACAAGGTTACTATCAAGAACAAATACATGCTTCCTCATATTGATGATTTGTTTGATCAGTTAAAAGATGCCAAGGTATTCTTGAAAATTGACCTGAGATTGGGGTACCATCAGTTGAGGATAAAAGATGAAGATATTCACAAGACTACTTTTAGGACAAGATACAAACACTACAAATTTACAGTGTTACCATTCAGGCTAACCAATGCCCCTGTAGCCTTCATGAATTTGATCAATAGTGTCTTTCAAGACTGTTTGGATAATTTTGTCTTAATCTTTATTGATGACATCCTGATATATTATAATTCAGAGGAAGAGCATGGAAAACACTTGAGGATTGTGTTGCAGAGACTAAGAGATCATAAGTTATATGGAAAAATGTCCAAATGTACCTTTTATCAGTCTAAGGTGCAAAATTATTTCAGCAGATGGGATAGCTGTGGACCCGGATAAAATAAAGGCAATATTAGAGTGGCCAACACATCATAATGTTTCTGAAGTCTGTAGCTTCATGGGGCTTGCTAGTTATTACCAGAGGTTTTTCCAAGGGTTATCATCAATTGCAACACCCATTACCACACTCCAAAGAAAAGGAAAGAAAATTGAGTGAAGTGACAAATGTGAAAAATCTTTTTAGTTGCTCAAAGAGAAACTCACTTCTATACCTATTCTAGTTGTGCCTGACCTGAATGGGCATTTCACAGTGATTACAGATGCATTGGGGGATGGTGTAGGAGTAGTCCTCATGCAGGAAGGACAAGTGGTGGCATATGAGTCCAAAAAGTTGAAACAACATGAACTAAACTATGCACCACATGATTTAGAGCTTGTGGCCATAGTACATGCTCTCTAGATGTGGAGGCACTACCTCTTAGGAAAGGCCTTTGAGTTAAAAATAGATCATGTTAGATTGCAGTATATCTTTACTCAGCCCAACTTGAATGCTCGTCAGAGGTAATGGTTGGAATTTATAAGTGAGTATGACTTTGGCATTGAGTATATTAAGGGAAAGGAAAATATGGTAGTAGATGACTTGAATAGAAGAAGACATCTAATAGCCATGGTTACGATAAAGTCCAATTTCAGGTAGCAAGTGATTCAGGCCTTACCAAGGGATGAGCATTTTGAAAGGGTTAAACAAGGCCTAGGACAGGATCCTAAAATCGTAGATTTGTGGGTTATGTGTTTGATTCAGATGGATCTTGAGTTTCCAAGGTTGTATGTATATTCCTAATTCTATAGGATTGAGAGAGTTGGTGCTAGAGGAGTTCCATAATGCACCTTATTTAGGCACCCCGGTGTTACTAAAATGATGGAAGGACTCAAGCCATTATACTTCTGGCCAGGACTCAAGAGAGATGTCACTACATTTGTAGCTCGATGCTTGGAGTGCCAGCGAGTCAAGGCTGAGCATGTACATCTAGCAGGACTTTTATACCCACATAGGGTGCCAGAATATAAGTGGTAGGTGATAACCATGGATTTCATTTAGGGGTTGTCAATGTCTAAGAACAAACATGATACCATCTTAGTGGTGGTGGACAAATTGACTAAAGTGGTTGATTTCATCCTTGGGAATCTCAAGGATGGTTCGATGATTTTGGCAAGAAAGTTCGTGCACGAGATTTTCTGACTGCACGGAGTGCCAGAGATGATCATTTTAGATTGTGACACTCATATGACTTCCAGATTCTGGACTACACCAAACTCTTCCCTAGGAACCAAACTAAACTTCGGTTCTGCATATCATCCTCAGACCGATGGTCAGTCAGAGAGGGTGAATCAAGTCGTGGAGGATCTCCCCTGCATGTATTGTATGAAATAGCAGCATAAGTGGGAGGAGTACTTTCCATTAATGAAGTTTTCTTACAACAACTCCTATCATGCCTCATTGGGCATGGCACCATTCGAGGCACTGTATGGTCGTAAATGTCGCACACCCATTAGGTTGGATAGGGTGGAAGACATGATTGTGATTAGACTTGAAATGTTAAGGGAGATGAAAGATCAAATGAACCTCATCAAAGAAAATCTAAAGCAAGCTTGAGATCGACAAAATAGTCTTGCAAATAAGAACAAGACTTTTAGATAGTTTTTTGTGGGAGATAAGCTCTTTTTGAGAGTTCGACCGCAAAATATTTCAATCTCTTTTGGCAAGACCTCAAAGCTAGCCCCTAGATTTGTGGGACCCTTTGAGGTCTTGGAGGTTCTTAATCTAGTTGCATATAGGCTTGCTTTACCACTAGCTCTATCCCGCATCCACAATGTCTTTCATGTCTCAGTGCTTAAGCCCTATCATCCAGATGTTGCTCGTATCCTTGACTGGCATGCCTTGTAGGTACAAAACCCAGGAGTGATGTAGGAGGAGCCCATTAGGATACTGGAAGAGCGCAACGTTAAGTTGTACAATCGAGATATTATGCAGTATAGGGTCTAGTGGGACCAATATTCAGAGGATAATGCCACATGGGAGAATGTTGAGGACATTGACAAGTATTTTCCTCATTTGAGATTCTAGTTTACTTTTTCTTTTTCTACATATTGAGACTTATGATACACTGATACTTCAGACTCTATTATGTGGATGCTTGTAATAAGACATCGAGACGATGTCTCTTCCAATTGGGGAAGGATGTCACGTCTCAAACTACGATGCTTCTTGTTTTGGCTTTGTGTGGATTTGATATATGATGGATGTGTGTGGTTGAATACATAATGAAAACTATGGTGGTTTTGGTGTGATTAAATATGAAATGTTGCTTTAATTTAAGGAAAGTTGAATGTCTAGAATGCAATTTATTTTGAATAAGATGGAAATGGAAGATGTTATTTAAGTTCATAAGTTTTAATGTTTTTGATTTATATCTTTATGTGGATACTAATCTATTGATGTGTACCTGAGGGTATTGAGATGCAGGTCATCAAAGACCAAGGGTGTGGCTAAGGAGAGAAGGTTAGCTTCTTGGAAGGGTATAGTAGGAACGAAACTCTCACATACACACACATGCACGTAGTATCATTTACATGCATGTAGCTTTAATTTAATTGGATGCATGATTGTATGTTTTTCTAAGTGTTTATTTAATTTTATGAAGTGAAAGTATAAAAAGCATAGTTAGATAGAAGAATTGATTTTAATCATAATTTAATTAAATTTCTCTATTTTATAGTAAAAGATTATGTTGGATAATTAAATAATTATTTTAATTTTTAAAATCAAAAGTTATTACTTTGGGTTAAATCTTTACCTTATATTTAAATACATATTTGCTCCTCATTAAGAGTAAAACATTTATTTTTATTTTATAAATTTGAAATTGCTTTGCCTAACTCTTTCCGGATGACAAATATATAGTTTGAAATAGAATTGTTTTACTTTTCAATTTACAAGAAAATAGTACCCAAGAAATGAATTTAATTTTATTTAAAGAAATTCAAGATTAGGTTTTGGAAAACAGAAAAGAAACTTTAAAAGAGAAAAGATTAATGAAAACGAACAATGGTTCTTGAATAAATTTCTTGATTTTATGCTCTGCAAAATATCAAAAATGGCTGCAAAAATGACATTATTTTTTAGATTTTAGTAGATTCAAAATAGTGGGGAATAGGAGGAGAACGCAGTGAAAATAAAGGAAGGAGAAGAAGACTTCTAGAGAGCAAGCTCCAGGAAAGGAAGAAGCAAGAGGTTTTTGTTTCAACTAGAGGCAACTCTCTTTTCTAGGTATTTAATTCTTTTCAATTGCATTTAAATTCCAATACATGAAAATGAATTGTTGTACTTCTCAAATATTTTAACTCCTTGGAAACCATTGTGAAAAATCTTTGTATTCGAAGTATTGGCTATGCAAATTTAATAATGATGTTTGTACAATCTTTTCAAAATTCTTTATAAATTTAAATACAAAATTTGCAGCCTCTTTGTGTTGAATACCTTATTTTCCAGATTATCTTTCCTTTATGTGTGAAATTTTGAATAAATCTTGTTCTAGATTGAATAATTATAGTATATATGTCTAAGTATATATATATATATATACATTTATTTGAAAGATCTATAGATTTTATGTCTCTTATCTGTGAATAATTATCTAAGCGCAATTCACAACTCATAGAATGTTATTGATTAAACTGGATTTTAATTTAAGAAAATAAAAGAAAAAGAAAACATAATTGAATGGTGGAAGGGTGGGGCTTACCCCCCAGTTGAGCCCTCCCCATTGGGAAGAGTTGCACTGTGGGGGCAGCGCCCTCCATAGGACATAGCTTGTGGAGGGGGCACTGGCTTCACAAACTTTGTTATTTCTTTTTCAAAAGCCTGCTTTGAACCTAAATTATGTGGCTGCAATGCGATGCGAGTTTCTTTTCATTGTGTCTTTGCTTTGAGTGGGAATAAACGAATATTGTATATATAAATTATAAATGTAAATATATATATATATATATTAATAAATATAACGATATGTATATATTTTATTTACAGTTGTATATTTATATATACACAAATGTTATAGGCTATTTTGAGTTAAAAAAATAATCATGTTGGAACCATATTTTGTTTGGATTGATAATTTCCAAAAAAGTGCTTATATATTTACATATATAAAATTGGATATAAATACCTAATTACTTTTATTGGAGGATAAATAAGTTCTCAAACCCAAATGAGTAGATTGGAATCTGGCTGGGAAATACTAAAATTTTGGTGCTACACTGATAAACTTTTGTGAAAGTGTTAATTATATATATATGTATGTATATAAAAGTTTGTATATATGTGAAGGTACATTAAAATAATATATGTGCAAAAGAAACTAAAATTTCTGAGAATACTTATATGAATGTTTAGAGAGAGGATTCTTCATTTAAAATTTACTTAACCATGCTATCCAGAATGTTTTATCATGACTATATAAAGGGTACAATTACCATCATTACGTCCATTTGAAAATTACTCATTTTTTTATAATGTGCATTTTGTAATTGAAAGTGTTTGTTTTACTGTGACAGTAATTATTTGATTGTTAATTTAGTAATTGAGGTAATTCTCATTTTCTTGAAATAAATATATTTCTAAATTACTCCTTCAAACACATTTTTACTGAATGATAATTTATTACCATTTAAATGTGAATGTTTTCCTATAGAAAATATTTTATGTTATGAATGCATGCAAGGTTATGAACTATTATGAAAACCAAATTGTGGTAAAACCATGAATAATGTGATGTTTTTATTTGTGTGAAATAGTAAACTTTGAAAAGTAACAAATTTGTGTTAAGACATGAGCATTTTATGGGATTATATAATGAAAGTTTATTTTTTGAAAAAGGAAACTTGGAAATTTTGAATGTTAAATGTTACACAGAACATGCTTGAGTTTATGTGATTATGTGATTTATGTGAATTTATGCATTATGAATAGACTTCCAGGACAGGATGCCAAAGGTGGACCCATAAAGACGATAGTTTTTTCTTTTCTAAAACTATCATTTATTTTATGTTTATGCTTGGCCAAGCAATGTACTATTAAAATAGATGGATTAAAAAGCCTATAATTAAATGTTATATGGGTCTCTGCCACCTCCTATTTGCAAGAAATATGTTATTCTTAATATAGGAATGCATATAGGCATCAGGCTTGCATCGAGATTTCCCTCATGTTGTATTGTTCCAGGTTACTAGGCTCCTTGAGTAGGGTCGAGAATTTCTTCGAGATAGAAAGAAACCCGGGGAAGGAGATAGAAAGAAACCCGGGGAAGTCGTGTGTTTCGTGGTTGGGTGGAAAAGGCACCTTAACCACACTCTTGGCCCTCAACGCAAGAAGACCAGTGGACTTGAGGTGGATGAGGATTAGAGCTTTAATTTTTCATTGATATATCTCTTATATTATTTCTTTATGGATTGTATATCCCATTTGTACATTGTAACTTTACTTCATCAATATAACATTTATGTAAACTTGCTTATTGTATCATTGAAATAGATGTTTTGTTTATTGCATCATTGAAATAGATAATTTGTTTATTGTATCTTTGAAACATTGATGATTTTTTTATTGTATCATTGAAATAGAGGATTTGTATCTGTGATAGGTTGAATTTATGCGTTAGAAAACAAGCAGCAAACAAAGTAATGCAAAATACATTCAAAAACAACCTACACCTCAAAATTAGCCTAGTTGGAATCAACACAAAACAAAAACAACAAATGAAACTTTTTACCTTTTGTCGAATCGATCCTTTGGTTGGCCCTTCGATCTTTGGTGTTGTATGCTCCTTGGATGGCAAGATGCAAGCTAGATGATGATATGATAATGGATGCAAGTGGGTGCAAGCATAAAAATGGCTAAGTATGGATTCTAGAAAAAATTTGCAAGAGTTTGGATACAATGCATGATCTCTCAAAAATGAGAGAAAAGAGGGGGTATTTATAAAGATTTTGAAAATCTCTAGGGAAATGGACGGTCAAGATTGAGCCACCAAGATTAAGATGTAGGGATAAGGTGAGTTGAAAACTCACAAGCCCTCACATCTTGACATGTGGCATGCGATATGGCTTAAAAAGGGTGATGTGTACATGAGGTGGAAGGATAGTACATGACATGGAGGTGGTACAAAGTACCTTGGGATTGGGACAAGATCTCCTCATAAAGGAGGTACTTGTCCCCATGTGGGTGAGAGGACAAGTGGGGAATTAAAAATTCCTCAAATATTGTCATGGGGATGAGAGAAGGAATTTAAAATTCCTTTAAATGCATTAGGGAATTAAATGTGAATTAAAAATTCACATGGGGAATGGAGATGCCTTGTTCAAAAAGAAAAAACTTTTAATGAAGTTGACTAAAGACACATTCCATAAATGATATGGGGATTAGAGATGACCTAATTAGGTGATTAAGGTTGCACAAGTACCTGATTAAACTAATTAAGTACTCATTAGAGGCAAGTGGGAAATTATGGAGGATGGGACCCTAATGATGATTAGGGGTGCACACATCTTAATCATAAATTAATTATGACTAAGAAAGAGGGTTAGACTACTAAGAGGGATTAGAGGCCAACTTGCAAAAGTTGGAGGATGTGACAATGAGAGAGAAAATAGAGAATTTTAAAAATAAATTTAAAATTCCAAGAGATAATATGACTAAATTAAATAAAGTGGTACATTTATTTAATTTAGGGAGGAAAAAGGGGAAAAATATTTATTGAATTAAATATTTTAGAAAACCTTATTGAGGACACATAATATTAATTAAGTGAATGATTTAATTAATATCAATAAAGAGAATAATTTTGAAGAGCAAAGGGATGATTAAGAGTACGACTTTCACCATATTGAAGTGGTCAAATTTGGATGTCTACATTTTGCCCCTCTTCGAGACACTATTAGGATAATAAGGTTTCGAAGAAAAATATAGCACAGACGACTCTATGGAAGAAGTGACTGGAAAAGAGATGCCCCAGCATGGGAGAGATTATTAGCTACCTTTGAGGGAAGGCTTATGACGGAAAATTGGGAGAGTATTTTAGGGTATGCCCCCTCGAGAAGGGGACGGGGACGAAAAAGAGGGTCTCTGGCAACTTCTCGAAAGGATGAAGTGGTATATGTTGATGGAAAGAACATGAAAATTTGAGAAGATTGGTGCTTGAACGAAGGAAAACAAGTCCACAGTGTGGAAATGGTGGCCCTAGGAAGACAAGGGGGGAGGGGATTAGTTGAGGCCCAAAAAAGCTAAATAAAAGGAAATAATTCCTTTCATTTTAAAAAGAAAAAAAAAGAGGGGAAAGCTATAAAAGGGAATGTGGGGGTTAATTTCTCCTTATTTGGACAGTTGTCAAGTGAGGAGAAGAGGAAGAGGAGGAGAGAGCAGGACAAGGAGGAAACACGATGCCAGAATATGATTCGGACATCATTCACCAGGGGGATGAGAGACGGCAATTTTTTGAGGAGTGTGTTGTGCCACGTCAGGTTAGGCCAAAACCCCACTTTGTGTTTTTCGTTTAATTTGACTAATGTTTCAAAAAAAATAAGATGTGGGTTTTGTGGGGGGGCCGGGAGGAAAAATGGGTTGATGGGTTTTATTATTATTATTTTTTTTTTTTTGGCATTTTTGGGGAGGGGGGACGAAGGTGTGATGGGAGAGGGGGCGGGAGCGAGCCGGGCACTGGCAGGTCCGGCCATCCAAGCGAGCGGGTCTACCTATGCGTAAGCGGGTCCACCCGTCCAAGCTAGTGGGTCCGCCCGTGCCTAGGCAGAGCACCGCCCAGCAGCCTGGCAGGGCGATGCCCAGTGGCCCAAGCGGGTTTTCCCATGCTCGAGGGCGAGTCCGCCCGCGAGCTTGGGCGGGTCTGCCCGGGCTCGAGGGTGGGTCCGCCCGAGCCTGCGAGCGGGTCCAAGAAGACCGAAGAAGGGCGAGCAACATGGACACCAAAAGGGGGGCCAAGGAGGGTTAAAAACCGTAGGACAAGATGATATGAGGAAAAGACATAACTGACAAGCTTTCATGGTGATGGATGCAGAAAGTGGAGAGTTTGCGGACGCGAGAGAGATGGTCCCAGGTTTTGGCGAGATGCATGGCACCGATGATAGGCGTGGAGTACGAGAGACTGGCAAAGGCATGACTATTACACATGTCCTACCCGATGATGAAGGCCCACAGGGCCATGCTGACAGCATTGATAGAGCGTTGGGACTCAAAGACATCAACATTCCATCTGCCGACAGGGGAGATGACAGTGACTTTGGAGGATGTTTGGTAGATTTTGAGGCTTCCTATAGCAGGCCTTCTGATTAGCGAGTGTTGGTCAGAGGGTGAGGCGCTAAATGAGTCTGTGCACATTATGTTTGATAGGGACGATCTACCAGTTCAACGGGGTCAGTTGGATGTGGATAAGATGTTCTCGTGCAGGGGGATGTTGGTTTTGTCCTTATACTTAGTAGGGCTGATTAGCGGGATCCTAGTGCCAGACTAGAGCGGTCGATTTTTGCATCTCAGATTCTTCAAGGTGATTCAACATATCATCGAGGGTCAAGAGGGGGAGTTCATGTGGGGGACATGCATGTTGGCATAGCTGTATCGGGACATACACCGAGTATGCTATCGAAGGGCATTGAGCGTGGCCTATGTAACACTACTGCAAGTTTGGGTGTGGGAGCACATCAGGGTGACCAGACCGATCGTGCGCAGACTAGGAGTGTAGGATGACAGAGAGGTCGTGGCCTGGGGTTGGGGGACAGAGGCAAGAGTGATACTGCGGTATCAAGATGTGAGAGATGTGGATGTGTGGAGGAGACGATTGGATGATGTGTGGGAGGAGATGATAGTGTGGCGTCCCTATATACTTTGGCGCTTCAAGGTTTGAGGGATGATGAGGTGGCACACAACGGTTACTTTTTCACATGCTGTTATATTATTGGGCAGATTCTTATTATAGTGGAGCTACACAGACCTAATTGGGTGACACGACAGTTTGGAGTGAGACAGGATATTCCCGGAGCGCAGGTGAGATTCTGACGAGTGTCGTAGGAGCAGCCATGGGGAGCACAACTGAGCTAGGATGCAGTGTGGGAGGATCTGGAGACATTATAGTTTGTGCCATAACCAAACAAATAGGAGGGGTAGAGGGATGTGGGGGTGACAGATCGATATCGATAGTGGTTCAGGCGACATCCACCGCTACGGATTACCCTAGTAGTGTTGATTGAGGGAGCACTAGGGTTCGGGTCAGAGGATGAGAGACGGTTGAGGGCAGTGGGACCAGCACACTGAGGGTGACAGAGAGACAGTCAGGCGAGGGGAGGACAGGAGGTGGTGGGAGCAGCCGAGGAGCCAACGAAGGCAACCAAGAGAGGGAAAGAGGAGGCTCTCGGAGCAACTGAGGAGCTAGCGAGGGCAGCCAGGACGAGGCGACAGCATAGATCTGGAGGGGATGAAGGAGAGGAGGGGGTGAGGAGGTCAGGGCTGCAACACAACAAGATAGGGGGCAGAGATCCAGGGAGAGAGGAGCCAAGAGGCAGGCACATCCCCAGGAGGTCAGCAGCAGGATAGAGGGGAGGAGGCTAAGACTAGCAGAGCGCGGGAGGGACAGGGGCCAGACACGATGACATGAGGGTATCAACGGTAGAGACAGGAGGAGGGCAAGGCCAGCAGAGCATAGGAGGAGGGTGAGGCTAGCAGAGCATAGGAGAGGACGACAGGAAGAGAGAGACCCCCTTCGATGATAGACATGGATGCGATGGAGGCGTCGACGAAGAGCGAGGGATATGAGCCACAAGAGATGGATATTGACACGGATGTGTACAACCTTCGACCACTATCGACAGTGCCACCCAGAGGAGAGGACCCCATAGTGGTGCTAAGAGGGATTGTAGAGAGGATGCGCCTCAGTGAGCAGCGGCTACGATAGACAAAGGCAAAGCAGGTCAGGTTAGAGGTAGCGCTGAGCGAGCTACAAACACGGTTCTTGCAGGGTGAGAGAGACTATTCAACCCTAGTCATACTGGCGTCAGATGCAGAGTGGAGACTGACCAAAGAGAGATGATGCACTAGATGAGGCAGTTGATCTGCGAGCAGAGATTGAGGTTTTGCAAGCAGAGGTGGCCAGAGAGCATGAGGAGAGAGATGTTGTGAGATGGGAGCGAGACTGCTTGGTGGCAGAGTCGGCGATACGATAGGCTGTTAGAGGTGGGACAGGGCAGGGGATATCAGAGACTGAGACAGGGACTGTCGGGGATACAAAGGATCTACAGAGACAGCTACATCGATTATAGAGGGAGAGAGCAGATTGGCACCAAGAACGGGGCGAGCTCAGAGACAGAGTAGACTATCTAGAGCAGACAGCCGGGGATATGAGACTGATGCAGCAGAGGGAGAAGGAGACTAGGAGAGAGATGCGTATGCTACAGTTAGAGAGAGATGTGATACAAGTACAGGTGCAGGTCTTGGAGGGTGACAGGGATTTGGCACAAGCATGTGCTCAGGCGACTAAGAGTGATAGGCTAGTGGCAGAGTCAAAGGTTTAGTCTCTCCAGAGAGAGAGAGATGCAACAATGTCACAGGTGTCAGGTCTGCACCGAGAGTGAGATTTAACTGAGTTGAGACTGTAGGCACTTCAGAGGGATAGGGATGCAGCAGAGGCTCGGGTATAGGCCACGTAGAGAGAGAGATGCTGCAAAGGCACAGATGCAGGCGCTAAGGGGGAGCGATATGCCGCAGTGGCACAATAGCAGTCAGTTTCTGGTAGTGTTGTGATGGGGACAGATACACAGGGATTACAAAGGGAGAGGGATGTTGTCGTGGCCAGGGCAGTGGCTACCGAGGGGATGAGAGATCGAGTTCAGACCGAGATAGCACAGTTACGACTATCCCAAGAGGAAAGAGATGTCGTGAGATGTGAGCGAGACCGCTTGGTGGCAGAGGTGGCGATACGACAAGCTGTCGGAAGTGGGACAGGGTAGGGGCTATCAGAGACTAAGACAGGGACTGTCGGGGATACAGAGGATCTGCAGAGACAGCTACATCGGTTATGGAGGGAGAGAGAAGATTGGCACTAAGAGCGAGGCGAGCTTAGAGACAGAGTAGACTGTCTCAAGCAGACATCCGGGGATATGGGACTGATGCAGCAGAGGGAGGAGGAGACTAGGAGAGAGATGCGTATGCTACAGTCAGAGAGAGATGTGATACAAGTATAGGTGCAGGTCTTGGAGGGTGGCAGGGATTTGGCACAAGCATGTGCTCAGGTGACTGAGAGTGATAGGCTAGTGGCAGAGTCAGAGGTTTAGTCTCTCCGGAGAGAGGGATGCAGCAGTGTCACAGGTGTCAAGTCTGCATCAAAAGCGAGATTCAGCTGAGTTAAGACTGTAGGCACTTCAGAGGGATAGGGATGCAACAGAGGCTCGGGTATAGGCCGCGCAGAGAGAGAGATGCTACAGAGGCACAGATGCAGGCGCTATAGGGGGAGCGGGACACCACTGTGGTGCAGTGGCAGTCAGTGTCGAGTAGTGTTGTGATGGGGACAAATACACAGGGATTACAAGGAGAGAGGGATGTTGTCGTGGCCAAGGCAGTGGCTGCCGAGGGGATGAGAGATCGAGTTCAGGCCGAGATAGCACAGTTACGACTATCCCAGGAGGCCTGGGAGCATGAGAGGAGACTGATCTTGAGAGATCAGGATAGATATCATCAGGAGCAGAATTCTGCTCAGATTCAGGTTGCTAAGCGAGAGGAGAATGCGAGGGAGGTAGGATTTTGGATGGTCGCTTACTACCATGCAGTTCCAGACCCAGCCCAACTATTGTTCCAGTACACTCGACAAGCACCACAGATGCTAGCGCCATCCCACTCACTGGGGACATGGACCAGAGGCTATAAGGAAATTTTGCAGCCATGTGATGACAATTTCCACATAACCCAAAATGCGTGCAGGTGGGAGTATCACACATCGACATTACTCAAGGAGCTGGACCATGCCATGTCATGGATGGGCTGGTGATTGCTTTTATGCAAGGTATTACATAAACCATGTGGAACTTACAATCATGTGACCCCACATTGGGTACTTTATTATTTTATTATTCCCCAATATTAAATAATTACATTTTACAATTATGTCCCAATGATACATACAACAAAGTGGCCCCAACATTATAACTCCTTGTGATGCACATTCATCTAGAAAACCCCTAGGTGCACCACACACATAATAAATAAATAAAACATTACAAACATTATGCAAGGTGTACAACACCTAATTCTAACAACCTCCCACTTGTTGTATACATTGCATAAGGGGGTAACAAATAAAATCCATAGGCAACATATACAATCTAGGAATCCAAGTGCTCCATGTGCTCCATCAAGATACCTGTAACAAGAACCAAGGTGACCACCATCTCATCCATGAATTCTCCCATCATCCACCATGCAAACTGCACTAAGACAAGAACACATCCAAAGAGACGTCACACTAACTGTCACAAAGAAGCATAAACCTGCCTCAACCTGATATCTCAAAACACAAACACTAAATCCAATATGCACCAGTAGCTGTCAAGAATAAATCACCATAGCTAAAATTACATCCACAACAAATTCCAACACATCCAACTATCCATACCTCCAAGGTATACATAACATAGTAACTTATGCCAACAACATATCCACCCATAAACCACAATAACAAACTCCATGTGCAAACCTGTCAAAAAGTGACATACACATCCAGGAGCTCCCACTGCATGGGCAATGTCAAGATGAATGCAAACCTGGAATGAGCGCATTCAATGCGTCGCTTCGTTAACATCCCAAAAAGGGCACCATCACAAAGGCATACCAAGTCTACTACCAACATCTCATAGAAGTAAACATGTAGTACCAAGGAACATCCACAATGATAAGCAAAACCTGCAAACCAAACACCTATAGCACGTCCTCCTACACACACACCTCTAAATGCCAATTGTGTCAAGTATGATCTCCTCCATAATACCCCATAACAAAATCCATAACAACATCCAATCGTCCAATCACCAAGATCAAACATAGCATATGTAACTAACATGGATGTAAGCATCTCAAAACAAGAAGATCAAACTCAAAGTAACCATTCCCAAACCAAGGAAACTAGCCCAATAAACCATCTCCTAAACCCAACTTGTACAAGGAGATAAACATGCCAACACTCCTCAAATGAACCCTCCAGAAACCAAATACACATGGCTTAAGATCCATATCCATGAGAAGACAAAGCATAAACATAATGTACCTAAAAGAATAATGGGCAATACCTCTAAAGTGAACCACCGAGTAGACCAAGAGTGGGGAATGAGGATGCTCCTCCAGGATATCCAAGTCATCATGACTCAACTAAGAACACTCTCCTCATTGGTCCATATTGAACTCACGTCCAACCAAGGTGTAGGCTCCCTCAGACTTTCTACTAAAATCTCATCAAGAGTAACCATCTCAATATGTCTCTAACCATAAGAGAACACCAAGCCTCACCTAAATCTCCAAGTATCCATGAGCACCTGTAACCAATCAATCCATGTTAAACACCAAGCAAATGATCAATGTACTCAATACAAAGAGAACCAACCAAGATCAAAATCATAGTTCCAACTGTAGAATCAGGAACATAAACATGACTCCATGATCTCACAACCTCTCAAAAGAAGATCACATGAATAAATCATCATAACATGTACCATGCCACTACTCTAAACTGGTAATCAAGAGTATACCATGACATAATAACACAACCATCCTACAACCAAGGATCACCTATCAAAACCAATAAGTCATATACAATACCTCAACATCTCCAACACCTAATTTCAAAGAACTCTCACTATAGCACACATAATCCAAGAGCCCCTCCATGACACCAAAGATCACTTGCTGAAGAAAAACCATCCATAATCAACAATGGATCCACATCATCACCAAATGCTCCCACTGAACCATGATACCAAGCAATCCCATGGCACCATGATGCACACAATCAACACATCACAGTCATAAGCTCACACAAAACCTGTGAATCCAAGCTCTCAATGACAACATGATAACCATCCTCTAAAGCAAGAAGATACACTGCCAAACCATCACTATCACAAGCTCCCACTGAACCGTGTAACCAAGCTATCCATGACATCATGATACCAATCTCCTAAACCAAGAAGATACACCGCCACAACCATAATCAGGAACCAATCCAACACCACCAATAATGCACCTACATAAAAACTATCATAACATGCCAAAGTCTCTAATGCACAAGAAACATCCATGACATCATGATCACCACCAAATATACTAACAAATCAACCCAACCATGTCCACATATCTATATAATCATAGTCAACTGCATAGATCTCATATCATGACTGTACCTGGTAATACCATCTCACCTCCTCAACATGACAACCAAATCAGCAAACCAAGTGACTAAACCAAGCCACTAAAACTGAACATGCATCAACACTAAAATATAAATGGGCAAAGACAACCCATATCCAAGTCATAAATGCAACATGTAAGTATAGACCGCCTACAACATTGCACAACTTGTAGATACAACGATGCAACATACATGTTGATAACCATGTCAAAAATAGAACAAACTAAGATTTAAAATCAAGCATACAATGAATCCATCATCAAATCACCAAAATCTGGTAATCCATAAGCTCATAATAACACCATAGTCAAAGAGACCCATAAACAACTCAAGTGAGAAAAAAATAAATAAAACATGCCAAAATATCTCCAAACCTGATCCACTATGTAGTGATTTGAACAAGCTTTCTGTTGACTATTTGAAGTCCAAAATCCAACTCTGTATGCACCCGATATGCCCTCTCAAAGCTCAAAATGAACACCTGACTTCAACCAAGAAAAAAAATTTAAAACTATAAAATCATGGAACAACACCTATATCATTGCGTAGTACTCGGAATCAGCTTTCCAACGACTATAAGAAGTCTAAAATCTGACACCCTGGGCAAAAGTTATACGCGTTTGAAAAAAACTGTTGTAAAAGGCCTGCTAGTGGTTCACAAGTGGCGGACTCCAAAAACATATTTAAATCTGGTTGAATTTCTCATTTAAAAAATTTGCTCCACCCTTCTATATGGACCCGACACTTTTATTAAATCTGGCTAAATTTATTTTTGAAATCCGACGGACTTTGTTTGAATGGCGGAATTTTCAATTTTTAAAAAAAATTAAAAATTTATATAAAAATCATCACCGACGGATTTTTATTTGTTTAAAGCCCGCATGCGCTGAGGCGGGCCCGACACCTTGCTGGACAGGGTACCCGCCGGCGGCTTAGCAGACAGCCGACAGTACCTTGCCGACAGGGCCTGCCACCCTGTCGCTATAGGGTACGGCTCTGTGGGGTGGGCCAGTTTGCGAACCCCCCCAACCTGCCTTCAATTTTTTTATTTTTTATTTTTTTAATTTTTCTATTTTTTATTTTTTGTTTATTTCACAGGTAAAAAATTTCGACGGGATTTTCTTTATTTTTCAAATTTTAATTTTTAGGATGATAGATCGCCAATGTAATAGGGTTTTTATAAACAATTTTTTTTTTTTTTGTAACCAAAATAGGGATATTATATGTTAAAATTTCTCTCTCGGCCACCCCGAATCCAACCATGAGGTCCATTTTGTCCCAGGAGGTCATCTATAATTTCACCCCCTTAAAACCGTCATTTAAATGTATGACCAAGCAACCCTATTTTGTCAAAAAAAATTCGCACCCCAAATCTGCAAACAACCCATCAAACCAACAAACCCAAAACCCTTAGATCTATAATAAAACACCTGCAAAACCCCTATATCTTGCCATTGTTTTTCATTCTCTTACAACCAAGGGTTACCCAATCCACAACCAATGCTCTGATACCACTTGTAAGGAAACTTTGCAGTCATGAAATGACAATTTCCACATAACCCAAATATGAAAACATGTAAGTAAAATACTCAACATCAACATGCAAGAGAATAGAAAACATAGCCATCAAAGATGACACAAGATATACCCTGGGAAAACCCTCAAGAGGGAAAAACCCAGCCTCCAAAAGTATCCACACTCCTTGTATTATTCAGCAATGAAAAACCATTACAATACATCTGCAGAGACTCCGTGAACACTTCTGAAGCACAAGCTATTCATGCATTCCATGTGACCAAGCATGAATCCACACATCCCATGCCATGCTTCAAACCCTCACACATGCACAAGCTCAACCTGCTAACCTGCATCAAACTGTCCAACCCTAAACAACTACCTTTGTGATTGCTTTTATAGAAACAAGCTCCCACAAAACCACCAAGTGGTATTACATAAACCATGTGCCCAAAACCATGAACTTACAATCATGTGACCTCACATTTAATATTGGGTACTTTATTATTTTATTATTCCCCAATATTAAATAATTACATTTTACAATTATGTCCCAATGATACATACAACAAAGTGGCCCCAACATTATAACTCCTTGTGATGCACATTCATCTAGAAAACCCCTAGGTGCACCACACACATAATAATAAAAAAAAATTACAAACATTATGCAAGGTGTACAACACCTAATTCTAATAGAGGCTACAGTGACTCACCAGGTGGCACTCCAGGTAGGTGATTAGTACCTGATTCACTGTAGAGATCAGACACGGGTAGCTCATTTGGGAGGTGACAGGATACCAATTTTTGACAGGTGTAGGATGGAGCGTGTAGTATTTATTGACAAAGATCAGAGATGGTCTGCATCTTTGGATTTTGTACCTTATTCGATGATGTATGAGGGTCATGTGATGGATATATGATAGATTTTGATGTATGGTGGACATATTACATACGTTGTATTATTTTAATTATGATATGGGATAGTCCTTATTGATACTATGTCGTATGTTTCCTTCTGTGATGTGTGCACATGTATATGATATTTCCTACTTATGTGGATTGATACTTTGGTTTATTTGTGCACGTATTTTATGAGACTGCATGCTTACGTGGATGTATGAGTTGATTTATTTATGCATGTGTTTGTGGATGATTGGGTTCACGTATTTATGGACTATGGATGATCTTATTAATGCAGATATTTTCATGGCGATATGATGTATGCCTATGTTATATCTATGATGACGTATGTGGATGGATGTCTAGTTGATTTATTGACATATATGTATGTGATGGATTCTGTATGAATATTTTATAACAAAGATTTTATAAGATACTTAGAATAACAAATCTATATTATCCTAAACAACTTAAATGATGATATGATGCATGAGATGGGTGAGGTGGATGATCTGATATGCCATGATTATGCAATGGATGTTATACACAGATGTGTGATGTATTATGAGTCTAACATTTTGTGATGCAGGTGGCAATATATGTGTGGTTCTAACACATTGTGATGCAGGTGGCGATATATGTGTGGTTAACAGAATGAACCTAATATGCGATAATGCTCTTATAATCTATAGTGAATTAATGATGAAAGGAAATAACATATGGTCATAAGTGTCAATAAGAACTGACATGATAATGAGAGATGGGTATGTAGTGGGTTGTGAAAATGGGTGCAATGTGTCATCTGTCAAAAACATTTAGTATCCTAAGAAGAATGGGGGATGGCTGGATAAAGTATTTGCACAACCAAAATCATAGGGTGAATGCAATGCAACGGACGGTGAAATGCAATCTTAATAGGAATTGCCATCTTTGGAGCATTGATTTTTGCTATAGCATAAGATACCGGAAACCTTGATATATAAGACCAAGGTGAGTTGGCATCCAATGCATGAAACAAACACGACAAACAAAAGGGGCTATCCCAACACCCTAAGGTCACGATGACCTTGGTCGAGCCAGGTATTGGGATAACCACAAACAAACAAGGATGCCCCAGCGTAACACAAGACCTTAGGGATCTTGGTGGGTACTACGTGGGACAACCGAGAAGACAACAACAAAGAAAAGACCAAGATAAACCCCTATGTTGACTAGTCAAAGCACACCATGATATGATGGATCAAGGAAATTGTGACAAGTGTTGATAGTGAGCTCAAATGATAAATAAATTTCAAAACATCAAAAGATCACAATCAATATCAAAACGTCCTTTTCCATAGGATCAAGGTGATGGATGAGGTTGATGAGGTCTGCTAGGAAGGATGCATCCTATTGAGACCGAAGATGGATACTAAATTAGAATGACCCGGTTTGACACCAGATGTTTTTCATTAACTGAATCTCTTGATAATATGGGAGTTTAACTGAGAATAATGAACCAGACAAGGACACAAATTGACATACCCTACAAACCTAGGGGCTCGGGGGCCGATCAGAGATTAGCCTTGCCTACGTGAAAGCGCAGAGCCCTCGTAGTTCATGAAAAGACCATGGATAAAGCAGAAAGAGGATGATGAAGGTGAACGGCAAACGACCAAGACGTGACGGTTGGAATACCTTGGGGGCATATCAAATGATCAGCCTCGCCTACGTTAGAGCGCAAGGGCAAGGTAGTTCGACAGGTGGTGAGACAAGATGATGGATGAACCTATGTGACGACACCGATCAACTGTCGATGAGATGAATGACATAAGCTTAGTGTGGGATACTAAAAAGCTCAGGATGAGGGGATAGGTTAGGCGGGTCATCCAATGCTCAAACAAAATATACCAAGCGGCCAAGGATGGGATGGATGAGGACGATAGTGCGGATGAAAGCATAGAATAACTAGGATGCTAGGTAGATAATGATTGAGCCCTCTACGGATGACGCCTGTTACCAGGTTTTCATCATCCATACTTATCCTGGGCGCCACCCAAAAGGTGGTTTTCACCATAAGACGAACTTATTTCTCTTTACTTTTTTTTTGGATTTTTCTGATTTTTTTGTTTTTATTTTTATTTTTATAGGTGGGGTTACCAAGAGGACTTAGGCGTAGAACTTCTTTAGACGCATGATGTTGATGGGTTTGTCAAGGGGCTCTCCTTTAAGAGTAGTCAACCGGTATGCGCCAGATCCATATTTGGCAACTATGATGTAAGGCCCCAACCAATTTGGCTCAAATTTTCCCTTCTTGACTCTATCTTGCTAAGTACGCTAATTTTCTTTGAGGACAAGATCACCTACTTGAAACTGTCGAGGGTGAACCTTCTTGTTGTAGTGACGCTTGAGGCGGTTTTGGTATGCTTGCAGGTGATCGTAAGCTTTGATTCTCCTTTCATCAAGTAACTCTAGTTGTGCAAGCCGTGCAACACGAGCATCCTCCTAGTTGATAAGATTTTTTAGGGAAATTCTCAGCGATGGGATCTCAACTTCAATTGGAAAGATGGCTTCGACACCATAGCTTAAAGAATAAGGAGTGGCCCCTGTAGGGGTGTGGATGGAGGTGCGATATTCTCAGAGGGTGAGATGAATATGGAGGTGCCAATCTTGACCTGTGTTATTGACAACCTTTTTAAGGATGCGAATGAGGGTCTTGTTGGTTGCTTCTACCTAACCATTACCCTGGGGGTAATAAGGCGTTGACCAATGATGTTGGATGTGAAAAGTGTCACAAAGGTGTTTCATGGCTTTGTTTTTGAAGGGTTTTCCATTATCAGAAAGGATGGTGGATGGGATACCATATCTGTAGAGAATGTGGTAGAGGATGAACTTTGAGATCTGGATATCGGTGATTTGCGAGAGTGGCATGGCTTCCACCCACTTAATGAAGTATTCAATGGTAGTAATTATGAATGTATGGCCATTAGAAGATGGTGGGTGAATCTTTCCAATCAAGTCAAAACCCCATTGAGAAAAGGGCCATGGTGCTAGGAGGGGCTGAAGATCTTGTGCTGGGGCTTGAATCAAATCTGTATGTTGTTGGCATGGAAGGCACTTCTTCACAAATTCACAAGCATCATGTTCCAATGTAGGCCAATAATATCCAGCTCGTAGGATCCTTTTGGCTAGGGTCATACCATTTGAGTGAGCTCCACAAACACCACCATCTACTTCCGTTAGTGTCGCGCGGGCTTCGATCTCACTCAGACACCTAAGGAGGATTCCATCATACCCGCGACGATAAAGCGTATCACCGACAATGATGTATCAGGAAGTGCGGTGAGCAAAGGATTTGCGTTGATTGCGTGTAAGTTCTAGGGGTATGATATTATCATGGAGATAGATATATATGTCCTAATATCAAGGGGAGGCGGGACCTACAATATCGCACACCATATTAGTCTCAGGAATATCATATACTGGGATTAAAAGTTGTTCGACACGAAACTCGCATTTTGTTCGGTCTTTGGGAATGTCAATCAAGGAACCAATAGTGGCAATTGCATCTGCTGCTTTATTCTGTACCCGAGGAATTTGGTCAAATTGTATGAAGGTGAAATATTTCTTGAAATCATCCACCATACACTTGTAGGGTAACAACTTATCATGCTTTGTGATAAATTCATCATTAACCTGTTTGATGACTAATAATGAATCTCCAAAGACTTTCAAATGAGTTATATGCCATTGTTTTGCAATTCGGAGGCCGGTAAGGAGGGCTTCATACTCTGCAATGTTGTTGGTACATGGAAATGTTATCCTAAATGATTTTGAAATGTAGTCACCTTGAGGGGTAATTAACAAAATCCCTGCACCTGATTCATTATGAGTGTATGAGCCATCAAAATATAACGTCCAAGCTGGTGCTTCTATAACTGTGTAGACTTCCTCATCTAGGAATTCAATGTCCAGAGGGTAAACATCTACTAATGGTGCCTCAACTAACTGATCAACTATGATCTATCCCTTTATGGATTTCTGCTCCACATACTTTATGTCAAATTCTCTTAGGAGCATGACCCACTTGGCCATGCGGCCAGTCAGAGTGGTTCTAGATAACAAATAATTCAATGGATCAATTTTAGCGATTAATTTGACTAGATGGTTAAGCATGTAATGCCAAAATTTCTATGTTGAAGACTAGTGTGAGGTAGGCCTTTTCCATGGGAGAGTAGTTTAATTCATAGCCGACCAGTGTCCGACTGATCTCTTTAGATGACTCATCATGTTGTGCCAACAATGCCCCCAATGCGACTGAAGTGGCAGAGATGTAAAGCAAGAGGGGTTTCCCTAGAATAGGAGGCATCAAGATCGGTGGACGAGCTAAATATTCCTTGATTTTATCAAAGCCTATCTGACACTGTTGGTTCCATCGGAAGGTGGAGTCTTTCTTTAGAAGATGAGTGAATGGCTGACACTTGTCTGCGAGTTGGGCTATGAACCGACGGATGGATTGCATCTTCCCTTGGAGGCTTCTTAGCTGCTTCAGATTGCATGGAGGTGGCATGTCCAAAATAGCCTTCACCTTGGCGGGATCAACTTCAATACCTCTTCGGGAGAAATTGAAACCCAACAATTTTCCCGGGGTAACCCCAAAGACACATTTTTTTGGATTTAGCCGCAACTTGTAATGCTCTAACTGTTCGAAGATCTTTTTCAGGATGATAGGATGTTCAGCTCATGTTTTGGATTTCCCTAACAAGTCATCGACATAATCCTCTGTGATGATATGGATGAGGTCATGGAAGATGACCGTCATTGCCCTCTGATAGGTTGCCCCTGCATTTTTGAGACCAAAGGGCATAACATTGTAACAAAAAGTACCCCAGGGTGTCATGAAGGCAGTCTTGTGTTGGTCCTCAGGTGCAATTTGAATCTTATTATAACTAGAAAAGCCATCCATAAGGGATAGCATTTCATGTCCTGCCATGAGGTCGACCAAAATGTTAATGTTAGGTAGAGGGAAGTCATTTATTTGGGCAGGCCTTGTTAAGATCCCTGAAGTCTGTGCAAATCCGAATGTCTCTATTTGGTTTGGCAACTGGTACTATATTGGAGATCCACTCAGAGTAGTCAATTGGTCTAATAAAACCTGCATCTAGTAACTTCTCCAACTCCTTGACGAACAATGCCACTTGTGGATGCATTTTGCGAAGCTTCTATTTGATAGGTTTGGCATCTGGGTGAACATCTAGATGATAAACCACTAAGGCGGGGTCTAAGCCAGGCATGTCTAAATATGACCAGGCAAAGTTAATGATTCCCTCTTGGATTAGTTGCACGATGACTGGATACTCTTGCTCTAAGAGTGATTTAGCTACATAAGTGATCTTAGGACTTTCAGCAGTACCTAGATTAACTTCTTGAGTCTCCTCGATGAGAATGGATGATCGGGTAGATAACTGAGTTCCCACAAGGGGAAGATGAACATCTCCATCTTCTAGCACCTCAAGGTTTTCGCCGTCAGATGCATCCTTTATTTTTACTTTTTCAAGGTCAGGAAGTGCCTCAAGGAGGTTTTCACTAGATGGTTGCTTTTTATTTTTCTTATTCTTAATTTTGCGACTAGAGCGTTCATCCTCCCCCAATCCCATGAGGTTGACATATGTATCCGCAAACATATTGACAGGTGTGCTATTACGTAGGTCCCAATCAATAAGCTCAGGGTGACGAAGGGATAGGCTAATGGTGTAGATGGATAGGCATCCAAACATGGATGATAGGTCGGTGTGATTGACGTCATTGTATGCATGTATGATGGATTCCTCCTCAGGTATGTCTTCCAATGAGCCATTGTAGAACCTTTCTACTTTTTATTGTATCTGATGCATATGTTCTTCGGTAGCTTTGGTGTATCAATAGGTTGCAACTGCCCCTGTTCTTCTTTACCTAGACCCCTACCTTGGTAGTTATACCTTTTTTCAAACTTAGTTGACCAAGGATATGCTTCTTGAAAATATTCCTTTAGAGGGGGATCTGGTTGGGCTTCTTCTCGGTATACCCATTGACTTATATCCTCTTCTAGTGCATCTATCTTGATACTAGGGGACGTGAAAGTGGTGGTAGGGATGTTTTTACCACTGAAGGGGACCGTCTTGTCCTCCTTTGGAGTAGTGTGTGAAGGTTTACCATACTCATGTGGTGATGGTGGCATGGTTGCTACATTGAGAGTAGTATGCATTTCGTATTCACCACACCCTTTGTCAATGATCTGGACTTTTGTGACTGTAGGATCAGTGGTGGAAGATGGAGTGGTTATCGTGGTGGAGGGTGGATTAGCAGATGATGACTGGGATGCCCCCATTTCCACCCTAGGACAGTAATGTAAATGGGGAAAGGATGCCTCTAAAGCATGGCAATATTCAAATGGTTGGGGGCCAACGTAGATGGTGACTTCCTGTCCGTCAACTAGAAATTTTAGGCATTGATGGTACATCGAAGGGACGACCTGCATAGCATGGAGCCATGGGCGGCCAAGGAGGAGATTATATGGCAAGTCTAGATCAAGGACATGGCAGGTAATGTATTGAACCACAAGTCCCACTTGGATAGGAAGACTGATAATTCCCTCTGAATTCCTTTCTACATTATCATAGGCCTTGATGGTGATGATCTGATTACTTAGATTTGCTTGAGTATACCCCACCTGTTTTATGAATTTCAGAGTGCATAAATTGAGGGCAGAACCATTATCTACCAAGAACCTTTTTATTTTATGGCGGGCAACAACGACTTCAATATGCAAGGGGCGATTATGATTGACATCGATATTTGGCATGTCATTTTGGCTGAAGTGCAGTTGATAAGATAAAGCTAGGTGTCTGACCAAAGCTTGGAATCATGTAGGATCAATGTCATTAGGTACATGGGTTTCTTGTAGAGCTCTATTGAGAATTTCTTGATGTACAGGAGAAGACTTAAGCAAATCCAAAATGGAGATATGAGCAAGGGTATTTCCTAAGTGATCAAGGAGGTTGTACTGGGAGCTTACAAAAGTTGATTGGGCAGGTGCAAAGGCTGCAGGGACAGTGATGCGTGCTCGCCGTGTAGTAACAACACACTGAGGGTTGTTGGCTTTGACATGTATCATGGACTCTCAGGGCTCTACCTGCTCAATGTAATGAATAATACCCTCGTAATTGAAGGGTACATTCTTATAGCTCACATTATTTGTGCTGTTGTCTTGGGGATTACTATTGGAGGTGCTTGGGCCTTGATTATGGTTTGGAAAGGCATTTTGATATATCTACAATTGAGCATTGGACGACAAAGCTTGACTAGCATCAACCTTGATATCTCCTTGATCAATGAGGTCTTGGATATAGTTTTTTAGACCCTAGCACTTATTCAAAGAGTGTCCTTTGATTTTATGGAACTCGCAATATTCATTTTCCCTAAACCATGCAGGTTTGGGTTTGGATTCGTCAAGTGGCTTAGTGACAGGACACATGATTGGATAATTGACTTGTAGCAATTTATTGAAGACAACACTCAGGGGCTCTCCGAGTTGAGCGTACTGACGTTTAGCGTTCCCCGGGTTGTTCTGATTTGACTGTTGAGGAGGATGAGGTGCCCCCTATGGTACAGATATGGCGTTAGGCATGGATTGTTGTTGTCTCTGGGATGTGTTAGCCACGTGGACATGTTTAGTATCAGTAACGCCCTCATTTACTACGTTCTTGTTCTTGTTCCAAAAACGTGGCTTGTCATTGAATGACCTTTCTTTATCCTGATTATATATTTTGACGTGCCCTTTGGCAACAAGGGAACGTTCAAGGATAGGTCCCTTTTCCACTAGCTCTGTGAAAGTGGTGACACAATGTAATCTAAAGTTATGAGCCATGTCGAGATGAGAGTTCTCCACGAAGAGGGTGACCATGTCCTTTTCTTTCAAAGGGGTTTTCATTTGGCTTGCTAGCGCACGCCACCTTTGGAGGTAGTTAGTAAAGGTTTCCCCTTCACATTGTTTCTCTTTGAGGAGATCTAAGGTGTCGGTGTCCTCCAAATTGAAGGAGAAGTAGGAGACAAAGTTTTCTGATAGGTCCGAAAAATATTTTATGGATCCTTTTTCGAGGGTCATGAACCACCCTAGGGCGTTGCTTGCCAGGCTTCGTGGGAACAGGCGCAAGAGATAGTTGTCATTGTGCATAACCTCTTGACACTGGCAGTAAAACTCCTGCAAGTGGGCCTTAGGATCTTTGTTCCCCCTATATTTGTCAAACTTTGGCATTTCAAAATGTTTAGGGAAGGGAATCAATGAGATGGAGGGATCGAACGGATATGGGCATATGTCTTCAAACTTGAATGATTGTTTGTTAGTCCCTACCTAAAGATCTTTCAGAGCGGCTTTAATTTCTAGCAAATCTAAGTTGAGCAATGGTTGGTTGGGTGGAAATAGATGGTAGGATGACAGAGGATCCTGTTGAGAGAGTGGCAGAGTGTTTAGATATGGGTTCGGATGGTGGAGTGATGACATCCCTTGTTGGTATGCTGGGGGAATTTGTTGATACGTGGGTTGTTGTTGCGGGGGATAATATGGATTTGTTTGGTAAGGATGTGAGGTGGGTTGCTGAGGAGCTTGGATGTGATGTTGCGGATTGACTTGTTGATAATGGGGGAATTGGTGTGATTGTTGGGAGGCCGCATAAGGTGGTTGCTGCTAGGACTGTTGTTGGTAATATGGATGTTGTGGGGGTTGTTGATGTGACGTGAGATGTTGTGTGGGCCGAGACAACATGTTGTACTATGCTTGAGCTCGTGGTCGTAGGATGGATGCGAGGAAAGGAGATATGGTCTGAGTGGGAGGTTGGGATGGATTGCTTTGCAGTTGATATGGCGGTTGTTGTGCAGAAAATAGCGGTTGTTGTTGTTGTGGCGGCTGAGGTAATGTAGGGGGATTTTGCAAAGGAGGTTGTTGGGCACCAAAGGGTACATTCAGAGGTGGTAGATTAGATTGAGGCAGTTGTGGCGATGCTTATGAAGGTGACGGTTGGTTTAGGGCTCCAGAAGGTGGGGGAAATGCAGTGAAAGGGTTGCCCACAGTGTTGACGGCAGGTGGATTTGAAGGGGCTGGTGCTGGTAGCATTAGTGGTTGTGATTGCGGGACATTTTGTGGCATGCCAAAGGCGAAAGGATCATTGGGATTAGTAGTTTGGGGTGCCCCTATGACTGAGATTGCAGGATGTGGGGGATTGCCAATGGGATATGGAATGGCGTTGTCGAAATCCGGTTGATGCCAACCTTCTACAGAAGGAACATTGGGGACGTATGAACTGCTTGGTACATTGTGCGAACCTTGAGGTATATTAGGTGTGAGACCACCATACTTGGATAGGTCGGTACCTAACGGCAGTTTGACACCCTTGTCAATTAAGTGAGCCAAGATTTCCTCACCATGTTTTTCAAGAAGGCGATCCGTCATTTGCACATTGACAGGGTTACTAAAGTGTTCCTCAAATGTAACCTCGGGTTGAATGATCATGTTTTCATCTTCGGAGGGTGATGTGTTTTGACCATCAATATTGGATTGTGATGATGTTCCATTATGAGGATCTTCGATGATGTTTGCACTATTATTGGGGTCTTGTGAGGCATTAGTTGCGTTGTTCGGATCTAGAAGGATGTTTGGTTGGGATTGTTGTTTGGCCATTTTCCTTGTTTGTGACCAGGTCTGAACGGGCATGTAATATGACAGATTAGGATGACTTTGGTGATGAAAGGATTGATTTGATTTGGTGATTGATTAGCCAAAAAGGATGTAGCTCGACAAGTTTGGTTTGATTGGATGATTGACTAGCCACTGAGGTCAGGGCTTGATGAGATTGACTTGATTTGACCGATGTGGATTGGGTTGATCGAAAGATTATGAGTTGATCTAGATTGGATGATATAACAATTTGATTTGGTATGGTGATTGACTAGGGTGGATGATAGTGAACGGAATCTGAAGCCAATTTCAAGAGTGATCCTTGATAATGCTAGGTGTTGATTGATGATAATGGCACCGAATCCAACTTGAGATAGAAGTGGATTGATTGGGCCAACAAGGACGACCGACTTAGGATGGACGACGATCCAAAGTTGGTTTTGATAGATGATGATTAGCGATGAACACCTAGGTCAATTCGGGTAACCACTCTAAAATGTGAATTCTGAATGGATGTATAGATGCACAAGATGAGGGGATGAATGTTTAAGATGACAAATGGATTCTCAAAATGAGTGGACAGAAGCCCAAAATGAGAGGATGAGTGATCGAGATGGCGGAACGACGGTCTCGGCTGGCGAAGTGGATAGAAAAGTTGATTGATCAAGGGTCAGATACGCCCAAGGAGCAAAATTGATCAAAATAGGTCACAACAGGCCCGAAAACAGGTTGGTGAAAAGGTCAAGTCTGCCCCCGGATGTGGGAAAGTCTACCCAAGGAGCAAAAAATGACCAAACTAGGTCAAAATTAACTCCAAAAGGGCTATTTTTAGGGCAAGTCCGCCCCTAGATGAGGGAAAGTCTGCCCAAGGAGTAAAAACTAATGATTCTGGGTCAAAATCAGGCTTTAAAGGACCAGTTTTTAGGGAAATTCCACCCCTAGATGAGGGAAAATCCACCCAAGGAGCAAAAACTGATGATTTTAGCTCAAAATCAGGCTCTAAAGGACCAGTTTTTAGGGCAAGTCTGCCCCTGGATGAGGGAAAGTCTACCCAAGGAGCAACAACTGATTATTATGGGTCAAAATTAGGCTCTAAAGGACCAGTTTTTAGGGAAAGTCCGCCCCTGGATGAGGGCAAGTCTGCCCAAAGAGCAAAAAATGATGAAATTAGGTCAAAATCAAGCTCCAAAGAACTAGTTTTTAGGGCAAGTCCGCCCCTGGATGAGGGCAAGTCCACCCAAGGAGCAAAAACTAATGATTCTGGGTCAAAATCAGGCTCCAAAGGACCAATTTCTAGGGCAAGTCTGCCCCTGGATGAGGACAAGTCCACCCAAGGAGCAAAAACTGATGAAATTAGATCAAAATCAGGCTCCAAAGAACCAGTTTTTAGGGAAAGTCCGCCCCTAGATGAGGGAAAGTCCACCCAAGGAGGGTTTAATTTGAATTTTGAAAAAAAAGACCAAGGAAAAGGACTGAAAATGCAACAGTCATCAATCGAAGGGCTATGGTAAAGTGAAGCAAAGCAGACAATCACTAGTTTCGCATAAATAAGACAATTCAGACAACACAAGCCTAATTCTAGTAGAGGGGTATAGCCAACAAAGTCGTCTAATCTAGGATAAACATGGTTACTAGGGAGTCCTCGATATACACCTGGTACGTGAGGTCCAAACCATGAACACCAACCCATTACAAGCGTGAGTCGGGAACCTAAAAAGGCCCAGACCAACTCTTCACATCATCCCGATGCTTCGTCAATTACAACGTGGTTGGATTGAGGTACAACTTTCACTCCCCCCTTTATATACCCCATTGGTACGCGTGGTTGGAATCATCCCTTAGGGTGATGAAATCCCCAGGCAAGTCCCACTAAGAAAAGTAAAAATGGGTAGACTCAAAAGACGTGGCAAGCTACAATTTCTCGTCACCCAGGATTGCCAAATGGTGCAAGGGGACTGAATACGTCAAATAGCTCACCCAAAAACACAACATACAAGGTTTATTGATGCCTTTTAATTAAACTATGTTCCTAATTAGGGGGTAACAACCCTTAAAATAGCCAAAAATTTGCTAAGAAACTGAAATTTCACCTTTTCAAAAAAGCTGTTTGGGGCAAATCCGCTTGTCGGTGAGGGAAAAATTAGCTATTTAGGTTAAATCCTGCTATCTGTTAGGTCGGGTCCACGCCTCCATGAAAATTTTCCAAAAAATCAATTTTTGGAGTCTGGGGAGGGCAGATCCGCCCTTGGGGAGGATCAAGTCCGCTTGTGAAGGTTGGGTCCACCTGTCTGTTTGGTCAGGTCTGCCCCTCTGTAACCTGTACCTGCAAAAAGTCAAAAAATAGAAAATGTAAAAGCAAGACACCCATTTGTGGGTCCCACTGGGCATGCTAGAAATGTGATAGGTCAAATTTACGCGTTAGAAAATGAGCAGCAAACAAAGTAATGCAAAATACCTTCAAAAACAACCTACGCCTCAAGATTAGCCTAGTTGGAATCAACACAAAACAAAAACAACAAATGAAACCTTTTACCTTTTGTCGAATCGATCCTTTGGTTGGCCCTTCAATCTTTGGTGTTGTATGCTCCTTGGATGGCAAGATGCAAGCTAAATGATGATATGATAATGGATGCAAGTGGGTGCAAGCATGAAAATGGCTAAGTATGGATTCTAGGAAAAATTTGCAAGAGTTTGGCTACAATGCATGATCTCCCAAAAATGAGAGAAAAGAGGGGGTATTTATAGAGATTTTAGAAATCTCTAGGGAATTGGACGGTCAAGATTGAGCCACCAAGATCAAGATGTAGGATTAAGGTGAGTTGAGAACTCACAAACCCTCACATCTTGACATGTGGCATGTGATATGGCTTAAAAAGGGTGATGTGTACATGAGGTGGAAGGATAGTACATGACATGGAGGTGGTACAAAGTACCTTGGGATTGGGACAAGATCTCCTCATAAAGGAGGTACTTGTCCCCATGTGGGTGAGAGGACAAGTGGGGAATTAAAAATTCCTCAAATATTGTCATGGGGATGATAGAAGGAATTTAAAATTCCTTTAAATGCATTGGGGGATTAAATGTGAATTAAAAATTCACATGGGGAATGGAGATGCCTTGTTCAAAAAGAAAAAACTTTTAATGAAGTTGACTAAGGACACATTCCATAAATGATATGGGGATTAGAGATGACCTAATTGGGTGATTAAGGTTGTGCAAGTACCTGATTAAACTAATTAAGGACTCATTAGAGGCAAGTGGAAAATTATGGAGGATGGGACCCTAATGATGATTAGGGGTGCACACATTTTAATCATAAATTAATTATGACTAAGAAAGAGGGTTAGACTGCTAAGAGGGATTAGAGGCCAATTTGCAAAAGTTGGAGGATGTGACAATGAGAGAGAAAATAGAGAATTTTAAAAATAAATTTAAAATTCCAAGAGATAATATGACTAAACTAAATAAAGTGGTACATTTATTTAATTTAGGGAGGAAAAAGGGGAAAATTATTTATTGAATTAAATACTTTAGAAAACCTTATGCAGGACACATAATATTAATTAAGTGAATGATTTAATTAATATCAGTAAAGAGGATAATTTTGAAGAGCAAAGGGATGATTAAGAGTACAACTTTGACCATATTGAAGTGGTCAAATTTGGATGTCTCCAGTATCACCCTTGATGGTGTATGTACATTGATAATGTTATATGAAATTACTTTGAGCATTTATGGATAATTCTTGGTATACATGTTATGGATACATCATGTGATAGATGTACCTCTATCTCCTTACTTGAAATGAATACTATATTTTTATGTACCTCTATCTCCTTGAAATGAATATTGTATTTTGTATGGAATGGAAATCTTTCGGTCCTTACATAATGAATTTCCTTATGCAGAAACGTTCATCCTTTTGATACATTGGAACATAACGTAAAAGACGAGTGAACTTTCCCCAATACTCATTTACTGACATTTCTCTTTGTCTCAGATTTTGAAAATTAGTGATTTTTTGGTCAAAAAAGAGTTGAGGTAACAATCTTTTTTGGAATATTTCCACAAACTCGCTCCATGTAAGTTTCAAAGAACTAAGCCTAAGTTCTATTTTTTTGTTCATCCACTAGTTAGAGGCTTCTCCCGCTAATTGATAGGCTCCCCATACTACTTTTGAGACCTCAAAATAGTTTCTAATCTTAAAAAATTTCTCCATCTGAATCAACCATGCCTCAACTTCTTCCCCACTGGTCCTATCTTCAAATTTGGGTTGGGTTATTTTCCTCATGTCCCTAGAAATTTCGGTAGCCATACGCTTCCTACTAGTTCCTTCAAATGGAGAGTGTGATTTCTCTTTCTCACGCTCGTGAGTCTGATCATGATCATGAGAATTTTCTCCCTCATCTTCATTATTAGGGACTTCCTCATTAATTGGAATTCATTGCTCCACTCTATCTCTTTCCCTTACTTCCTGATCAATATTTCCCAACCTTGCATTGGTTTCACGAATAATAGCCAAAATTTTATCCAATTTAACTTCAACACCCTCTGGACCTTGTTCGACTTCTTGACTCCCTCCAAGATTAGTCCTTGTTCTCACCATCCTCACAAGAAAAGGGTTATACTTGAAGGTTCATCTTTATTATATTCAATCATATTCTTACTATCTTATGGATAGCATTTAAACAAGCATTCACATAAGATTTGAGCACAAGCTTTTGATAAAAGAATGATTTTTATTATTCACGAGGATCTCAATATCCTTTCAATTTACATAGAGTGACTATTCAAATAGTCAAGTGGAGAGTATCCCTTAGATTCACTCGTAGACACATAACTCAATGGGGTATATCCCTTAGATTTTTGTTCATTTCTCATTTGTTCATACCTATTCCAAAAAGGGTAGTAACCTTCAAATTTATCATCTGATATGTATAGTTGCAGGGAAGATAACCCTCTTATTCATTACTTGAGGAAATTACAATCACTTCCAACATAGGAAGTACTCTAGGGTTTCTAAATATGAATGTTGGACTAACACTCCCTTTTGAGGACATATCCTTGGAAAGTGACAAGGAATCAGACTTTGCTGGTGAAGCTGGAGGTAGATAGTTGAAATTGGCCTCCTCCTTCATCCTTCTCTTTACTTCACCAATCTGAGAAAGAGTGTTACTGAAAGTTTCAATATCGCTTAACCAAATAACATTATCATAGTTGGTACCCTCTATCATATGAACAATGGCCTCTTTTTCCTTCTTGGCTTTCAGATAGCACATTTTTCGATTACTAACTTCCTTGCAGTTAACCTGGGACACACCATCTTGGCACAATAATTTCCAAACATTAGTCTCATTCAAAGTTGGATGGAAAGCATGAGGATCGCATAGGTTCCAGAGCTAAACCTGGTTGCTCTGATACCACGTGTAACTTACCAATTGTTCATGCAAGTAAATTTCCTAAGTTTTCAATTTCAAGTAATTTAAACTATGTTTCAGAACCATTGCTATAAAAAAATCTTTTCCAAAGGAGAATAAATGAGCGTAAATGACATAACAAATTCCATTCATTGATTTCATTTCCAATATAATATTCCACATATTACAGCATTTCCAAGATGTATCCAAATTTCATACATAGCTCAACTGAGTTTCAAAGAAATAGTAATAGATGGTAAAGGAATCTCCTTTCAAATCTTGATAACTAGTTGAGGAGGAAAATCATCACTCAAGGGCTTTTCCATCAACCACAAACTCATATGTGGTCCCTCAAGCATCTATCATTAGATAGATGGCCCTTCTGTTCGACGAAGAGATTGGTGGAGTAACCTCATAATGACGACTAGTTTGAGCTTAGTGTTGTGCCCTACAAAGCTAGAACTTGTAGACATTACAATCCTGATCTAGCATGCACCAAAAGGTACACAATGAACTAACAGTGTAGCTAAAGGAAATTACACTACTTTGGCCAAAGTATTCTTACTCAGTAGTTGAGGAGGAAAAACATCACTCAATTGCTTTTCTGTCAACCACAAACTCATATGCGGTCCCTCACACATCTATCATTAGATAGATGGCCCTTCCCTTCGAGGAAGAGATTGGTGGAATAACCTCGTAATGACAACCACTTTGAGCTTAGTGTTGTGCCCTACATAGCTAGAACTTGTAGAAATTACAATCCTGATCTAGCATGCATCAAAAGGCACATAGTGAACTAACAGTGTAGCTAAAGGCATTTGCACTACTTTGGCCAAAGTATTCTTACTCAGTACTTCGAGTGACAGTCTCCTATTCACATACACTACTCAAGCTCAACTTGATTTTAGGCCATTATAAACTATGCATAGGTTGTTTCTTCCACTAGGTAGTCATTAACCTAAGAAATGACCTATTCCCTTTTCCCATAACACAATAGTATCCTAACCAACAAGCATAATCCAAAAGCATACGTTACCTCCCCCTTCAATGGATAACCTAATCTCGGGTATAACATATGAGCTTTCTAAGTCTACAAATTAACTTGCGTAAAATAACTTAACAACCTATTCCCACTACGTCAATTCTAGTATGTAATACAATAGACGACAATCAATCACTCCTTAATATGGAGTAAATACAAACACTTATATGTAAATCATATTAATAAGACTTTTCCTTCCTATAAGTAAATAGACTATTACTCTATTTCAAGCAAACTAATGCAATTACCAATATAAACATTCAAGGCAAACAATATTTCAATAAAAGATAAAACATGAAGAGAATAGAATCTCATACCTATCAAATGCTTATTCCAATTGACCCTCTAGATCTCAAGCTTAGCCTCCTCTAAAAATCAACTTCCTAACAAACCCTCTCAATTTCACTCACTAATCTTCCTCTCAATATCTTTCAACAATATAAGTAACTCTCAAAGAAAAATACAACAGAATGGAGTAGTGTAATGTTGCGTAAAAGAAGTGTATTCAAATGAGGTGAGAATACCTTATATTTATACCCAAAAACTAGCTTCTAAAGGCTACAAACAAGGCTCATACAATGACACTTCTCAGCAATATACCATCAACTCAACTTACTAAAGAAATGGTGGTGGATTCCTCACATAATACTCATCAAAACTATACAACAAATTGATCCATTATTTTCCAACAATAGCTTGGCTAATTCATAAAGAACATGCTTCAAATGTTCAAGAAATCAACTTTCAGGCTTGAAATACATCTAAAGGAAACACATAATTCATATTATGGCACAAATTATTTGCCACATTTCTTATCTACAAGATGGCGGTTTAAAACTAAGAACTCAGTCAATCATTATTCGGTTGCGTATAACATAGTCGACTTGGTCCAAGGCGTATAAACCAACACCTTTTTATTGAGTCGACCACCTTTCAATACGACATGGTTTAAGCGTTTGAATTAGTATGTTGCATAATAAAATGCTTGCATTTAATTCAGGTTTTTACTAAACTTTACACAACAGTCTTAATACTTATGTATTTTCGTCACTTCACTATCTATAATGATAAGTGTGATTTAATACATACTAATGCACTGTTACATGAAGCACTACATTCTCATTTAATTGACCATGACATATATTCTATGAATAAGCCTTTAATAATTATAATTATAATTATAATTATATATATATATATATCAACAAATATCATTCGCTATATATGTATATATTTATATATATTCCTTGACAAATAAGTTTTTCTAAATATACACTTGATATTCAAATGAATAAGATCAAGTTAAAATTTCATATATAGTATCGTTTATATATATATATCTATATACATGTATATATATATATATACATTCAATTACACAATCAAACACATAAACAATTGTTATCTTATCAACAGGTATATATACATGTGATGTACATATATATATATATACATGTCACATTGTCCTCTTGATATCACCATGCCCATAAGCAACCTGTCCATAAGCGTGCAAAGGTATGTCTACCTATGTATTCTCATGTACGTGTTCCTTCATGTGTATGGGTTATCATCCACATGCATATGTATACATATATATACGTTTTATGTATGTATATCTCATCAATTAACTATAGTAATATAAAGAACTCGCATGCACCAAGCACTAAACATAATCCAAGAATTCTCTTAACAAAAATCAAGATTCTTCCTAATGCAAACACATCATACTAAAGGATGACTTACCGATTCTAAAAACTATGACTAGACTCAATCAATCTATTAGTGAGTGTGTGTGTAAGCTCAATTAGGTTTTGTTACAGATTACGCGACCAATTTCCTCTCCCAAGTGATACTTCCCCTCACTTCAGAAGGATTGACTTTGAACCTGTGTCCAACTTACACATTCTCATGGTAGTCAGTTGTTCATCAAAACAATCATTTATACATTTCATAGTTAGAATATCAAATTCAATAGCCATTCATTCCATATATGCATTCCATCATATAACATCAAATGAAATAAACATTCATTCATAATTCTCGAATAAATAAAGTGAAATCATATATATTTCCAATCAGAATTCCAAATATATTCACAAATGCAATAATTTACCCTAACATAGTAATAGTAAATAGGTAAAAGCACATCGGGGTGTGACAAGTTTGGTCTGGTATCCCTCATAATGTTAATAGCCTACCTGAGCTTAGTGTTGTGTCCTACATATACTAGAGCTATCATACAGTGGATACCTGCCTACATGCATGACATTCCCACCCTAGCTATGCAACCTTGCCCCACAGTGAACCAACAATGCAAACTGTGGTAGCTTACACTACTTTGGCCAAATATTTGATCAATACATCCAAACTCACTATAAAAAGTGGTGTCTCAACTCTATGAAGTGGACATCATATGTTCACCTACTCTATTGCTCGATTTGGTAAATAGTATGACCATACTAACACGCAATGAGTCTATTCCATATCATGATTCCATAAAGAGACTAAATATACAAGTGATCTAATAGACCAACTAAGTTACTCCCAACCTTGGTTTATCCTAATCCTCAAGGACTAACCTTATTAACCTAAAGGTTCATTTAGCATTATAAGCTAATTATTTCAATATAGCACTTCTATGCAATATGGTTTCCCATCCTATACAACTTCACATAACCTCACATACTGGTATTTACAATCACAATACTTCTATACCGACAATTCATTTTATGTCACCATACATTGGCCTATGATAGCCTAGATATAATAGATCATTATCTTTGCAAATACAATCTCATACTTCAATGCAATAAATATATATTTATGTATATTTATACTAATAACATTTAAACTTTAACTTATAAACAAGCTTTACGTAATACATAATGGCTAATTCCTTGAGAATTTACAAACACATGACATTTCAAATCAAAGAAGAATAACAAAGTAGAAATACTAGCATGACTAGATAGTTCACTTCCAAATAAGAATCACCTCAAGCTTAGTCTCAAGACCCCGCTTGCTGCTCCTTCTACCTTCAAATTAACTCTTCTTCTAGCCTCTTTCCACTCTCAAAACTTGCAACAATAACTAACTAAATCACAATAACTCTCTTACTTCTCTCTATTGCACTCAAAATCACTTGAATAGAAAAAACTGCAGCAACATGTAAGCCAACGAATTTCTCAAAAGAATGAATGCACGTAAAAGACTAAAGCATTACCTCTATTTATACTAAGAATTAAGAAGCTCACTACTATAATTTTGCTACTCAATTTGCTACCTTTTCTCTCCCTTTTGCCACCACTTAAACTATAAACACAATAAAAAATGAACTCTACTCCATAACAAGTTGATGTGGCTTCCAAAACAATTATAGAGCATGCACATAAATAGTCCCTTTATTTCCAGTTTCTCAATACAGATGAGTCACCTCTTTCTAATTGACAACAACTGCCAATTTACTGAGTCAACAAAGAAATGTTCAACTACAGGTTTCTTATTGGCAAAGCAAGTTGACTTCCTTCTTCAACTTAAGCCAACTTGTGGCTTGACAAAGTTTCTATGCTCATATTCAGTTGTGTGTTGGTTTACATACTTCTATTTGCTTTATTCCACCTATCATGGTGCTAGATATTTATACATCATTATGTTGTGTGTGGGTTTCCACATTATTAGCAACCTAGATAAAATGCATCACTACATTATAGCGCAATCCTAAGCACCTTACTTGCCACAATAAATATTATTTACTTTGCATACTATATACCATGCGCTTTGTATTTTAACTTTCTCACATATGCGCTATATATGCACAACATTATATTGTTGGATTTTATACAACCATTAACCAATATATATGGTCTTCGTTACATATGCACCAAGTTTATTTCATAACACTTATATATGTGTGTGTGTGTGTGTGTGTGTGTGTGTGTGTGTGTGTGTGTGTGTGTTATAACTTCTATCATTATAGCATATATATATATGTTCATTAAATCATTATTTTCCAATCACGTATATATGATTATACATATATATACATATATACATATATTAATATGTATGTATTTAACGTATTCATATACATATATATCAATATGTTATATACACATATCGTAATCTTAATATTAGTAATAAACACATTTACATATTCATCGATTGATATATATATATACAAAATGTATATATATGTCACGTATGTCCAATCGATATTCTTGTGCATATGGTATATCTGTACATGAGTACGTGTAAGTACGTCTACTTACATATATGCATGCACATATATACTCATGTATGTATGAGTTCTTGTAAACACATACACATATACATATAGATATTCTACATAAATACTCATTTATTAATATTTGAATATAAATACGAATAACTTACACTTAACACAAAGATTTAGTTACATAATCCAAATCAAGAAACAATCAAAGACTAACACCAAAACCATTGCAAATCATCTCCAAACTATGACCGAAGGTTCACTTACCAATTCTTGATTAGCTTGACTCAACTTGACCAAACTAGGATGTGAGTGTTGTTGAATAGATGATTGTTGATGCACCAAAAGATTGACCTGTTAATGCCCGGTACAACCGTTGGATTTATACAAGATCCATGGGAGGCAATTAAGCCATGTCACAAACCCAAGCATCACATTACACCAAAGAGACCAAGGGACACACGATATTGCAACAATCCCCCCTAATGTAAGCGAGGGGTTCAAACCTGTGACCTTGGCTCTGATACCAATTGTTGCATTGGTGATTGTCGTTGCACCAAAAGATCGACTTGTTAATGCCTGATACAACTGCCAGATTTATACAAGATCCACGAGAGGTGGTTAAGCCATGTCACGAAGGGATATACAATCTTGCAACAAGTGTGTGATAGCTCAAGTAGGTACATTAGGGGTTGCCAAACCAAATTCCTCTCTTGGGTGATCCTCCCCCTCTCTTCCTGGAGGGCTTGATTCCTTCATGTATCCAACTCAGTACATCACAATAGTAGTTAGTTGATAACATAGCATCCATTTGCATCATATGTTGTTTGGATCATAAAAGTATTTAAAGTAATCAGATTTCAATACATATCCATTCATTGCATTTTTCGTCAAAATATTCAAAACATCATCATATATTAAAACATTTAAACTCATAAAAATAATAGTAAATAGGTAATAACACAATGGGGTGTAACACCTGGCAAAATAAAAATTTTCCAAAAACCAAATTCATCTAAAATAGACAAATTTCATATGAGAATAAGGATTTTTGGACCATTCATACACAATGGCAAGGTTTGTTTGGGCCGAAAATGCTCCTGCAAAAAGCTATTTGCCAGATCTAAGCTTCAAACCCTTGTTTGCTACTATGTCATATGGTGGCCAAATTGAGTGAAACAAAAGCCAAATGTAACTTTCTCGAGTCTCTTGAATGCAATGAGATAGTAAAAAATGCTACCACTATACCTAGAATAGCTACAATCACCAGGTATCACTAATAACACACATGCAAATATAGGATTAATAGATCTTCATAATTCCTTTCCGATTCTCTAGATCATATTGAAATGCAAGAGAAGAGCATACGAGAATTTACAAGATCATACAAAAAACTCCAATCTCTTAATCAAGAATTCAAGTACTCAAAACTCTCAAAACCTAAGCTTTGATACCATGTTAGAAATTAGAAATAGATTGAATAACTAAGATCTTCCATGACAGAGATAAGCTATAAAACTGTAAATGAAATAACCCAATTACGAACTTGAGATTCCAACATATGTGAAAATGTCAAGATAACAAGATTGCATTAAGAGCTCAAAGCAAATCTGCAAAATAATGACTATATGCATCAAGGTGCATGTATGTCGAAGTATGCAACAATGTAAGAGAATGGATGAAAATACAAGCTAGGTAGTGATTTTATATAGAACCAAGGAGATGATGGAGGTAGCAAATCCAACCAATAGGAATTAACCACCAAAAGTGGAAAGTGTTCCACCCTTTAAGGAAGGGGACACCACATCACTTATCTCCTAGTTATTAAATGATAAACCCACTTTATTATCCTAAGCAAGCTTAATAAAAGTGTAGAAAAATCCTAGGACTAAGGGAAAACAAATCAACCCATTAGGAAAATAAAAACTACACCAACAAAAATAGGCATTTTAGAGGATTCAACAATGTCACATGATAAAGAAGACATCAAGAACATTAAAAAATCCATGATTTCTCCTGTGTTTGTGGTTTCATCATTGAGAAAGGGTAATGAGGAGAAAGAAGATAAAATAAATGGAAAAATTGAACAAAACATAGAGCTCTAGCCTCAAAAGACCAAGAATAGATAGAGGTTAAGAGAAAGAAGGTTCCCTCTTCAAAATCCAAACATAAATGATGTTGAGATCATCTATGAGAAAGGAAACTTTTGAAATGCACTTAGGAATCCTTATTTAAAGGGCTACATTTTTTTTTTATTATTTTGGTTTTATTTATGGGAGTGGACCCATGTCCACAACTTATGGAGCAAAAAAAATAGTTTTACTTTTTTATTTAATTATTTATTAACATAATAAGTTTATTATATATTATTATTATTATTTTATTAATATGTAGATTTTGATATTTGTTGACTTTGCATTTAGTATTCTATTTTAAATTTTATTTAGATTTAAGTTTGAAATTTATTATAATTGTTTGTCTTTTTATGAAATTATAAATAATAATAAAAGTTATTCGAATTGTTTTAATTCCTAATTATTTGTCTTATTAAAATTTTAATCGTTATACAATAAATATATCTTGATTTTTATTTTAAATTATATAATAAAACAATTTTCAAACTTAATATAAATTAAAAGTTATAGAGAGAGAAACTAATTTTTTATGAGTCATTTTGTGACAACAATCCAAGGATAACACATGTCCTTGGGGAGTTATGCTCAGGGTAGCATGTCATTTTATTAAGGATACAATAATTCACCTTTAAGACCTCTTTGGTGTACCTATTGCACACTTAAGGAGAAAAATAGATAGAGAAGAGAGAGAAAAGAGAGTTAGAGAGAGAAATAAAGATAGAAATTGAGTGATAGAGAGAGGGAGAGGGAGATACAAAAGGGAGAAGAGAGAAACAAATATAGAGAGATATATAGAGAGGGAGACAAAGATATATATAGAGATAGAAAGAGAGATACAAAGATAGAGGTAGAGGTAGATGTATGGAGGAATCAAGAGGGAGAGATAGATAGATAGATATAGTAAGAGAGATAAAGAAAGAGAGAAAAAAAGAGTAGAGGGACATAGATAGATATAAGTCACATAGAGAGAGTGAGATAGAGATATATAGTTAAAGAGAAATAGGAGATAGAGGTATATAGAGAGAGAGGTAGAGAGATTGAGAGATAAAGAGGGAGAGGGAGAGAAAAGGGGAGATAAATAAGTATAACCAAAAAGAGTAAGGGATAGATCAAAGAGATCAAATGTATGCAAAAAATAGACCAAAATTTTCTCTAATTGACCTTCCACACCTCTTCATTATATTTTAGTGATTTTTGTTCACTCTCTTTTTCTCTCTCCTTATATCTTTTTGACTATATCTATCTCTCTCTCTCCCTCTTTCTCTCCCTCTCTCTCTCCCTATCCCTCCCTCTTTCTATATCTCTCTACTTCTACATCCTCTCTCTATTTCTCTCCCTCTCTATCTATTTATATTTCTCTCTCCTCTATATCTCTCCCTCACTCTCTCACACACACTCCTTGCTTCTCCCTCCCTATCTCTATATATTTGTCTCTATCTCCCTCCTCTCTCTCCTTCTCTCTCGATCACTCCCTCTTTGTATATCTCTTTATCTCTCTCTCCTCTCTTTATTTCTCTCTCTCTCTCTCTCTCTCTCTCTCTCTCCATCTCTATCTATTTATACACATCTCCCTATCTCTCTTCCCATCTCTCTCTCTCTCTCATATACACACACTCCCTATTTCTCCCTCCATATTCAACTCTATCTCTCTATCTCCCCCCTCTCTCTATTACTTGTTTCTATCACCTTCTCTCTCTCACTCTTGCCCCCTCTATCTCTATCTCCCTATCTCTCCTTCCCCCTCTCTATCTATGTTCTATCTCATTATCTCTACCTCTCTCTCTCATTCACTCCTACTCTCTCTATCTCTTTCTATTCATATCTCTCTACCTTTATCTCCCTATCTCCCTATCTGTGCCTCTCCCTCTCTATCTCTTTATATCTCCCTCTATATCACTCCCTCTCTACCTATTGAGTTAACTCTCTAGATCTCTCTCTCTCTCTCTCTCCTCTCTCTTAATATCCCTCTCACTCATCTCCATGTGTCTCTTTCTATCCATGTCTTTCTCTACCTCTATCTCCTTATCTCTCTATCTCTCTCCCTATCTCTCTATCTCATTCCATATCCCTCTCCATTTCTTGATATCAATTTCTATCTATATCTCTCCCTCTCTCCCCCTTCCCTCGTTCCCTCTATATATCCTCCTATAGCCATCTCTCTCCCTTTCTCTCCCTCCATCCCTACCTCCCAATCCCTCTTATCCATCTCTCTATCTCTACCTCTTTCCCTTTCTCTTCCCATATATCTCCATCTCTCTCTCTTTCTCTTCCCATATATCTATATCTCCCTCTTTCTCTATCCCTCTCTCCCTCTCTATTTGTCTATCTCTACTCTCTCTCTCTCTCTCTCCTCTTCCGCTATATCTCTCCATCTCTTCCTCTCTATCTCTCCCTCTCTATCTATCTTTGTTTCTCCACCTCTATCTCTAGACATGTCTCCCTTTGTTGTATCCATCCATCTCCCTCCCTCTCTCTATCCCTCTCCCTCTTCCTAGACTTCTATATCTATATCTTTTGTCTCTATATCTCTCCCTCTATCCCTTTCTTTTTATCTCTCCATCTTTCCCCCTCACTACCTCTCTCTATATCACTTCCTATCTCTATCTTTATCTTTTTATCTCTGCCTCTCTCCCTTTCTATATAATTATCTCTTCCATCCTCTTCCATCTCCCTCTCCCTCTCTATCTTTATCTTGCTCTCCTTACCCCTCTCTCTCTTTCTCTTCCCCCCTATCTCTGCCTCTTTCTATCCCTATCTCTCCCTCTTTCTCCCTCTATCTATTGCAAACATAACATGAACCTGATTAACTTCTTGATTCAAAGGTTTTGTTTTAGTCATGTTTGGATCCTTAAAGTGGATGCATAACTAATTTTAAGCTATCAATTTTCCATTAAGACCTTTGTTGCACAAACAATATCATTTGCTAAATGACCTACCAATTCACCTCATGTATTGCACAAATGTATGAAAAAAACAGCAATTTTTTTCTAAAATGTAAAAAAATTAATTGAGCAGCCCTCGCGTATCGTGGGTGACTCGGTCCTTAATCATATAAACCACTTGGTGTGGTGGGCGTTATTTAAATCTTTTCTTTCCTGTCGTTTTGTTTCTAAATGCGCTTCTTACAAGGCCATTAAATTTATCGAGTTGGAAGATCCGTAACGATGAAGTCGTTGGCCACTACTGTAGACGCCGGGAGGAACAGAGAAGGAAAAGAAAAAACAAAAAAACCAAAAAAAGAGAACAAGACAGAACGCCGCAATTGATAAAATGAAATTTGGAGGTGAGGGTACACGTAGTGAGCTACAAATACTAAGTTGGAAGGTGGGCCAAAGAAAAAGGAATTTTATAAATTATCGAGTGCTCCACGAAATCCTTCACAACTTGGAGCATTCAAGCAGGTTTGGCTGACAAAGTGAGCGGGGGAGGCGAAGTAGCGGAGCGGCGCGGCAAGAAGATGGAATCAGATACAATAGTTTTAGCCTGGTAATGTAGTAAGCTCTTCTCCTTAGGAAAAGGTGGGGTGAAGTATTAATGGTGATGGTGGTGGTGCAGGGGAGCGGGGGAGGACGGGCAGCTGGGAGTGGGGAATACGGAAGACAAGGATACCGTGTGCCAGATACAAATTCCGGGTGTCGAAGAGGTGGGGCAGCGTGTGATCTCGGTGGTGGCGGGCAGCCGGAACTCTCTCGCAATTTCCCAAGACGGACGGGTAGGTGGTGTGCGTAGTAAATGTTTGTGAGGATTGATTAACGCGTTATTAATGTGATTGTGGTGGCAGCTGTTTACGTGGGGATGGAACCAGCGGGGCACCCTGGGGACCAAGACCAAGACCGAGACCGACACTGAGAGCACTCCCACTCCCACTCAGGTCAAGGCTCTTGCAGACGTCAAAATAGTTCAGGTGAGGAACCGGATTGCACTTAAAAAATGCCGGTTATGTTCTTGTTGGTGTTTGTGTTTGTGGCGGGTGGTTAATGCTGAGGATTGATGAAATTGGGCGCAGGCCGCCATAGGGGGTTGGCACTGCCTGGCGGTGGACGACCAAGGGCGTGCCTATGCTTGGGGTATTTAACACCTTTCTCTCTCTTTCTTTCTCTTTTATTGTTATAATGAGTATAACGACGAGGTTGAGTAGTGTAGGTGGAAATGAATACGGGCAGTGCGGAGAGGAAGCAGAGAGAAAGGAGGAAAACAACAAAGTGATAAGACGGGATTTACCCATTCCCCAGCGCTGTGCTTCTCAGCTCAGTGTCCGTCAGGTACTTTTTTTTCCTTGCAATTAACATGTGTCGTTCAGTAATTTTTCTTTTCTTTTTGTCATCATTTATTGGGATTCAACTTCATAGTTTTGAATATTTCCATTGACTAGGGGTTCATAAGAATTCATCATTCATGATTATGGATTACAAATGATTTACTTAGTTTTCATTACATTTAGGTGATGCTCACGTAGATGAATACTTTTCTTTATTTTTCAATTAACATGTGTCTGCCCAGTAATTTTTTTTCTATTGCATGATTTATCAGGATGGAAATGTTTATTTTCAAGTCAATCTTCATTGATTCATATTTCATGAGCAGTTCATAAGAACTCATCTTTCATGATCAAGAATGATTCATTTAACACTAATTATATCTAAGTAGTGTTCACAAGAGTAAGATATTTTTCTTTATTTTGCAACGAGCTTTACATTCATGGCATCCTAATTTATAGCAAATCACTATTTAAGTCCGTAAATCCATCTTGATGATGCAACTGTGTTTTCTGTAACCTCTTCATCTATTTACTGATAAGTTCATTGCTTTAAAGTCCCCCTTGATAATTTATTTTCTCTTTATTCTTATTCATCAACACATCACTAGGTTTGGAGACAATAAGTCTTTCCTCCTTTTAGTTTAGTTACATGCTAATGACCATCATCAGCCACATGGTCGTCCAAAAACATGTAATCCAACTTCTACATGAAACTCTAGCCAGAGGGTTATTACCAGATAAACCGTAGGGAGATCCAAAGCCGAGTCATCTAAGTGCTTTCTTATTGTGATTAGGAGTTAGAGATGACACTATGTTTTAAATCAAGATAACTAGTTTGGGATTCCATGCCCTTGGTAATCTAACAACTTCCTATTTGTTGTAGAGTTCTTCCCCCGATATTTTGTCGATATATTTTGTTGCTTCCAAAGCATAAAAAAATGCAAGATTAAAAATAAATCTCACTTCATAGAGCCTGGGGTCCAACTATTTGCATGTAACCTACAAGTAAGTAGCATACATCTGTAAATTACTTGTATTATCTTCGCTAATGTTTGATTATAACCTTTGATCACTCTCTTCATTGCAGTAGTCACTATTACCTAGAGATCGGGCTCTAAACCCATCGAAAAGAGAGGCCAATGCAGGATACGCTTATTTATATTTTAAAAGACACCAATCAATTAAGATTGAAATGAAAAGCTTATTTGTGTGCCTCGATGAAGAGTTGACCTGATGTAAATCTACAATAGTGTTAGCACATATGCATACTCAATACAGAGCATATGACAGTAAAGAAGTGACTAAAGGTGATTTTGTGAAGTAGGAGAATTTCTAGCAAACAAGGTAAGTGGGCTGCTTCATTCTTGTCAAATTATGAGGGCAAAACTTTTCAAAATGAGACCTGCAGCAACAAGTGGCAATGCCATTTACAGTATGAAGTAGTTGACTTCAAAAGCAGAAATAACATAGATATGAATGAATAATAACGTGAATCTATTATTTGAGCAGTTGGAATGAAGGCCTTATTTTACGTTTACTCACATTACTGAAATAAAAGATAAGGACAACTTTTGGGCCCATACTTTACCTAAAGATAAGGTCTGAACAACATGTATAGCAGGAGTTGAATGTGTTGGCTGCCACTAAAAGCTAAAGTAGTAGATTCAGATGGAGCCAGATTTGTTAGTTTGGGTCATAAAGAACGTGCATGGTGATGTGCCTATATGAATAATGAAGATGAAGTATTAAATGGATGGCGGGAACTAGGGAAGTGTAATGCATAGAATATTTTTTTTTCTTGGGAATAAGTCGGCAAACCAAAATATAAAATTTTTCAATTCATCAGGATTAAATCAGGAGCCCAAAAAATGGAAAAAAAAGAAAAAGAAAAAAGAAAAATAACTTATGCTTTTTATATTTAAAGCCAACTTGATTGTGTACTTCCGTACAGAGTTAGGACAAAAGGAAACAAGAGTGTGTGACATGAATTTTTTTCTCATTGATTTTGAGATCGTTGGTTACAATGCACACTGCTTTACTACTACATAGTTCAACTTTTAAATTCAAACCTTAAAATCTGGTAGAAACTATAAAATACAATTGTCAACCTAGAAAGTAACACAAAGCAGACACAGCCAATGAGGCTAGCTGCTACAAAGTATGATGATACGATCCACTAAAGTCCTAGAGTTCTTGATGATATGATCCATTAGGACACCAATATAAAGCAGAATTGATACAGTATATATGGTTAAAAGTTACAAAAATAAATTTCAAGAACGAATTCCCAAAATGATATCCACAATGAAAATGTACTGGATATACATACACATTGCTATAACACAAATAGGGCAGCCAGCCTATTAGCTAAATACAAGGGTCTTTTGAAAAGGGTCGTTTTGTCAACACTTCAAGAGTCAACTGATGGCAAAAAGGGATAAGATTCACAGGCACTTACTGTTCTAATCCGCACCCTTCCACCCTTTATTGATCATGCAACAACATGAATAAAACCAGCTAAAGTTTCCTCTACACAAACCCAATGTCAAATTCTTGGTTTGCCTATCATAAGAAGCCTCACTGAGCTTAGCTTGTTGCCTGTATATAGATGTATACCCACACCTTTCTGATTTTTATACCAGGGTAATCAGATTTTGCACTCAGAAAATTTAGTCCTATAACAAGGTAACTTAAAACACGAAAACTTAAATCAAAACAATAATCTCTGACTATACTAATCTACAAGCACATATTGCTGAAAATATGAACAACAGATACATGTGTTGACGTCTCAAACCAGCAACTATCATCTCATTAAATCTGATAAGAAATAACTGCACTGTAATGAATTTTAGACTCTAAATGCATCATGATGAAAATTAGAATTCTTTTAAATAGACAAGTGCACTATGAATCTAACTAAGAAAAGCTAGATGAGGTATCAAGTAAAGCTCCAAGTCAAGCTTACAACTCCTTGGAGTGACTCTTAGCTTGATTGAACAATCAACTAGTCCGACTAATCATACAACTTTGTCTAACAACAAATAACTCCTAATTAAGGTAGTCGAGTCTTCGTTACATCCACAAATCACTCAAGTCTCAAGTAGTTAACTAGGCTTAAATCTCAAAGAAGACTTCCTACATAGATAGGCCTTATTCTCTTATATAACTATGTCCGCTCCATGCTGACTTCTCAACTGTAAACATGTTTGGATCAGCTGTTGTCATCGTTGTGCTATCATTACAGCAACACTAACTTAGCAACTCAAGGTGAAGACTCTAACATGCCTCTAATCCAATCATCTATACCGATTGTCCAAGAAAAATATCATCTCGACTCCAATACTTAGTGCATGTTTGGCGAGATGCCATGGCATAAGAGTATCACTCAATTATGTAGAATGATATTTGGGAGATTGTGTCAAAACCATAAGGGAAGTCAATGATTGATTCCAGGTGGTTGTACAATGATCTACAAACTAAGGAGGATATTTAAAGTAGTCAAGGTTTGAGGGTCCAATTAAGGACTATCAAATCTACTAGCAAAGTGAAATATTCAAACACAACACACAACAAAACAACACAAGAATTGAAATTACATGCTAGGCATTAGCCTTTAGATAGCAAAGTAGGTCTTTTGGATCTTGTTGTGACCTTTTCACACATCGCCCCATTCAAAATGGGGACCCATAAGTTTTTTTGCTCCATTCTGGTCTTTTGGCTTTTCTTTCTCTCTCGTTCTGCTTCTTTTCTGCTATCTACTTTCCGGGGGACGCTCCCGTCAGCAAGCTTGAACGCAAAGATTCGACCAAGTACTGAAATTAGGGTTTCACATCTTTAGGTCACTTCGGAGTCAAATTGAGTTGGTTATTCAGCTTTTGAGCCTAGCAGTGCTAATACCATGCTTTCAACAAGCAACCCCTGAATTTTCACTAAGTTCTGCCAACTTTCTATTTTTAGTAGGTGTCATTTTAGGGTTTATTTTCTCAAGATTTTCACATTCCGGCAACTTCATTGCATTCTGGATACTTCAAGTTCATTTTTGGCAAAATTCGAGCAAAAACGGACGACTTGCTATTTTTAGCAGTCCAGCTTCCAGAGCAAATTCCAGGGTCTTCATGTTACATTTTCTGATGCATGTCCGGAGATTCTTTCTGGGTTTTTCAAGACCTTCGCAGTGATATGACATGCAAAGCAGGATGGCAATTTTCAGCATTCGGCCTTCGGAAGCCGATATTAGGGTTTGCATGCAGACTTTTTCAGCGCATGTCGGCATATTTGTTCTGGGTTTTCCAAGAGCTTCGCAATGGTGTAACATGCAAGTGTAACCAATCACTTTTCAAAAACTTACTATTTTTAGCCAGTGCTTGCATGTTGAGGATTTTTCGAGATTTTTCAGGCAGTGTGACATGCAAGATCATCCAGCAGCCGATCGGTCACTTTTTTAGCCGCTTTCTATTTTTAGCAGGTATCACTTGGGCAGCTGCTCAGCACTTCAGAACTGCAAACTGATCATCATGCAACTGGAACGAGGTCGAACGGAGCTCATCTAAGGAGCATGCACAAAATTAGGGTTTCAAGATTGAGAGCTAAAAATGAGGAGTCAGACACCAAAAGGTCCAAAACTGAAGTATCCATTATGGTCAGTATCCTTCAGGAAGCCTGCTGGCAAAATTCAAAGGCAATCGGAGAACGTGCTATTTTTAGTAAGATATTCCAGGCGCGAGCTATAAATAGAAAGTTGATCTCAACGTCAGCACGAACAGGCAAATTCACCAACAATGGGCGTACTGTCCAAATTTCAAGACAAACGGAGCTAAGGAAGTCTCAGAAACAAGCACTTACTATAAATAGTAAGTCACTTCAAAAGCGGCTATAAGTGGCAGGACGGCATCAAATCTCGGCAGGTACAAGTCAAGCATGTGATGAAAAATCTTTGACGCAAATTTCGAGACAAGCAGAGTTGCAGAGAATGAAGAATCAAATAATTGCTATTTTTAGCAGGTCAATTAGGGTTTCCTAAAATCAAGGGCGGAACACGATAGTTAAGCGGAAACAGCATCCAGTTACGATCACCATGTTTCAGGCATTCAACACGAGAAATTTGAAGACTTTCTGAGCAGTTTCTATTTTTAGCAGGTTGCTAAAAAAAGCAGGTACAAACAGGAATCAGGCATCGACAGTGCAAGACAGTTGAAATTCAGAGTAGGGTGAAAATCAGGCTTCCCAAGGTCAAAAATCAGTTGATGGCTCAACATTCAGAGAACTTTCTAAAAATAGAAAGTTAGGGCAAATTAGGGTTGACTAAGGAAAATCAACTCAAATCTGGCAGAGGGCATAAAATTCACGAAAATGGATAAAATTTGGAATCCAGCATTGAAGTCCACCTTGAGAAGCTGAACAGAGGAGGAAAATTTTCTAAGTCTGGAAAACTGGAAGTAGTTTGGGTCAAGGGCGCCCTTGGGCTTGAAATTTCACTAAGTGTTGGAAATTGGACGGAGACCCCCTTAAATGCGCCCTTGGAGTTGGAACTGAAAGCTTGATAGGTGATATGCGCCCATGGTGAAGGTGAATGTTCCAAGTACAAAAGGCGCCCCACTTCATAAGTCAAGCATGTGATATGCGCCCTTGGCAGGATGAGTTGAGAAACGTCTAAGTGTTAGAGAAATGGAAGTGGGAAGTCCTAAATGCGCCCTTGACTTATGGAACCCTTGGAAATAATCTAAGGCATTTGAAATTTGAAGCAAGCACATCTAAATGCGCCCAAGGCATAAATTGAAAGTTTGATGTGTAAAATGCGCCTTGGCAAGACTTAAAGCTACTACCTCCAAATGCGCCCCTAAGCATTAAAGACTTGGAAATTTGCCTAAGTGTTAAGAATGGAAGCTCGTGGGTCTAGATGCGCCCCTCTCTGAGTAAGTTAGAAATTTTTACTAAGTGGCAAAATTGAAAGCTCTAGGTGTTATATGCGCCTAAGCCATAAATTGAGAGCTCTGGTATATCAAAAATGCGCCCAGGAGGATATTGGAGATTTGAAAATTTCTCTAAAGTATGAAACTGAAAGCACTATGTGCCAAATGCGCCTAAGTCAAAATGAAAGCTTGACTTGTCATTTGCGCCTGAAGGTGAATATGAAAATATTCTAAGTTATGAAACTCAAAGTAACCACCCTCATATGCGCCCCTCAAACGATTTGAGATCTCGTCTAAGTGCGAAAACTGGAAACTCCACTTGTAAGATGCGCCTGAAGAGAGTTGAAAAGTTGCTAAGTGTGAAAAATGAAAGTTCACACATGCATATGCGCCAGTCAAAACTAAAAGTATCACCCCTCAAATGCGCCTAAGTCAAAAAAATGGATGTCTATGGGTCCAAATGCGCCCCCCTTCTCAACTCAGGCAAATTTTTTAAGTGCTCAAAATGAAACCTTGACCTCTTAAATGCGCCCAAAGTAAATTTGAGAGTTACTAGGCGTCAAATTGAAAGTTCAACTCATATTTTGCGCCTTGAAGCTGAGGGTCTAATTTGACTAAGGCATAAATTGGAAGTATGCACCCTCAAATGTGCCTTACTTTGAAGAGGGATTATAAAAAAAAGGTTTCTAAGGCAGGCAAATTGAAAACTCCAAATGCTATATGCGCCCCTCTTAAAAGTGAAAGTTCCATGTGTTATTTGCGCCCATGAAGATACTGGAGATTCAAAATTTTTCTGAGTATTGAGAATGGAAGCCGCCCACCTCATTTGCGCCTAAGTGTTAAAAATGAAAGTATCACCCTCCATATGCGCCCAGAGTAAACTAAAAGCTCAGCTTATTATTTGCGCCCATGATGAAAATGGAGGTGAGCATAGGCATTTGCGCCCAAAGCTAAAAAGCGAAATTGGAAGTTGATGGTATGAAATGCGCCTCTGGAAAGAAATTGAAAACTCCCTGTATCATATGCGCCTATGGAGAAATAGCAAGCTGCCTGTGGGTTTTCCTTGTACCTCAAACTGGAAGTACACACACTTATATGCGCCTTGACTCATGATTATTTAAACACAACAAATTTGAAAGCAACATACGCCATTTGCGCCTAGATGTGAACAAGTCTCTAAAACGTGGAAAATGCATGAGTTACGCCTAGGAACTTTGGAGGTTGGAAATGGTTTTAAAAGGCATCTTGATATGCGCCTTGGGTAAGGGTGGAAAAAGATGTTAAGCGTTCAGACTAGAAGTGTGAGATATCTAATGCGCCTAAGCTAGAAATGCAACTGAAATACGAATTCAAAAGCTCAACCCATAGTATGCGCCTCAAAAGCAAAGGGAAGAAGTGATTTAACATTTGTCTAAGGCGTTTTGATTTCAAAATCAAAATGCGGGGATAAGGAAATCAAGCAATAATTTTTGAAAATATTAAATGGCATCAAGATGAAAGTGAAAAGGCGTTGGATTTAAATGTGTGGGGAAGAATAAGTTCTAAAATGTTTAAAAATAAAAAAATTAAATGTCCCCCTTCATGATTTACGCCTGGACTAAAGATTGTCTACAAAAATTGAAGGCGTTTAAATTTTCCAAAGCGAGATTAAATTGAAAAGGCGTTGGAAGTTATATAATTTCTCCGGGCGATAAATTTTTAAATTTGCCTAAGACGGAGAAATTAATTAATTTAATTATTTAATTATTTTCCTAAGTTTAAATTTAAATTCCTCTTTAATTTTCGACATATAAAATTTTAATCTCGGACGACTTTCAATCATGGGGAATTTATTTCGGATTAATTCTGGATGGAAAATAAAATTTCGCCTAGCCGATTTAAAGTTTGGTTGTCGAATTTTTGAGTGTGTTGGAGAAATAAATTAAAATGGCATTTAAATTAAAATTTTAATAAATTAAAAATGCCATTTTAAATATGCAGTTGAGATTATTTCAAATCGGAGCAAAAATGATTTTTCAAGATTACTGGCAATCGGGGAGGGAAATTTTAAATTTGAATCAAGGAAAGAATCTCCCTGAATAGCAAATTGTCATAACAACTGCCAGGCGATTGGAATATTCCCTTTTAATTTTAGCAAATGCGTCAGTCATAATGAAGGGAATAAAAGGCATCTGCTAAAATTAGCACCAGCTTTTGGCTATAAACTCTGAAGATTTTCATTTTCATCTCACAAGATTCGAAGTTGAAATTTATGCTGGTGAATTGAGTTGTGAGATTTAATTCGAGAGTTGCTGAGAGTTGCTGAAAGTTGTGTTAAGTTCGATTTTTGCAAGAGATTGAAGTTGCTGAAAGTTCGGTTTCTCGAAGTTGCTGAGTTGCGAAGTGCTGCGATATAAAGCTTGAAGGGTTAAGCATTTTTTTTATTTCTTCACGTTGCTGAGGTAAGTACTCGAAGTTGCTGAGACTTTGTATTTTGCTGAAAGTTGAAATGTTTTCGAAGTTGAGAGTTAAAAAAGCTGAAATCATTTATTTATGCTGGAGGATTGAAATTGTTGGAATTTGAAATTGATTGAGCTTTAATTTTTCGGAAGTTGCTGAATGTTTGAATCATGTCGAATTTAAAATTGTTGAAGCCTTCGAAGTTGCTGATGTATAATTTTCGAAGTGCTGATTTGGGACTGCTTTTTGAAGTTGCTGATTTATAACTCTCGAAAAGTTGGTTTTAAATTGTTAAGGCTCGCTGATTTGAACTTGTTTGTTTAAAACTTTCGGACTTATTTAAACTCTTCGAAGTTGCTGATGTATAACTGTCGAAGAGCTGATTTGAAACTTGGAACTTGAAAGCTTGCTGATTTTAAATATTCGAAGTTGCTGATTTAAATGTTGCTGAAACTTAACACGTTTTCCGAAGCTGAAATTGTTGGAATTAATTTCTTACGGCGAGTTGAATATTCCTTTTGGCTGCAAGTTGCTGAAGGTTGAAGTTTAAATTATCGAGAAGTCAAAGTTGGCTGCTGAAGCTATTAACTTGTATTTATTTTTGCAGCCAACTCCAGCCGCCAGCCACCTCACGTGATTTTATTTTAAAAGTTCAAAGTGTAATGTTTGCTTTCTGTTTTGCAGATGGCTGGTGTTGCTGGAACTAGCAAGGCTGGAGCTAAGGCTACAAACAACGAAGCTGGCAAAGAAAACGCCTCCAGGCAGGCAATTATCAAGGGTCTGAAGAAGTCCTTCATTCCAGAGTCGAAGATTGTATCAAAGTTTGGCAACTTGACGGACACTAATCTCGAGCCATTCAACCTCGAGGCCTTCACGCGCAGAATGTATGGGCAGGGTGGCAACCTTCCGACAGAGGCATCATGCAATATTGTGAAGAGCGGATTGTACGCAGCAGCAGGGTTCCAACCAGCAGTCCGTTGTCCCGAGTTGATCCTAGAATGCGCCAACTTCTACAACTCCGAGGATCGGACTATCAGCTCTCCGGATGGTATGATCATGGCCAACTTCGCTCCTGATGCAATTGGCGAAGCGTTTGGGATACTTGCTATGGATAATATGCTGTATAAATCCAAGGCAAAGGCGGACAAGATGTACGCCACGACCTTTGAGAAGTGCATGAAGAGGATAAACACCACGTGGATGCGAAAGCCAAAGCCTCCTGCTGCCAGGCTGCCTAAGCAGATAATCTCAGAGGAGCTGAAGCAAGAATACTGCGACATAATTATGCTACTCAGCAGAGTTAATGGCAGCCCGCAGTCATTTGTATTTGAGCCTTGGATGTTCTTCTACATCAGTGTAGTGCTCGAGGGAAAGGAGACAGTGAATTGGGCACAAATGATTAGCGATAATATTGATGAACAGTTCCGGAGTCTTAGGAGAACGAAAACATTTTACATGAGCTCGTATGTTATCTACATGCTTGCTCGAATGACCAAGTATAGAGGGTTGGCGTATCAGGAGCCAATTGGCTGTGGATACAATCAGTTCAAGATTCACCAGTCCTGCAGGCAGTTACATCTTACGCACACTGGTGACTTCCAGAGAGTGAATGACGCATTCACCATGTATATCACGAGAACCCTACAGCAGAGGCTACATCAGTGGATATCCGAGGAAGCTCAGATGCTGATAGAGGAGTATGGGTGTTGGTTCGTCCAATTCCCAAAGTTTACCTATTTGAGGCTGCCAGGGTACGATTCATATGTGTACAAACTGCCTAGGTACCCCACCAACAGAATGATACTGCTCGAATTGTCTAGGCAATTGGTGGCCTACGACAAAATCATAAGGCGAAAGAAGAAGGGAGGCTTGCATTTTCCCATTGTGTTGGGAAATTCGCTCGAAGAATGCCCTACCCTACAGGCCGCCAAAGAGGCCGAAGATGAACTGAAATTCTACAAGTTGACTCTTTATACTAGCCGGCAGAGTTTTGACCCTCGGGGTAAGATTGGAACAGTGCAGGGAGAGGAATTCAGACACAGGGCTCACCTGGAAGACTTTTGGGCAAATGCTGGAAGTGAGGATGAAGTTAGAAAGAGAATGTTTTCAAGGCTGCCACTCAAGTTGATTAGGGAATGTGAAGTGATCCGGGTGCCAGATCAAGTCGAGGAAGATACTAGGGTCACTCATCCGGATTATGAAGCAGTAAAGAATACTCCGATTCCGCCAGTAGATTGGGCCGAACCAGAGATTGCAGATTTGGACACCTTGTCTATTCCCGTCATGACCTTTACAAGAGCTTGGGTAGATGAGCATGTTAACAGATTAAGGAGAAGGTCAGTTGCCCTCACCTATGACCTCATGGGTGATAAAAGGCCGCTGGTGTTAGCAAAGAGGAAGAAGCAAATCACACGAGGTCCAGAATCCAAAAGGGAGCCTGTTCAGCCAGAGCCTCAAGGATCGGGGGACACTTCATCTACTCAGTTGGTGTCGCATTCCTCTAGTGTACGTGAAGTTTCACTATTTGCTAATCAGAGGGCTCGAGGGAATGAAGGGGCAGAGGTTGGAGAGGTTAACCAACCGATGCCGAGGGAATTGGATGTTCAGAGTGTCAATGATCCTGAAGGTGCTAGTAGACCAGACGAAGGGGAAGAAACGGATACAGACACCCACTTTGACTATTCCTTCGGAGATGAAGACGTTGGAGCTCCCGAGGGAAGTGATCAAAATGTTGAAATAATTGAGCCTCAGCCAAATACTGCTCGAGAAGAAGTTCGGGAAGTAGAAGCAACTGAAGAGCAGCCCCTCATCATTTATGATATTCAGCGCAATTGGCTCTCGCAGGCGATCAGAAGGGACCAAGATGATGATGCAGACCTGGCAGTTGAAATGGAAGAACTCCTAAACAGAACAAGCAAGTCGCCTAAGCGGAAGAGGGCAAGAAAATATACGAGGATGGAAACTAATGAGGCAGGGTCCCGTAGCCTTCATATTGCTGACCCAAGGGAAGACCATGATCTGAGTGATGCAATGCCGGAGAACTACACGATCACCACAGTTGAGTTGGGACGTCCTTCCGGAGCGCAAGTAGTGGAAGAAGCTGAAAGTTCATTTCAGGCATTGAAAGATAGGCTGGTGAAGAAGGAAGGAAAGTACAAGAGATTAAAGAAAGAGCACAAGGCGTTGGTTGAGTATGTGCAACATCTCGCACATCCTGTCGCTCAAGATAATCCAGTGGTAGAGCTTCCGCCTGAGCTACCACGAGAGCCAATCAGTGGACTGGAGGACATAAGGAGAGCTGTACGGGAAGGAGACAAGTGGATAAATGGTGTCCGCACTGAGGCAGAAAAGTTCATGGCGGATCTTGTCTCAGCATTTCAAACTGCCTCTGGTATTCTTTCACGCCTGGATGATGTTGAGCAAGCTTGGGGAGACACCCACATCTTTCAAGACAAAACTATCCCTCGTCTTGCTGTTTTAATGCGTGTGCCCACACAGACTTTGGTGAATGAAGGAGTAATCCAGGCGGGTGATAGGTATGATTTTCGTGGGTGGCATTCGGCGGCATTCACTGGGAAGAGTTTTTTTGACACAGCAGCTATGGAGTCCTCCAGGATCAGGAAGGCTATGAGGAATATCCACGAGGGTATCCTCAACACGCTAGAGGCAGTCTTTGCCAATCGAATGACTGCTGAGGAGGTTGAAGTTGAAGGGTTAAAGGCGAGATTACAGCCTTTCCTTTCTGAGATGAAGAGGTTCTCTCAGCTGGATTTTGAGAACATGACGACATTTTCAACAATCATTCAGAGCACGCAAGATTCTATCGAGACTTGGGGAAAGTCTTGTGAGAAGCATGAGCAAATGGTGGCCATCTTGGAGTATCAGCTGAATCTTACTCCATCAATTTCTGAGGAGGAAGTCGACGTAGTGCTGGCACGATTCATAGCGTACGCGGTCAGAGAGAAGAGCAAAGGAATCCGGGTCATGGACGAGAATCTTCTAGAAGGGTAGTGGGCATTGATTGCTCATAAGTGGTCAAGGGAGGAATCTGCTATTTTGGAAGCATTTATGACGCCACTCCTCCACCTCCTGTCAGTTTTTAGGGCAAACTCGTCTAGGGCTGAGGTGGCTCAATCTGAGCCCTCCATTGTAATTCGATCTGGACCGTCGGTTGGGACTGGCCAGCTATATAAGGGGGAGTCCCCCTCATTTGTACTCTAGTAGTCATAGTCAGAATCAGAGAGTAGTGAGCAATTAGTGAAGCAGAATAGAGAGTAGGAATTTTGAGTTAGAATAGTTTTCATTTGCATTGTTGAAGAAGAAGGGGAATTCTCCCTTTGAGAATTTTGTAAGAGATTGTCACAAAAGCTATTCATAATAAAGCCTTTCATTGATGGTGGATTTAAACTTTGTTTTGAGTAGTTCGTGAGGTTTCTTCTTCCTTTGACTTCAACTAGGATTTAGTTTCATGCTAATGGTTAGACATGGATGTTTATGTTTGATGTAAGTGAGCTTCTTTATCCATACCACTAACGATCTTGCTTATAGTAAGCTTGTCTTGCGTGGTCAACTGGAACATATTACACTTAACTTCGATCAAGATTCATGCCTAATTATGCATCGTTGTGATGGTAGTTGCACTCTTGAATCATGATTTGAACATCATTTTTATCCTTTGAAGATTGCACTTACTTTGTTGAAGCTGTCCTATAGGAGGCTAGGCAAGGTTTGTTCGAAGTTCATTCAAGTTGAGCATAACACCCATTTGCATTTAGATTAGAATTTAAAATTTTAGAAATCTCTGCAGCCATTCAAATTCCGCATAATCTTGATTAGTTTTAGGAAATTTGCACTCTAAAGCCAAATCATTCGCATAAAAGTCCCTTTCAAAAAGCATACATTGGTTGTTATTGCACGTATTCAGAACAATTACGTAAGTCCCCTCGTAAGAACACAGCATATACACATCAACCAAACTGGGTCTATTCGCATTACAAGAACCTTGGAGTTGAAAGCGTGATCTCACTTGCAATCTTAGCACGCTGAATACTTTGTTCAAGAGAGAATAGAGTGTCCATTGGGAAACTTTGTTCTGTGTTGGTGCGGTCTCAAAAACCACGTCAACAGATCTTAGCTTATGACCATTGATATCTTTCTCTTTTTTGACTACTACCATCTGCCCTCAAGTCATATTGGGCTTCTCTCTATATAGACGAGGTGAAAATAATGTGTGTAGGCTAGAAACATGATATTTTTCGTAGGCAATATGATAAGGATCAATGGCTCCAAAATTAAATTAATTGAACTTTAGTCAGCCTTGGGATTTGGTACTTCACCCTTGGTAGTGTATAGGTTCACTGGCAATGTGTATAATCACTATTTAGTTTTACGATGTAGCTCAAGCTAGGAGTCTTCAATTTCAATGCGGTTCCATACATTAGGTAACATTAGGAATTGGTGAAAGTTTCAAATAGCAGTTGCAATCCCAAAACAAAGTACAATTATACAATGCTCATCCCAATATAGGTCTAATTAAGGCCCTTGAGATAGAAAGCATAAATATGGTGGTTAGAATCACATGACAATTGGATGGAATATTCTGGATGCTTAATAGAGCTTATATTCCAAACTACAATATCTTCAAAAATATGCTATTGAATAGCTTACTAAATGTTGATTGTGCCTGTTATTATAGATATGAAGCTTTGTACTAACAAACATAAGTGTGGTGAGATGTGGTGCTGCAAACTTGGCACACACTATTGTAAAACATCTAGGAATATTGGAAAATACCTACAAAACAAACAAATGTTAAAAAGAGAATAATTTTTGGTTGATGCAAGATTGCTCTTACACCTTAGATGCTTTTGCATTAGACACTTTTGATCAAGGCTTTGAGCTAAATGATTACCAAGTTGGTCAACCTTAGCTTTGAACATTTGTTTAGAATCTTGAATCAGCTTATTTTTCCACTTCATCAGATATTCTTTATTTTTTTGTTTCTTGTACTCCTTGATTTACTATCAAGTATCAATTCAGTTTCTTTTTAACCCCAATCTATCTCAATTGTGCGATCTTCTGATTCTCCTCTGTGGTACTCAAAAAGTTCAGCAATATTAAATACTTGAAGTATATCAAGATCTTTTGGCAATTCCACCTCATGCATTTCTCGAATCAAATTTCTTAACAATTTTAGAAAGACCAAATTTCTTCATTTTTAGCTTATTTTATGCTCTTTGTGGAAATATTTCTTTCCTTAGATAAACCATCACTTCATCTCCTAACTCATATTCATTATGTTTCCTTCTTTGATCAGCACACTTGTTATATTTTCGTTTCATTTTCTTCAACTGCTGTCTTGTTTTATGATGTTAACTTCTCATAATTTCTCAATAATCTTTAGCTATAACACTCTTTTTGTGTTTTGTGGTCAAATCTCTTAATTCTAAAACATTCTTAGGATTTTTTCCACATTTAGTCTTAAATGGTGTTTACGTATACTTTTGTTCACTAAATTATTATTAGCTTGTGATAAGATTAAATCTCAATTATCTATCTTGTCTCTCAATAAACACCTTAATATGTTTCCCACACTCCTATTCACAACTTATGTTTGTCCATTTGTTTACAACTTTACATATGATATGCTAAAGTAAACTTCAATTTTGTATTCATTTTTCTTTCATAATGTCCTCTAAAAATGACTAATAAATTTCACAAACCTGTTAGACACAATACTCTTAGGTAACCCATGTAATCGTGCATCATTGAAAAATAAATCAGCTATGTATTGAATCACTTTTTTTGTTACAAGCAAGAAAATATGTAATCTTGGACATTCTATCAACTACAAAAATAGAATCACAACCTCTTTGAGTTCTTGGCAATCCTAACACAAAATCCATACAAATTTCCTATCAAGGTTTCTTTGGAATTGATAAGGTCTTCTTTAATCAGTGTTCCACAGAGATGCATCATCCCCTCCAAAATCCTTGTTTTTGGGATGAGGATTTCCTTGAGGTGTGAGGACTTGGAGGGGACATCCCCTTGTTGTCCCACCATTGCTGCTCAAGATCCAAGGACATTTTCATGACATCCCCCTCAAGGAGGGTCTAGACATTCCCTTGGTTTGGGGATGGCTTGGGGACTCCAAGATGTCTTCGAGACTTCTAGGGGACTTTTAGGAGTCTCCCAACTATCCTCCATGGTAGGAAAATGAAAAAGTCAATATTTTCTAAAAACCAAAGCGTTTTTGATTTGTGTGCCACAAACCCTAACCTTAATGCTCTATGGGCCACACTCAAATCCTAAACACTTACAAAAAGCTTATAAATAGGCATCCAACTTCTAGGCCTCATTTCAAATCACTCATAAGTTTTAGGAATAAAAAATAGTAAGGACTTGGTGTTGCAAAAAGAAAGTGATAAAATTGTGAAAATGACATTTGCCATAAAGGTTTGTGTGATTTTGAAGGCCTTAACCCCTAGAGCCTGTGAGAGGCATTGCCCCTCAACCTCACCTGAGGTTTTGCCTCAAACCCTCGTGAGGGGTGTTGCCCCTTGACTTCAATGGGGGCTCTACCATTAGACCCTTGTGAGGGGTGTTACCCCTCAATCTTGCTAGGGGTCAACCCCCAAATTTCCACACTCTGTTGTTAATGTTCAATGTAATCATTACAATGTTTTAATTGTTTAATAGTTTACTTAGCATGCCAAAGTTTCATTCGTAATTCTTAAACTTATTCCTTATACATCTTTGTACAACTAATTTTTCAAGTACTATATGTATTTGCATTGCCCCGTTGTTGTCATATCATTGCCCCCTATCATCCCCAAACTTAGGTCCTTGGTCTCCCCGTCCCCTAAACTCGTCCCCCAATCAATAAACTCCATGGAACATAGCATATAATCCAATATTTTGACCATTGCCTTTGGCAATTTGACTTATTTTGTAATTTTGTACATTCTTTTTACATCTTTGTGCATCTCTAGTAAAAAAATAATGCTCACTTGCCAATGCCATTGATTTATCCATCCCAAATGTCCAATTAATCCACCACTATGCTTTTTTTTTTATCTCTCATAGGAATATATAATTGATTTCATTTGAACAATAAATCATGTTGAATCAGTAATCCAACCATTTGGTTTTACCTCCACTTACTAGTATTTCATGTGCTTTCCATGCATCAACAAATTCAATGTCAGTTTCATGCAAACTCTTAATTTCATCAAAACTAGCAAATTGAATTCTTATTTCCATTAGCAAATTATGTCTTCTACTCAACTCATCAGCTATATAATTGCATTCATAGTTGGCAAACTTGGCAAGTACTTGCCACTTTTTTACCTTGTCGAGTTACTTGTGAGTTAGACTCGTCGAGTTTTTGGCAAGTACTCACCAAAAACTCAACAAGTTTGACAAAAATACTCGCCAAATTGATTGAAAATTCAAAAAAAAGAAGAAGAAAAAAAGCAAAAAATAGTCAAAAAGGTCACAATTTTCCCTATAAATGCATGAATACCTCTCACACTTCCTCGCATAGCACTTGGAGAGCAAATATTTTTCACAAAAATGTGCCAAATACCTAATTTCTCCCTTTAAGTGATAAAGTTGTGAAAATGTAATGTCCCCTTTCAAGCCAGTGGTTCGAGGGATAGGGTTAGCCTATTACTACGATTCCTGTAGGCTAATAGGATGACTAGGGGACCTTTTTGAGGGGATTTAGGACTTGCTATTTGCTACTTACTATTTATAGTAAGTAAGATCAGGGTTAGTGACGACACACCTGTAGTTGGTATGGTTACATGACTCTCTCGAGAGATCATTGCTAGTTTGTGGCCAGGAGTTATTGAGTTAGTAAGTCACTTCTCTTTAATAATATTCTATTATTAAAATGACTTATTGATTTAATATATTAAAGTAATAAAGTGACTATATTAGAAGAAATGCATTAAGTCACTTTATAATTATTTAAGTGAAGGGGGGCACTTGAAGACTAAAATGAAATAATAAATTAATGTGCTAAAACAAAGGTGGCGTGAGATTTAAGTGAAGGAGATATTTATATTTCATTGGTCAAAAAGTCAAACCCTAACTAGGGCATGGGTTTTGGAAATGCATAAGGAAAGAAAGATCATTGTTTTCATCATCCAAGTTTATTACGTGAAAATAGAAAATTGAGCACAGAGTTGTAGGTATGGAGTTTTAAGCTGATCTGAGGACGAAAACCCTTGATTAGGACAAGATCCGCGGGCGTGAGAGATTGTCCAAGGGTTCTAGTATGTATGGCTTCACACAGAGACCATCACTATGAGCATTCAACAATTATTTAGCATTTACTTTCAACTTTTCAATTTACAACAACAGATTTGAATAATACAAAAGTCACACAGTATTGCATCAGAGGCTGTACCATTTTGAAGACACTAACAGAGGATTTGAGCTTGTGTTTGGTAGAGATCAGGCTCTGTAATGTCACCTTTTTAGCCAGTGTCAAAATTTGGTGGATTGGCCTATCATCAGGTCCTCGTAGGCTAATGATGTTGATTAGAGGGCCTTGTGTGGGAGTTATCTAGTTCTTCAAATGGCAGTTTATGGTGTTTTCTTCTCTAGTACTTGGTGATATTCAGGGTTTGCCTTCTGGAGCTGTTTTGGGCTTCGTTTATGGATAGTTACTATTTTTAGTAAGTCACTCAGATGTTGGGGTCTGGTCTTACTATTTATAGTAAGGCACCCTGATGAGCAGAGGAATCGGTGGGCTACCTTCTGGCGCTAACATAATTAATTAATATTGATTATTTATGGAGTTATGATATTCTAATTATTATTAAGTGAATACTTTAATAATAATAATTAATTATAAAAGTGGGTAATATTAATGACTTAATTGACTTTATAATAAAGGCTTATTTAATAACATAAAGTCAAATCATTAAAGTCATTAAGTTGGGCGCCCACTTGAGATATATTATAATACAACAAAAGCAAATATATTTCACTATATTTAATGACTAAAAGGTGCTTTGGAAATCGTGCCACTTTGGGAGAGCTATAAAAAGCTTTGAAAAAGCATTCATTGATTATTATTCATTATTGAACACTTAGCAAATTTGAAGAGTTTGGCTGTGCGAAGAAAACAAGGGTTTTCAGCTGCAGATTGATCTTGGAGAATGTAGCTTTCTCAGATTGTGCATTCTATAGGTGTGAAATACCGCCCAAGGTTTGCATCTTCAGGTGGCTTCACTCAGAGGTCACGTTTGTGCTTGATTGGAGATAGTTGGTTCAAATTTTCAGAAGTGTTTTTGAGCAAATCAGAACATACATTTTAAGATTATCCATTGCTGATTGATTTGGTGCTAGACTGCTAGTATTTGATTTCCTAAGGCAAGCCGTACCAGAAATAGGGCCATACAGCACAGAGATTGGGATGTGTTGAAGATTGAGTAAATCACCAAGGGTTTGTCTTCAATCCCTCTTCAATCTGAAGTGTCCAAAGTGAACAGAGTGCAAACAACGAAATCAAGAAGGGGAAATCAGTCATTGATGCTGGCCGTACATCTCTTCTTGGCTGTATAGCTTCACACCAACACATGGGAGACTAAGGAGCAAATTGTTTGGAGTTTTGACTCCATATCTTCATCAATTTTGGCGGCTAAGACATCTGATCCATAAGCAGCAATTATAAGGTGTGATTTGAGGGTTGTGAGAAGAGGCGTTCAGAAGTTGCAAGTTTCTAGATGCTAATCAGATTCTTTCGGAATTACAATATTTTATATTTAGCCTCCGGGTATGAGTTTCTTGTAAATGAAATGCAATAATAAATACGAATTGAAAGAGTATTGTATTTGCTTAAGTAGTTTGTTTAACTTGCAACTGTTTATATATTTCGTTGCATTTATTTGCATTTCCTGGAAAAATCTATTTCTGAAAAACAAAACAAAAATCATGAAAACTTTGAAACCACAAGCAAATCACAGGCAGTTCTCTGTTAGTAAATAGCTAGATCGGGGTGGGATATTTCAGTCTCATAGTATACGCGCCCCTATTTGCAAAGAGAAACATTGTTTTCCAAGCTGCAAAAGAGAGGATTCAATTGGCACGTGGGGTTTCAAGAAGCTGTAGAAGACACAAGGAAAGGCACGTGTAAGCTAGAGCCCAAATTGCCTTGCATTGGAGTCTATAAATTCCTTGCGTGGAGGCACCATCCATCACCCAGGCAACCAGCATTGAAATCCAATTGAAAAACGAGCAAAAACAAGCATGGCGTCCTTACATCCGATTGTCCTGATTGCCGTATAAAAATCCAGGTTCCAAACTATTTCATTTTGGCTTATGGGTATTGTCTTATTATGTTCTAATTAAATAAAGACTACTGGGTATTTATTTATATACGCATTTTCCCTTCAGTTATTGTTTTATATCAATTCTTGAAATTGTTGGCGATGTCACGTGGCAACACAAAAAAAACAAAAAATAAGATTTTCACAGAAAAGTCAAAAGTTAGTTTTGAAACTCGAGGGGACATCATAGTGGTATCAAAGCACAAAAATATCCTGCCATCCTGTGCGGTTAATTCATGAGTAAAAAATAACAAACTTATCATAGGGGTTCATAGTCATGGCAACCTCTGCAGGTGTCGGAGGGAGAAACCATTTCAGAGGTTTTAGGCATTCATAATTCTCTGGATATACCAAGGACTCTATCCAGTGACAGTGAAAGTATTGCAGGTACCATGGGGGATAGAGACAAAGCACATGCGGGTTCCATTACCCCAGGTGCTAGGAGAGAGCAGAAGTTTGATACTATGATGGACATGTTGGTCGATTTCTTGCACAAGATGAACCAAGTTCCTAATCTTGGTCACACAGGACAACATGATAACTCCAGTAGTTCTAATGCACAGCCTGAAGAGAGGCCAAGGATTTCTATCAATACCACATCTAGGCCCTTGTAGCCTACTTTTACATGGAGGGTTGAGACCCTTGTTCATTAGGAACGACCTCCGAAGCAGCCAACAAACATGGTCGATGAGGTTAGGACCAGCCATGTGGAATACACTTCACTTCCTTTTGACATCAGGAATTTGTTGACATTTGACCAATTCCTGAACTAGAGGAGACAGAGGGCAGTGGCTATTGGAAAACTTGAGACTAGAGCACTCCAGGGCACTAGAGATCTCCAATAGGTGGTGAGTAAGATTATATTGGAACATTTTGATGGTGGGCATCGTTGTATTGCACGTGGTTGGTTTCAGAAGTTAGATAACTTCCTCTCCTTGAGGCCCATTCCTGAAGAAGAGGCAATCAGGTTCGCCACACTACATCTAGATGGAATAGCTCATGAATGGTGGTACCACGGTTTGGTTACTTTGGATCACAGGTCAATTATATCTTATGGTGAGTTCACTAACAAACTCATTGAACGATTGACAGGAGAGATCTGGTGGTTTCCTTTTGAGAACTTGCACAGCTTAAGCAAGTTGGGACATTAGAGGCTTATATTTCAGAGTTTCAAGGGATATTAGTGATGGTCATTGGAATATTAGAGAGAAGATTAGTTGTGCTTTTTAGTGAGGGTCTTCTAGAACCCTTATGTGGATGGATCAAAGCCTTTGATCCACCTTCTTAACATGATGCTATGAAGAAGGCGAGAGATATGGAGCTTATTGCCCCAAAAAGCAAGTTTCTGCTAAAACCATTTTCTTCCTCAAGGGATAGAGTACCAAACAAATCTTCAGACCAGCAGAGGAAACCCTTTCAACAACTTAGTGATGAGACCCTTCAAGACTTAAGAAAGAAGAAATTATGCTTCACTTGCAAAGGGCCTTGGGAAAAGGGTCATGTGTGTCCACCTAAGGGTAAAATGAATCAGTTAGAGTACTATTATGCGGATGAATCAGATTCTGAAAATTCAGAATAACAACTTGATCAGAAAGGGAATGATATAATGATAGTACCTCAGAAGAGTCAGAAAAAGGAAGGGAAGAAGTTTCACCTACAACTCAACTCTCGAGCATTTAGAGGGAAGGATCTTTCAGGATTAGAGGAGTCTTGGGTGGGTAGTGTGTAATTACTTTGCTTGATATTGGAGCTACTCATAATTTCATAGATGAGGGCTTGGTAGCAAAGCATGGACTCAAGAGCGAAGAGTTTGAAGGATTCAAGGTGAGAGTAGCTGACGGGTTTACACTTAGTTCTAACTGTATGATTCCAAATCTCACATTGCAGCTGAATGAGTATGAGTTCAAGGCAGATTTCTATGTGGTTGGAATGGGAGAGTTGGATGTTGTACTTGGCATGAAGTGGCTTCATGCTATTGGGGAGTTTACCCTCAACTTGCGGGTTATGGAAATGAAATTTGAAGCCAATGGAAAGAAGCATGTTTTGAGGGGTATGTTAGATGGGAGTCTTAGAGTTATCTCACTTAGGAGAATGGAGAGATTGATCAGGCATGATCAAGTGGTGCGGGCAGCAGAGTTATACTTTACCATCATAGGTTGAGCAACAAAAGCATGAGTATCCACTTGACATACGGGCATTGAGAGACAAACACAGTAAGGTGCTTGAGAGTCTACCTCATGGGAGACCACCTGATAGAGGGTTTGAGCACATTATAGAGCTTGAGGACGGTGCTAAGCCGGTCATTATTACTCCCTATAGGCATCCTAAGAGGATGAAGGATGAGATTGAGAAGACGATAAAGGAACTCTTGGATATGGGTCACATCAGACCAAGTAAAAGTCCCTTTGTGTCTTCCGTTGTCTTGGTGAAGAAGGATGGCACTTTGCGGATGTGTATTAACTACAGGGCATTGAGTAAGAAGACCATTAAGAACAGGTACCCAATTCCACGGATTAATGAGTTGCATGGAGCTTGCTTCTTTTCTAAAATAGATCCTTTATCCGGTTATCACCAGATTTAGGTTAGAGAGGAGGATATGGAGAAGACGACATTTCGTTGCCATTATGGACACTATGAGTTTCTGGTTATGCCTTTTGGCCTAACCAATGCCCCAACCACCTTTCAGTCCTGTATGAGCAGGGTCTTTAGAGATCAGTTGAGGAAGACAGTCCTCGTCTTCTTCGATGATATACTAGTCTTCAACAAGATTTGGGAGGATCATCTAGCACATTTGGATTCAGTGTTGGGCATATTGGAGAGTGAATCTCTATTCGCTAAGGAATTAAAATGTGACTCTGGCATGAGAGTTATTGTACTTGGGGCATATCATTAGTGCCGAGGGAGTTAAGATGGATTTTGAGAAGGTGAAGTCTATAGTTGATTGGCCTCCACCTACGAATCTTATGCAGCTTAAGGGATTCTTTGGGTTATGTGGTTTCTACCGTTGCTTTGTCAAGGGCTTTTCACAACAAGTAGCTCCACTTACAAACTTGACGAAGAAGGGGGCTTTTGATTGGACTCTAGGGGCATAACAGTGCTATGAGAAGTTCAAATAGTTGATGAGCTCATGTCTAGTACTCATTATTCTAGATTTCACACGACCGTTTGAGCTACAGTGTGATGCCTCAAGAGAGGGCATTGGTGCTGTCTTGATGCAAGACAAGTACCCCATTGCTTTTGAGAGTAGGAAACTTCGGGCTCTTCAGAGGGGTTACAACATTTACGGTAATGAAATGTTAGCCATCATGCATGCTTTGGCTAAATTCAAATAGTATTTGGTGGGCAACAAATTTTTGGTGAAGACAGATCATAACAGTTTGAAACATTTCCCAAGTCAACGTGACCTCAATGATTGGCAACAAAAATGTGTCAGCAAGTTGTAGGCTTATGATTTTGACACAACATATGTCAAGGGTAAGAAAAATATAGTTGCCAATGCCCTTTCGAGGAGACCTTACTTGTGCTCTCTAGGTAAGGTGGCAGATGATTGGAGAGGTTTGATTTCAGTTGAGTATGTTAAGTGGGCTTTCAAGTTCATTGATTGTATAGTTGCAGATGACAGGTACACCCTTGTGAATGACCTCATCATTTACAAAGGGGGGATTTTCTTGTACCAGGATCCTCTATGAAGAAGAGGATATTGAGAGCTCTTCATGATGCCCCTATAGTAGGCCGCCCAGGTTACTTTAAAACCTACAGGAAAATTAGGGAGTGGTTCACTTGGAAGGGGCTCAAATTAGAGGTATTGAGGTATGTGAGACAGTGTCCTACTTGCCTGGAAAACAAGCAGGAGCACTCTTTTCTAGCAGGACTATTACAACCCCTACCCATAACTAATCGGAAGTGGGAATGCATATCCATGGATTTCATCATGGGTTTACTCAAAACCTAGAGCAGGGATTGTATTTATGTTGTGGTCGATAGGCTCATGAAGTTTGCACACTTCCTGATTTCAGCTACTTTCATGGCAGTGCAGGTTGCTGATTTGTTTTTAAGAGAAATTTCAATTGCATGGGTTGCCTCAGAATATAGTGAGTGATCGGGACAGCAGGTTTATGAGTCATTTTTGGTAGGAGCTATTCAGGTTTAGTGGCATGAAACTCACTCCGAGCACGAGCTACCACCCATAGACGGATGGACAGATTGAGATAGTGAATAAATGGGTAGAGGGATACCTAAGGAACTACATTGTAGGGCAGCAAAAGGCATGGGTCAGGTGGCTGCATTTATGCGACTATTGTTATAATACTATGCACCACATGTCTATATAGGTGTCACCATTCATGTCACTTTAGAGTTATGATGCTCCCAACTTCTTGAATTGTTATTTGGAGATAGTAGGGTGTCAAGTGCGAAGGATTTGTTGTAGGACAGCCAGGACATCATGAGTTCTCTGAAGGAGAACATATAGAAGGCCCAAAATCAACAAAAGCAGTATGCAGATCAATGCAGAGTGGAGTGTTCCTTTGTGGAGGGTGATATGGTCTATCTTATGCTGCAGCCATACAGGCAATCCACTTTGAGGAAGAGTGGCATAGAGAAGCTCAAGCCACAGTACTATGGTCTATTCCGAGTGTCCAAGCGGATTGGTGAGGTGGCTTATGAGCTAGAGTTACCTGTAGAGAGTAGGGTTCACAACATGTTTCACGTATCTCACCTCAAGAAGGCGTTGGGACATAATGTGACACCTTCTATAACATTACCACCCTTGGATGAGGAGGGGAAATTAATTTTGATTCTTGAGACTATTGTTGACATAAGAGAGCCCCATTTGAGACGTAGAGTCATCAGGGAATATTTGGTTAAGTGGAAGGACCTGCCGATTGAGGATGCAACATGGGAGAATGAGGAGATTTTGTAGCATCCTGAGATGAGATTGCTTGAGGACAAGCAATTTTGGGGAGGGTGGATTGTGATGTCCCCTTTCTAGCTAGTGGTTCGAGGGATAGGGTTAGCCTACTACTACAGTTCTTGTAGGCTAACAGGATGATTAGGGAACTTTTCTGAGGGGATTCAAGACTTGTTATTTGCTACTTACTATTTATAGTAAGTAAGATCAAGGTTAGTGATGACACACCTACAGTTGGTATGGTTACAGGATACTCTCGGGAGATAATTGCTAGTCCGTGGCCAGGAGTTATTGAGTTATTAAGTCACCTATCTTTAATAATATTCTATTATTAAAGTGACTTAGTGATTTCATATATTAAAGTAATGAAGTGACTATATTAAAAGAAATGCCTTAAGGCACTTTATAATTATTTAAGTGAAGGGGGGCGCTTGAAGACTAAAATGAAATAATAAATTAATGTGCTAAAGCAAAGGTGGCGTGAGATTTAAGTGAAGGAGATATTTATATTTCATTGGTCAAAAAGTCAAACCCTCACTTGGGTGTGGGTTTTGGAAATGCATAAGGAAAGAAAGATCATTGTTTTCATCATCCAAGTTTATTATGCAAAAATAAAAATTGAGCACAAAGTTGCAGGTATGGAGTTTTAAGCTGATTTGAGGACGAAAACCCTCGATTAGGATAGGATCTATGCAGGTGCGAGAGATTGTCCAAGGGTTCTAGTCTGGATGGCTTCAAACAAAGACCATCACTATGAGCATTCAATGATTTATTTAGCATTTACTTCAGCTTTTCAATTTACAATAACAGATTTGATAATACAAAAGTCACTTAGTATTGCATCAGAGGCTGTACCATTTTGAAGACACCAGGAGAGGATTTGAGCTTGTGTTGGGTGGAGATTAGTCTCACAGTATAGGCGCCCCTATTTGCAAAGAGAAATGTGATTTTCCAAGCTGCAAAAGAGAGGATTCAATTGGCATGTGGGGTTTCAAGAAGCTGTACAAGACACAGGGAAAGGCATGTGTAAGTTGGAGACCAAAACACCTTGCATTGGAGTCTGTAAATTCCTTGCTTGGAGGAACCAACCATCACCTAGGCAACCAGCATTGAAATCCAGTTGAAAAACGAGCAAAACCAAGCATGGCGTCCTTGCATCTGATTGCCGTGATTGCTGTGACTGCCATATAAAAACCTAGGTTCCAAACTATTTCATTTTGGCTTATGGGTATTGTCTTATTATGTATTGAAAAAATAAAAACTACTGGGTTTTCATTTATATACACATTTTCCCTTCAGTTATTTTTTTATATCAATTCTTGAAATTGTTGGCGTTGCTGTACGACAATACAAAAAGAAAGCAAAAAATCAGATTTTCACAGAAAAGTCAAAAGTCAGTTTTAAAACCCTAAGGCGACATCATAGAAAATGACGTGGGACATGAAGTTTTGTGTGGTTTCAAAGACCTTAATTTGGGCTTGGTGGTAGGGGCCTTTCCCCTCGACTCTGCCTTGTATTGCAATCATTGCCCCCGTACCTCTCTAGTGACCTTATACCAATCGTCTTGTATCTTCCCATCCATAACCTTGCAAGCCAAAGTGTTCTTGGAGTACTCGCTAGAATGTGAGATTTTCAATCTGCAGAAATCTCAGACATGGCACATAAAGTGGGCCTCTTAGACAAGGCATCTACTACTACATTTTTCTTTCCCTTGACATACTCGATATCAAAGTCATATGCCTGTAGCTAGCTCATCCACTTTGTTGTCTCTCATTGAGATCCTTCTGCTCAAGGAAATATTTTAGCTTGTTATGATCTGTCTCGACCACAAATTTTCCTCCCTCAAGATACTTTTTGAATTTGGATAGGGCATGCATTATAGCAAGCATCTCTTTGTCATATGTTGTAAGAGACCAGGTGTCTCTCAACCCAAATCTTCTAACTGTGAATGCGTTTTTTTGTTTGTTTTGTAGTTTTTGATTTTTTGAGGTTTTTTGCAATAAAGAACAATAGGTGCGATTTTGAAAATAAATACAATAAATTGGTAGAAATGCTAGATCAATAATAAATCTATGTTTTTGAATAGAGAATACTTTCCTTATTCAAATCCAACTATTACAATCTGAAAGGCAATACATGCAGATTAAAAGGCAGCTGGTAAACAATTAAAAGAAACCCGATTTATTTGCAGCCAGGTGCACAGATTGAAGAATATAAAGATACATGAGAATGCATTCTTTCCCTCAACCAAAATGATGCCAAATACCACTGGAAAGCTAAGTGCCCAATTTGAAGAAGACAGAGACCAAAGAACCAAGGCGTTTCTCTTACTCCCTTCACACGCCAATCTGCTGGTACAGTACGGCCTCCAACAGCAATAATGAATGTACGGTTGAGAAGTATGAAAGCCAAACAACTGGAAATGAACCTCAGTCAAGTCGCCCCTGATATTTGGTGAATAATCTCTTCTCAAACCCTTATGAAACTATCTTAGTAAGCACAAATGCAACCTCTGAATGAAGTCACCCTGTTGACAAGCTTCAACTGATATTGCACAGTCTCAGTATGCCTGATTCTGAAGAGGGAACGTTCTTCAAAACCTGATGATCTGCAAAAACCCTTGTTTTGCAAACCCCAATGCTCTCAGAGAAAAACAAAGACAAATTAGAACAATCATATCATAATGAGTTCTATTTGTCCTTTGTGAAATAAATACTCTCTTCACAAGTTTGACCCTCCAAAAAAGCAACCTAAAATGCATTTAATATTATTTAAATCGCCCTTTTCAACTTAGGCTCATTAATTAATAAATGGCGTCCCTTTTTTAAATGAGTAATAAATACTCATTTAATAATAATATCTCCCTTATATTATAAAGTTATAAAATACTTTATAATAAGCCATTTAATTAATTAATATTTCTTTTAATTGACTTTATAATATAAAGTCATAATAATAATTATTTAATTATTATTAAATGCTCCATTATTCTCCATTTGCTCAACAAACTACCAAACTGGCTCGAAACTGAGATATCCAACTGAGCTAGGTGCCTTGCCGGAAATAGTAACCCTAATGACCTAACTTACTATAAATAGTAAGTGCTTGAATAACACTTTGTAAACATCTGCAAAGGCCCAAACCTGAATCAAGCTGAGGAGTAATGTCCCAAATCACTGGGTAACTGCCACACGAGACCCTCTATCCAGACATATTAGCCTACAAGGGTCAGGAATAGGCTAAATCCACCAAACTCTGATGCTCGCAAAATGGGGACATTACATATGTGTAGTAATGTCTCTCAATCTCCTTGAGTTTCCTGCTCTCATAGGCTATAGGGTTCCTACTTTGCATAAGCTTTGCTTCGATTCCCTCTCCTGAGGCATCACACTCAAGCATGAAGGGTCAGGAGAAGTTTGGAAGTCCTAATACTGGACGAGTGCTAATGACCTTCTTGATGTGACTGAACCCCTGTTGAGCTGATTTTGACCAAGTACAAGTTCCCTTCTTTGTCAAATCTGTAAGACATGTTGTAAGCTGTGAGAATCCCTTCACAAATCTCTTGTAATAACTGCACAACCCGAGGAATCCTATCAACTGCGTGATAGTCTTTAGTGGAGGCCAATAAATGATTGCTTGGATCTTTTCTTGATCTACCTTGACCCCTCCAACTCCAATCACATGTCCCAAATACAATACTTTTGTCATCCCAAATTCACATTTGGACATATTAGCAAATAGGGACCATGCCTCCATAATACCCAATACCTCATCAATGTGTCGAAGGTCAACCTACCAGGTTTTGCCCTAGAATATCAATGAGGAATACCTATACAAATTTTTGCAACTACTTGTTGAATATGTGACTCATACATGACTGGAAAGTGGTAGGAGCGTTGGTCAACCCAAAAGGCATGACCAAAAAGTCATAGTGTCCATAATGACATCAAAAGGCTGTCTTATGTATGTCTTCTTCCCTCACTTTGATCTGGTGATACCCCGAATGAAGATCAATTTTAGAGAAGTAGATTGCCCCATGAAGTGCATCTATGAGCTCATCAATTCTAGGCATAAGATACTAGTTCATTCTTATTGAGCGCTTGGTAGTTCATCTATGAGCTCATCAATTCTAGGCATAAGATACTAGTTCATTCTTATTGAGCACTCGATAGTCTCATCAATTCTAGTAATAGGATACCAGTTCTTTCTTATTGAGCGCTTGGTAGTCTATGCACATTCTCATTCCCGTCCTTCTTAACCAACACTATTGATGAAGCAAAGGGGCCCAAGTTGGGCCCAATATGCTTCATATCGAACAACTCTTTGATGGCCTTCTTTATCTCCTTATGTCTCCTCGGATGATGGTAGGGAGTGGTAGTCACTGGCTCTGCTCCCTCCTCTAACTCAATTGCATGCTCAAATCCTCTCTCAGGAGGCCTGCCTGGAGGAATGTCACTAGAAACCATGCTAAGCTTATCTAGAATAGACTGGATGTCTACATGAAATGTCTTGTCTTGCTTTGAGGTATCCTTAGAAGAAATAAAACATTGGGCTGCCTAAGCCACATCACCATGTCTGAAGATACTCTCCATCCTCTTAGTTGTTACGATCCTAGGTGCACCATTTGACATACCTTTTAGGACCACGTTCTTTCCATCTGCTTTGAATTTCAACTCCATAGTATGAAAATTATGCGAGTACTTCCCCAATTATTGTAACCATTGGACTTTGAAAACCACATTCGTCTCCCCAATGCCTACCACGTAGGAATCATCTGTCATTGTGTAGTTTCCTAACGTTATGCTCAACTATGGAATCCATTTGGTACAAGTCATGGTAAAACCATTTGCCACCATCACATTGAAGCCCTTTGCTTGTAGTTTCCTAACGTTATGCTCAACTATGGAATCCATTTGGTAGAAGTCATGGTAAAACCATTTGCCACCATCACATTGAAGTCCTTTGCTTGTAGACCCCTTTTGGCCACCAAGGCCTCATCAATGAAATTGTGGGTTGCCCCACTATCAATCAAAATTGTCACTTGCTGCCCCTATAAGATGCCTGTTACTTTGAATGGGTTGTACCTTGGGGTACCAGAAAAAGTAGTGATGGTTCCTCCTTTCACCTCCTCTGGTGAGTGCTCATCTACATCCACCTGATCCTCTGAATCACCCAACTCACTACTGTAGCTCCTTTTACCTTCTTCTCTTCACTATCTGAGATCACCTTTATATAATGTGCCTTCCCTTCTCCCAAACACCTATGACTAGGTTCTCAAGGTTCTTTGCAAGAGAAGCACAACTCTTTCTTGTGAATTTCATTTTTGACATCATTAGCCAAATTGTTCCTTTTTGGCCGCTCTTTTCGGAAAAGCTTTTTATCCTTCTTTGGTGGAAATGTTTTGGGCTAGAATTTGTTTCAAGGGGTTGAACTCTTAGTGGCATTCGGTAAGGTAATCGGATCAAATGCTTTGACCCATCCTTGAAGTGGTTTTTCTAACCTTAAACAAACTCACAAACATCGGTGACCATAACTGAAAGTTTTTGACATTTAGATGCATAGGAGTCAATCGATACCACCTGTTTCAACTATGCCAACTCTCTAAAGTGCAGCTCTAGATCCTTTTTTATCAAACTTGTCAATCAGTCTTTGTGTGAAGTCTGTGTAAGAAGTGATACTGTCATGTCCCAAGGTCACCAAACCATGGTACCACCACTCATGAGCCTCCCCATCCAATGAAGTGTGGCATACTTAATGGCTTCTATCTTTAACATGGGGTTGAGCTGAAAGTATGTGTCTAATTTTTGCACCCATGAATGTGCAATACACTTGGTGGACCCATCATAACTGGGAATGGACAACATGCCCACTCTACGCTGCAACTCCTTGTTAGGTCCCTGTCCCCTATCACCTTTGGGGCTATTCCTATACTTCACTTGGCAAAAATTTCTCAAGGACATAGCTGCATGAAATTCATCACCTAATGATTGGTATTCCCTCAAATAGTTTGTAAAACTTTCACCATCTCCTTGCTGTCCTGCTTGTCCCCTTGGCTGTGTATCTAAGAAATCAGGCATTAGAGGTCTATGTGTTGTTCTATGAGCTGCCATGGAGTTGTTGTTGAGAATATTAGTGTTACTTGCCTCCCCATGGTTGCCATTGTTTCCAGTGTTGCCATTATTACTTGCATTGTTTTGGTTGGCATTATTGTTTTGCATCATGGTGTACCCAATCCATTTTTTTTTTTTTTGCTTCATTGAGGCATTTTGCTTAAAAAGAGTTTAAACTCTGCTAAAATGATGTCAAATATAGTTTTTGGGCAATATCAAGCATGGACTTTGGTTAGTGTTGTGTTAGTCAAAAGTAGTTGATGGTCTGTACTTGGAGCTCAGAATCAGAACTTGGGACTCAGAACAAGACATGTGATGATAAGGAAGCACATCACGATGAAATTATACTCCTACATGGTCGTTTCAGTGGCCAGAAGGGTGTTTACAGAGACAAAAATTGATGAAGATTTTTAGCAAAATGGAGATCTATGCCCTTGTAGCCTAGGGGCGCCCTTCTCTTTGAGGGTCCAGATCATGTTGCTTTTGCTTGTAGCTACAGTTAATCTCTTCAAAATTAGTCTGGTTATTCGTCGAGCTATCCTGCGAGGTTATCCAAGGTCTACAACTCCGGTTGTTGAGGTTAGAAGCTGAAGGTTCAAGAAGTTGCAGATTGCAAAAGGTGGTTAGTTTTTAGTTTTTGCGCCCCTGTAGCCCAGGCGCGCCCTTCTTAAAGGAGGTCTAAATTTTGGCATTCCTGCCTGCTGATGCATTTAATCTCTTCACGATTGGTCTGGCTATCCGATGAGCTATCGAATGCAGACATTCAAGACCCAGAGCTCTGACAGTCAAGGTTAGAAGTTGAGGTTGCAAGGAGACTTTACATCACAAGAAAATTGTCAACTGCTAAAACTGCGCCCCTGTAGCCTAGGGGCACCCTTCAAGATGACCACTGAGATGGATGAGATTGCAGATAAGGTCTTCCTAACATCTGTACTACTCTAGTCCGGTTTCGCAACGCACCAGTCAGCTCGTCAATTCGACATTCTGAGTGATTGTGGCAGAGATTCTACCAGGCACGTAAATCAAAGGGTGGAGAAACATGAAATATACACTGTAGCCTCTGTAGGCCAAGGGCGCCTAGCCTTTTGGCCTGTCAAATGGAGTTTTTAGCTTTCGCAGTCTTCACGGGACTTGTGAGGAATCACTCCAGCTATCCAACGAGCCCAGCCGTCAACCTTCGGGATTTGGCAAACGCTCATACGTGCGAGGTCTTTGTAGAATGCTGGAAAATGAAGACTGCCGAAAAATGGCTAATTATGGAGTGTATATTTTATTTTAAAAAAGCTATCGTCTCTTTGAGGTCTTAGAAGCAGTTTTCTCGCTTCGTCATCTCCAGAGACATCTCTTGTAAGTTGTTCTAGCTATGCAATATGGTAGACGGTGCGCAAATTAGAGCACTTCAGCTCCCGGTTTCAAGGGTCAAAGTAGACTATTTGGTTGAATGTTGCACTTTTGATAAAATGTTGAGGCCAAGGGCGATTTTCCTTTTGAGGCCCTTAATGCAATCCTCTGGTTCTTTCCATACAGTCATTGGATGCAAAATACTTCCAGTCACGTAGTGAGCCTACCATCCAGTCAGCAGGGTTCACCGTTCGTTGTCAGCAGCATTTTCAAGCGTAAGATGGCAAAATGGAGAAATGGCTAAGTCTGGTGACTGAAAATCAATTTAATCAAAGGCGCTTAATTTTTTGAGGTGTCAAACGTTGGTTTTAGCAGTTGTAGCTCCCAGTAGACATTTCATCTTTGTTCTGTAGGCTTTGCAATGAATATCTCAGTATAGTCACAGACTTGCTCAGTCATTTGGAAATCAGTGCTGAATATGGTCAAACTTTAACTATGCAGTCAGCTCCAAAGTAGGAAGTTAGTAAAAAACGTCGTATCTTGAGCAAATGGATGCCTATGAGGTCAAATGAGGACTTTTTGAAATCAGTGAAGGTTGTCGAATCCATCCAAGTGCTTTACGTTGTTTGTCAACTTAATAAAATAATATTAAATATTTATTTTGCATGCCAGCATGAAAGGTGGCGATTTTCATCAATTAATTGATTTTTGACGCCTCTTTATGTTGAAGGATTAAATTCGCATGTAAAGCAAGATGAATATTTTAATATTATTTTGTAATCTAGGACTTTGGGTCAGTCTCAGTTCATCTAGAGGGGGTCCAATTAGATAACTCTTTTCACAGTCAAGGTTTTAAATCATGCAGTCATGCTATTATGGTGCGAATTTACTCTATTTATTCAAGCATGGCGTCATATTTCATTCATACAGCTTGAGAAAATTCGTAATTCTTCAAAGCAAAGGCGAATTTCCTTCAGAGTTGGGCGAATTTCTCATCAGCAATCATTGGCAAAGACATCAAAACACTTTCTTTTGCAGGTACAAGTCCAAATTCATTAGCAAAATTCAAGGCAGAGTGGCGATTTTAACAGAAGAAAAGCATCAAAACCTCATTCTTCGGTCTTAAATTCTTCTATTTCTTGTCTTAAATTCTTTCACATGTTTGAAAAACTGGCGACTTTTGACAAAACAAATCATCTGGGTTGATTCAGAATAACTTCCTCGAGAAAACCCATGTGGTAGAATTTTTCAGGAAAATTTACTCCAGAGCATCAGTTCTCAAGGCTCCAATTTTCTCAATTGAAAATTCCTTGCATGGTCGAGTGGAAGTCAAATTTTTGCATTTCTAATGTTCTGGGTTGTCTTAGAATCTTTTTCTGGACAAAACCCATATCTCAAAATTTTTGCTGAAAATTACCTTTCGATAGGCTATTTTTAGCTTTCCATAAAACTTGTCAGAATATAGCCATGTTCACAGTCAACATGCGAGTTTTTCAGAGTGCAGTACATGCAGATTGAATTCAAGACCAAATCGTTCTTAATTCATGATTTCATCAGAAAAGTTGAGACCGATTTGTATCAAGTGCATTCAGAGGGTTGATAGGTGTATCACTCAAATCCATATGGTTGCATGCCTCGTATGGCCGATTGTCTTCCAAAGCCGGTTTAGATGGTTGATATCGTAGAATTTTGCGTGTACAACAAGTTCGTTCGCGTTTCTCACAACCAGAGTGTGCGCAGTCAAACTTCACAGTTTCATCATGCAACACTCTTTCAGAAGAAGAAGCGTCAGAGACAAGCTGCAATAGAGATAGTGGCCATCATTTCAGTTATGGAGCCGCCAAAGTTATAAGTCAGTGAAATGCTAGTTTGAGTGTGTAAAGATTTCCAAGGTTGCTCAAGTTGCTGACAAGAAGTGAATTGTCAGTTAAGGCATGTGACGACCTCCAGATGGTGACACAGTCAACAACCTCGTGGAGAGGTTGGTTGCTCGAGATCATGGCCAGTAGACTTCAGTTCCCACCTCTCGGGATAGACATTAAACATGAGTTAAACTTGGCGTTACCTTTTCAAGTTAACTTGTTGTCACATCTCATGCATGTTTATTCTGGGATTATCTATATTCACTTGGAGTTGTATTTAGGGTTTACGTTAATTGATGGTAGTGTTCCAATTAACTTGCTTTCAATAAGTACGTGCATGCTTGCACATTGTCCATTTAGATTAATTTGTACCAATTAATTGATGGTAGCTTTCCAGTTAACTGTATAGTTTGCTTTATTAGGGTTTAGCAATAAATCTTGCATGCATTACAAGACTGTAGTTGACTCAAGGTGATTTTAGGGTTCCCTACACCTTTCGGTGTCTATAAATAAGAGCTTTGCTCATTTGTACATAACTTTTGCACGAGAGAGAAATATATGCTATGCCTACCTTGCCTTCAATATTGCTCGTTCTGTATCTGTTCATGAGTATTTACTATTATGATGAATTGTTATGCCACTTGGGTTTCATGCAATTATGATGGTGAATTCTTGCTTTAGTTAGATATAGTGGCTAGTTTGATTGTAGATTGTATGCGTGTCTCGCTTATGCAATTTATTGTCCTAGTTGGCTATCTTTCAATAAACTTGTTCAGATTGAGCTAATAGATGTGCCACCTTACCTTCAAGTTGAGAATCTACACTTGGTTATCGTGTGATGTGTGTGAATAATAAACTTATTCAGATTGAGCTGATAGTTGTGCCACCTTGCCTTCAAGTTGAGAATCTGTACTTGGTTTATCGTGTGTTGTCATTTCCAATAAGCCTATTCAGACAAGCAGATAGTTGTGCCACCTTGCCTTCACGTTGTGAGTCTGCACCTAGCTTATTGTCAGATAATCATTCCCGCTCCGTTTCCTCATGCTCTAAATTCTTGAGGGGATTGGATAGTTAAGTTACTTAGTTTTGTGTGTTCTAGTTAAGTCTTGCGAAACCAGAAAATACTTAGCTGCAATGTATATAGTTTTCTTGAAAGCCTTGTACCTCTTACAGCTTTGACAAAAAGACAGGATATAGTTTAGTTTATTTTCCTTTTCAAGTATTTTTGTTAAGCACAACAAGGGAGCTTCCGCTCCTAATTTGAAGAGCACTCATTGCGTAGCGTGCATAACTGTCCGTACCAACTTGCACTCTAGAGGTGTTAGTTGTTACGCCAACACATCATGTGAGTGATCAACTGAACCAATTGCAACTGTCCTCTAGCTAATTCATTTAAAATTTGTATAGTGCTAAGATTTAGTTGGTCATTCCTATCACCCATGTTCTTTGCAACTCTATCAACAAACAAATCTGCAATAGGTATTTCCTTTTCAATCTCCTGCTGATTTGGCAGATCGTTTGCCTTTCTACTACACTGGCTGCATAAAAAAATTCTGCTGAAAAAAAGACTCAAATTCCCACTAGCTGGTAGGATGCTAAGCTCTGATATCATTGTAATATACTGTTCAAAAACTTTAAACCAAAATATTGCAATTTTCACAAGTTTTGGTGCACAGACATTTCGTCAAACAGTTTGTTTTCTAGCTGTTATAGGTTTGATTTCCACTTCTTTTGAGAGATATTGTAAATAATCATCATAATATCAACTTTCCAACTTTACATATTGCTAACAATTCAATTTATACCAAAATTATTACAAAATGTAATTAACAAAAATATTTTTATTAAACTTGAATACTGTTGCTACAAGTTGAAATTCTCAGAAATTACAAATAGCAAAGTATCTTCATTCAAAACTCAATATTTAATTTCCATAGTGCTGTTCTGGACTTTGGAGAAGTCAACACTCCAATCAGCAATCTCTTTGCACCCCCTTATAACTTGTACGCTCAGCTTTTACACAGTATGGCACCCATACATAAAATACCGCAGCATATAATAGTGTT
>VDFB02109042.1:3431817-3477108 GCA_007258455.2 Sequoia sempervirens
CATTTGCCACCATCACATTGAAGCCCTTGAAGTCCTTTGCTTGTAGATCCCTTTTGGCCACCAAGGCCTCATCAATGAAATTGTGGGTTGCCCCACTATCAATCAAAATTGTCACTTGCTGCCCCTATAAGATGCCTGCTACTTTGAATGGGTTGTACCTTGGGGTACCAGAAAGAGTAGCGATGGTTCCTCCTTTCACCTCCTCTGGTGAGTGCTCATCTACATCCACCTGATCCTCTAAATCACCCAACTCACTACTGTAGCTCCTTTTACCTTCTCCTCTTCACTATCTGAGATCACCTTTATATAATGTGCCTTCCCTTCTCCCAAACACCTATGACCAGGTTCTCAAGGTTCTTTGCAAGAGAAGCACAACTTTTTCTTGTGAATTTCATTTTTGACATCATCAGCCAAATTGTTCCTTTTTGGCCGCTCTTTTCGGAAAAGCTTTTTATCCTTCTTTGGTGGAAATGTTTTGGGCTAGAATTTGTTTCAAGGGGTTGAACTCTTAGTGGCATTCAGTAAGGCAATCGGATCAAATGCTTTGACCCATCCTTGAAGTGGTTTTTCCAACCTTCCACAAACTCACAAACATCGGTGACCATAACTAAAAGTTTTTGACATTTAGATGCATAGGAGTCAATCGATCCCACCTGTTTCAACTATGCCAACTCTCTGAAGTGCAGCTCTAGATCCTTTTTTTATCAAATTTGTCAATCAGTCTTTATGTGAAGTCTGCGTAAGAAGTGATACTGTCATGTCCCAAGGTCACCAAACCATGGTACCACCACTCATGAGCCTCCCCATCCAATGAAGTGTGGCATACTTAATGGCTTCTATCTTTAACATGGGGTTGAGCTGAAAGTATGTGTCTAATTTTTGCACCCATGAATGTGCAATACACTTGGTGGAACCATCATAACTGGGAATGGACAACATGCCCACTCTACACTGCAACTCCTTGTTAGGTCCCTATCCCCTATCACCTTTGGGGCTATTCCTATACTTCACTTGGCAAAAATTTCTCAAGGACATGGCTGCATGAAATTCATCACCTAATGATTGGTATTCCCTCAAATAGTTTGTAAAACTTTCACCATCTCCTTGCTGTCCTGCTTGTCCCCTTGGCTGTGTATCTAAGAAATCAGGCATTAGAGGTCTATGTGTTGTTCTATGAGCTGCCATGGAGTTGTTGAGAATATTAGTGTTACTTGCCTCCCCATGGTTGCCATTGTTTCTAGTGTTGCCATTATTACTTGCATTGTTTTGGTTGGCATTATTGTTTTGCATCATGTTGTACCCAAACCAATTTTTTTTTTTTTGCTTCATTAAGGCATTTTGCTTAAAAGAGTTTAAACTCTACTAAAATGATGTCAAATACAGTTTTTGGGCAATATCAAGTATGGACTTTGGTTAGTGTTGTGTTAGTCAAAAGTAGCTGATGGTCAGTACATGGAGCTCAGAATCAGAACCTGGGACTCAGAACGAGACATGTGATGATAAGGAAACACTTCACGATGAAATTATACTCCTACATGGTCGTTTCAGTGGCTAGAAGGGTGTTTATAGAGACAAAAATTGATGAAGATTTTTAGCAAAATGGAGATCTACGCCCCTGTAACCTAGGGGCGCCCTTCTCTTTGAGGGTCCAGATCCTGTTGCTTTTGCTTGCAGCTGCAATCAATCTCTTCAAAATTAGTCTGGTTATCCATCGACCTATCCTGCGAAGTTATCCAAGGTCTACAACTCCGGTTGTTGAGGTCAGAAGCTGAAGGTTCAAGAAGTTGCAAATTGCAAAAGGTGGTTAGTTTTCAGTTTTTGCGCCCTTGTAGCCCAGGGGCGCCCTTCTTAAAGGAGGTCTAAATTTTGGCATTCCTGCCTGCTGATGCATTTAATCTCTTCACGATTGGTCTGGCTATCTGATGAGCTATCGAATGCAGACATCTGAGACCAAGAGCTCTAACAGTCAAGGTTAGAAGTTGAGGTTGCAAGGAGACTTTACATCACAAGAAAATTGTCAACTGCCAAAACTGTGCACCTGTAGCCCAGGGGCACCCTTCAAGATGACCCCTGAGATGGATGAGATTGCAGATAAGGTCTTCCTGACATCTGTACTACTCTAGTCCGGTTTCGCAATGCACCAGTCAGCCTGTCAATTCGACATTCCAAGTGATTATGGCAGAGATTCTACCAGGCACGTAAATCAAAGGGTGGAGAAATATGAAATATACGCTGTAGCCTCTGTAGGCCAAGGGCGCCCAGCCTTTTGGCCTGTCAAATGGAGTTTTTAGCTTAAAATAGTCTTCACGGGACTTGTGAGGAATCACTCCAGCTATCCAACGAGCCCAACCGTCAACCTCCGGGTTTGGAAAACGCTCATACGTGCGAGGTCTTTGTAAAATGTTGGAAAATGAAGATGGCCGGAAAATGGCTAATTATGGAGTGTATATTTTATTTTAAAAAAGCTATCGTCTCTTTGAGGTCTTAGAAGCAGTTTTCTCGCTTTGTCATCTCCAGAGACATCTCTTGTAAGTTGTTCTAGCTATGCAATATGGTAGACGGTGCACAAATTGGAGCACTTCAGCTCCTGGTGTCAAGGGTCAAAGTAGACTATTTGGTTGAATGTTGCACTTTTGATAAAATGGTGAGGCCAAGGACGATTTTCCTTTTGAGGTCCTTAATGCAATCCTCTAGTGCTTTCCATACAGTTGTTGGATGCAAAATACTTCCAGTCACGTAGTAAGCCTACCATCCAGTCAGCAGGGTTCACCGTTCGTTGTCAGTAGCATTTTCAAGCGTAAGATGGCAAAATGGAGAAATGGCTAAGTCTGGTGATTGAAAATCAATTTAATCAAAGGCGCTTAATTTTTTGAGGTGTCAAACGTTGGTTTTAGCAGTTGCAGCTCCTAGTAGACATTTAAATTCCTAGGCTTCGCGATGAATATCTCAGTATAGTCACGGCCTTGCTCAGTCATCCGGAAATCAGTGCTGAATATGGTCAAACTATAACTTTGCAGTTAGCTACAAAGTAGGAAGTTAGTAAAAAAAGTCGTATCTTGAGCAAATGGACGCCTATGAGGTCAAATGAGGACTTTTTGAAATCAGTGAAGGTTGTCGAATCCATCCAAGTGCTTTACGTTGTTTGTCAACTAAATAAAATAATATTAAATATTTATTTTGCATGCCAGCATGAAAGGTGGCGATTTTCACCAATTAATTGATTTTTGACGCCTCTTTATGTTGAAGGATTAAATTCGTATGTAAAGCAAGATGAATATTTTAATATTATTCTGTAATCCAGGACTTTGGGTCAGTCTCAGTTCAACTAGAGGGGGTCCAATCAGATAACTCTTTTCACAGTCAAGGTTTTAAATCATGCAGTCATGCTATTATGGTGCAAATTTACTCTATTTATTCAAGCATGGCATCATATTTCATTCATACAGCTTGAGAAAATTTGTAATTCTTCAAAGCAAAGGTGAATTTCCTTCAGAGTTGGGCGAATTTCTCATCAGCAATCATTGGCGAAGACATCAAAACACTTTCTTTTGCAGGTACAAGTCCAGATTCATTAGCAGAATTCAAGGCAGAGTGGCGATTTTAACAGAAGAAAAGCATCAAAACCTCATTCTTCTGTCTTAAATTCTTCTATTTCTTGTCTTAAATTCTTTTGCATGTTTGAAAAACTGGCGACTTTTGACAAAACAAATCATCTGGGTTGATTCAGAATAACTTCCTCGACAAAACCCATGTGCTAGAATTTTTCAGGAAAATTTACTCCAGAGCATCAGTTCTCGAGGCTCCAATTTTCTCAATTGAAAATTCCTTGCATGGTCGAGTGGAAGTCAAATTTTTGCATTTCTAATGTTCTGGGTTGTCTTAGAATCTTTTTCTGGACAAAACCCATATCTCAGATTTTTGCTGAAAATTACCCTTCGATAGGCTATTTTTAGCTTTCCAGAAAACTTGTCAGAATATAGCCATGTTCACAGTCAACAGGCGAGTTTTTCAGAGTGCAGTACATGCAGATTGAATTCAAGACCAAATCGTTCTTAATTCATGATTTCATCAGAAAAGTTGAGACCGATTTGTATCAAGTGCATTCAGAGGGTTGATAGGTGTAGTCACTCAAATCCATATGGTTGCATGCCTCGTATGGCCGATTGTCTTCCAAAGCCGGTTTAGATGGTTGATATCGTAGAATTTTGCGTGTACAACAAGTTCGTTCGCGTTTCTCACAACCAGAGTGTGCGCAGTCAAACTTCACAGTTTCATCATGCAACACTCTTTCATTAAGAAGAAGCGTCAGAGACATTAAGCTGCAATAGAGATAGTGGCCATCATTTCAGTTATGGAGCCGCCAAAGTTATAAGTCAGTGAAATGCTAGTTTGAGTGTGTAAAGATTTCCAAGGTTGCTCAAGTTGCTGACAAGAAGTGAATTGTCAGTTAAGGCATGTGACGACCTCCAGATGGTGACACAGTCAACAACCTCGTGGAGAGGTTGGTTGCTCGAGATCATGGCCAGTAGACTTCAGTTCCCACCTCTCGGGATAGACATTAAACATGAGTTAAACTTGGCGTTACCTTTTCAAGTTAACTTGTTGTCACATCTCATGCATGTTTATTCTGGGATTATCTATATTCACTTGGAGTTGTATTTAGGGTTTACGTTAATTGATGGTAGTGTTCCAATTAACTTGCTTTCAATAAGTACGTGCATGCTTGCACATTGTCCATTTAGATTAATTTGTACCAATTAATTGATGGTAGCTTTCCAGTTAACTGTATAGTTTGCTTTATTAGGGTTTAGCAATAAATCTTGCATGCATTACAAGACTGTAGTTGACTCAAGGTGATTTTAGGGTTCCCTACACCTTTCGGTGTCTATAAATAAGAGCTTTGCTCATTTGTACATAACTTTTGCACGAGAGAGAAATATATGCTATGCCTACCTTGCCTTCAATATTGCTCGTTCTGTATCTGTTCATGAGTATTTACTATTATGATGAATTGTTATGCCACTTGGGTTTCATGCAATTATGATGGTGAATTCTTGCTTTAGTTAGATATAGTGGCTGGTTTGATTGTAGATTGTACGCGTGTCTCGCTTATGCAATTTATTGTCCTAGTTGGCTATCCTTCATGTTTTGTGTTCAATAAACTTGTTCAGATTGAGCTAATAGATGTGCCACCTTACCTTCAAGTTGAGAATCTACACTTGGTTATCGTGTGATGTGTGTGAATAATAAACTTATTCAGATTGAGCTGATAGTTGTGCCACCTTGCCTTCAAGTTGAGAATCTGTACTTGGTTTATCGTGTGTTGTCATTTCCAATAAGCCTATTCAGACAAGCAGATAGTTGTGCCACCTTGCCTTCACGTTGTGAGTCTGCACCTAGCTTATTGTCAGATAATCATTCCCGCTCCGTTTCCTCATGCTCTAAATTCTTGAGGGGATTGGATAGTTAAGTTACTTAGTTTTGTGTGTTCTAGTTAAGTCTTGCGAAACCAGAAAATACTTAGCTGCAATGTATATAGTTTTCTTGAAAGCCTTGTACCTCTTACAGCTTTGACAAAAAGACAGGATATAGTTTAGTTTATTTTCCTTTTCAAGTATTTTTGTTAAGCACAACAAGGGAGCTTCCGCTCCTAATTTGAAGAGCACTCATTGCGTAGCGTGCATAACTGTCCGTACCAACTTGCACTCTAGAGGTGTTAGTTGTTACGCCAACACATCATGTGAGTGATCAACTGAACCAATTGCAACTGTCCTCTAGCTAATTCATTTAAAATTTGTATAGTGCTAAGATTTAGTTGGTCATTCCTATCACCCATGTTCTTTGCAACTCTATCAACAAACAAATCTGCAATAGGTATTTCCTTTTCAATCTCCTGCTGATTTGGCAGATCGTTTGCCTTTCTACTACACTGGCTGCATAAAAAAATTCTGCTGAAAAAAAGACTCAAATTCCCACTAGCTGGTAGGATGCTAAGCTCTGATATCATTGTAATATACTGTTCAAAAACTTTAAACCAAAATATTGCAATTTTCACAAGTTTTGGTGCACAGACATTTCGTCAAACAGTTTGTTTTCTAGCTGTTATAGGTTTGATTTCCACTTCTTTTGAGAGATATTGTAAATAATCATCATAATATCAACTTTCCAACTTTACATATTGCTAACAATTCAATTTATACCAAAATTATTACAAAATGTAATTAACAAAAATATTTTTATTAAACTTGAATACTGTTGCTACAAGTTGAAATTCTCAGAAATTACAAATAGCAAAGTATCTTCATTCAAAACTCAATATTTAATTTCCATAGTGCTGTTCTGGACTTTGGAGAAGTCAACACTCCAATCAGCAATCTCTTTGCACCCCCTTATAACTTGTACGCTCAGCTTTTACACAGTATGGCACCCATACATAAAATACCGCAGCATATAATAGTGTTGCGATTCATTTTGGGAGGCGGTGATAAGTGTAGAAGAGCCTTTTTAAGGCTGCATCAATCAACTACCAAGCTTAAAGGCTTCAAAGATGCAACACTCCTTTCCTCGTGACAAGTACGACTCTTTTTTTGGAGTCTTTAATATGTACAGCCTCTTTAGGGAACTCCAAAGGGGTACAGCTGGGAATCAACTTAGCATTAAAATAATATTAAATAATTACCCCTTTCACTGCACACACATTCACTGGTAATTTTTTTTCACTCTTTCACCGTTTGCACACACCACATTAACAAATTAATTATTTTCCTGCAAACTTCAATTAATTTGTATGGCATTTTGACGCTGGCCACTGTGAATAAAAATCTCCTCTTAAGCACAATTGTGAAACCTATGTGATTCCACTGGGAAATCGACTAGGGTAGATGTCTCACCATTGAAACCAATTCTTTGAGGGTTTTCGTTCTAGGGTTTGCTCTCATGAAAGCTTCAAGTCTCCACAAAGAAAATAAAATCAAGCATTTTCAAATGAGCTTCCAATTCACCTTTTATATTTTCCCCATAGAACAATCCCGAAGGTACTTTTTTTTTAATTCTCGCTTTAAAATAAATCAATAAAGCATTTTTATAAACTGACAGTATAATTTTTGTCTTTTTAAATCACTTAAAATCATCTTTTTAAATTAATTAAAATAAAGGCATTTGAAAAATTACATTATTGGACATCTTTATTTAATTAATTAAATTATTCCCTAGCAGAGCCTGGAATTAGCCTACAAAAATTAAATAGGCTAAAAGGGACACTTTTGTAATGTTCCCTTTTCCTAGGCAGCGGTTTGTCGTGGTGGTTAGCCTATCAATTAGGTTCCTGTAGGCTAACACGATGGATAGGGAGCTCTTTTGGGGGTCTTGTGACCTTTTAGGAAGTTTGCGTGGCATTTTAGGAGCTTGGAGCCAATCTCCTATTTTTTAGGAAGGGATTGACAGTTCACCTGTGACCACCCGGAGCTTGTGGAGCTTGATAGGGAGCCTTATGAGCCATTTCAAATGATTAGAGACAGTTTCCTACTTTTTAAGGGAATCCCTAATTTTTAGGAGATTGGCAGTTGCCTTGCTTTGTTGAGACATCACCCTAGGATCAGTTGCAACATCATTTTCCAATTGGAGTGATCGAGTGATGGTCTCAGCATGAAAGATGAAATATTAAAGTGTTAACTTCAATATTTTAATTTAATAAAGTAAAGTGATTAATTCTTAAGTCACTTTATAATATTTTAATAAAATGATTATTTAAAGGGGACTTTATTATTAAAGGTGATATAAGGGTTAAATGGAAATTAATAAAGCAATCTATTTAATGATGCTTTATTAATTTATTATATTAAAAGGGAGACATAAGGACTTTATTAAAAAAGGATTTTAATGATTTTAAAAGTATACTTTATAATATGAGTTAAAGTGTCATTTTAAAAGGGGAGATATAAGTTATTTTTAAAGTATACTTTATATTACGAAGTGGTGCACCAAATTAAAAGAAATTAAAAGTAAATTGAATGAAATGGAATTTAAAAGTGAATTTGAGGTGAATTATAAAAGGGCATTTTGGAATTCATTTCATTCATTCATTCAACACTTGGCAAATTTCAAGAGCTTTTGGTTGTGAGAAGAAACAAGGGTTTTTGCTGCAAATTCGATCTTGGAGAATGTGATTTCTCTCAGATTTAAGCATTTTATAGGTGTGAAATACCACCCAAGGTTTGCTCTTCAGGTGGTGTAATGTCCCCTTTCTAGCCAGTGGTTTGAGGAGATAGGGTTAGCCTATAACTATGGTTCCCATAGGCTAACGAGGTGTTTAGGGGACTTGTCAAAGGGAATTCAGAGTCTTCAACAGGCTTGTGTTTTCGCCTTTGCATATCTATTCCTATGTTCAGTTGGTTGCTTGGCCTTTTGAGGAAGTTCGGGGCTTTTTATTGCTACTTGCTATTTATAGCCAGTACTATCAGTTAAGTGGTTTCATGTCTACAGTGGGAAATTGTGCAGAAGACACTCTTAGGAGGTTATTGCTAGACTTTTGCCAGCACATATTGAGTTATTAAGTCACGTTACTTTAATAATATTCTATTAGTAAAGTGACTTATTAATTTAATATTATAAAGCTACTTTAATAAAGTACTTTATAACTTGGTCATTAATAAGGGAAAATTAAGTGACTTTATTAAAAGAATACTTTGTCACTTTGTGATTAGTCAAGTGAAATGGGCGCCCACCTTGATAAAGATTTATTTATTAAGTGATTTCATAAGCTAAAGTAGGCGTGGGCCTTTTGAGAGCAATAAATGATATTTTATTATTAAAATATCAAAACCCTAACTTGGGTGTGGAAAAGCATAAGGAGAAGAGAGAGCTTCATTGTAGACATCCAAGTTAATCAGTCAAACACAAAAACTGAGCACAAGGTTGTAGGTATGGAGTTTTAAGCTGATTTGAGGATGAAACCCCTCGATTAGGGTAGGATGTATAGGCGTGAGAGACCGTCTAAGGGTTCTAGCATGGATGGCTTCACACGAAGACCATCAATCTGAGCATTGATTGATTTATTTAGCATTTACTTCAGCAGTATTGAATAAAACATAGGACATTTAGCACTTGTAGGCACGTGGGAGTTTGAAATCTTCACATAGGGCGTGATACCTCTCCAGATCAAGCCGTACCAGTCTTGATCTCTTGCATTTATCATGGTGACCAAGATAGCTAAGCATACAAGGGTCTAAAGGGCAAATTTAGGGACTTCCATTTGGCACACGCAAGTGGAGAAACAAACCGTACAAATCAGCAAAGGGCTGTACAAATTAGCAAAGGATTGAAAGCAAAATGTTTTGGGATTGAGGCTTCAAATTCCTTGTCTTGAGGTGTTTAGCATCATTCACCCCATCAACATCGAAATCTAGTTGAAAAACAAGCAAAAACAAGCATGGCTCCCTGCATCCGATTGTCGTGATTGCTGTATAAAAACCCAAGTTCCAAACTATTTCATTTTGGCTTATGGGTATTGTCTTATTATGTTTTGAATAAATAGACTATTGGGTTTTCATTTATATACACATTTTCCCTTTAGTTATTGTTTTATATCAATTCTTGAAATTGTCAGCACTATTGCGTGACATCACAAAAAAAAATAAAAAAATCAGATTTTAATAGAAAAGTCAAAAGTCAGTTTCGCAACCCTAAGGGGACATCATAGTGGTATTAGAGCACAAAATATCTTGTCATCTTGTGCGGTTAATTCACGAGTGAGAAAAAAAAGACTTATCACAGGGGTTCACGATCGTGGTAGGCTCCGTAGGTGCTGGAGGGAGAAACCATTTCAGATGTTTTAGGTATCCATAATTCTCTAGAGATACCAAGGACCCGATCCAGTGACAGTGAAAGTATTGCAAGTACCATGGGAGATAGAGACAAAGCACACGCGGGTTCCATTAGCCTAGATGCCAGAAGAGAGTGGAAGTTTAATACTATCATGGATATGTTGGCCGATTTCTTGCACAAGATGAACCAGGTTCCTAATCTTAGTCATACCGGACAACATGATAACTCTAGTAGTTCTAATGCATACCCTAAAGAGAGGTCAAGGATTTCAATTAATACCACAACTAGGCCCTTGTAGCCTACTTTTACAAGGAGGGTTGAGACCCCTGTTCATTAGGAACAATCTCCGGAGCAGCTAACAAATATGGTCAATGAGGTTAGGACCAGCCATGCAAAATACACTTCACTTCCTCCTGACATTAGGAACTTGTTGACATTTGACCAATTTCTGAACTAGAGGAGACAAAGGGTAGTGGCTGTTGGTAGACTTGAGACTAGAGTAGCATAGGGCACTAGAGATCTCCAACAAACGGTGAGTAAATTTACATTGGAGCATTTTGATGGAGGGCATCGTTGTACCACACATGGTTAGGTTTAGAAGTTAGAGAAATTTCTCTCCTTGAGGCCCATGCTTGAGGAAGAGGCAATCAAGTTCACCACACTACATCTGGATGGCATAGCTCATGAGTGGTGGTACCACGATTTGGTTATTTTGGGTCCCAGATCAATCATATCTTATGATGAGTTCACCAACAAACTCATCAAATGATTTGACAGGAGAGATCCAGAGGTTTCCTTCTGAGAATTTGTACAGCTTGAGCAAGTTGGGACGTTAGAGGCATATATTTTAGAGTGTCAACGGATATCTGTGATGGTCACTGGAATATCAAAGAGAAGGTTGGTAGTGTTTTTCAATGAGGGTCTTTTAGAACCCTTACATGGATGCATCAAAGCTTTTGATCCACCTTCTTTATAGGATACTATGAAGAAGGTGAGAGATATGGAGCTTGCTGCCCCAAAAAGGCAGTTGCCACCTGTTGGTGTACGTTTTATCTTCCACCAAACATACAGAATAAAATGTCCAAAGACACTCTATCCTCTCTTGAACAAAATCACCGCGTATGCTAAGATTGCGAGAAGATCATATGGCGACTCCAAGGTTTCTTTCGTCAAGTCATGACATGTGGATAAGCTCAATGGGTGTTGTGATATGCTGGTAATACACAAAGGGACTTACGCTAGGCAACTTCTTCACAAGTTTAGGACTTAGACAGATTTAACATTAAATGCTTCTTCTATTGGGACCTTTAGTTTGAGATTTCAAAAAAATGCAAAAAAAGGATAAGGGTTTAGAGGATCTAATCTATGCCTAGGAATTCAAGAGACGGTAAAGATTAGGTGAAATTGGTAACCACGCTTTGCTTCGCCTCCCTGGGACAACTACACAAAGTGGGTGCAATCTTCAAAGGGTGTGATAATAATTTTCATGTCTCGAATAAGACTGAAGTTAAGCATCCACAATCACAAGCTCAGGCTAACTTTACGCATTGAATGAAAATCATCCATCCAAAGAAAGTATGAGCAATGTTTCACCATAAATCTATACTATCAAATCTTGCATTCACTTAACAAACATTCAAAGCAAATTCTATCTTAATTCTATTTTAAATCTAATCTATGGTTGAAGAAGTTATGCAACCTCACAAACCACTTGACAATAAAAGGGATTCAAAGCAAATCATGCATAAGAGCTTTTATTATCGGAAGTAGCAAAACGCAACAATCTCATATACTTTCTTCACATCTTACAAATGAGGGACGAGCTCAATTTATAGGCTCCCCAATTACATTTCAATGGCCAAGATTGATTTAGGATCAACGACCGAGATTACAAAATAAAACCCTAATTAGGGTTTGTCACAACTAACTCCATTCTCGACCAATAAGAAAATTACATTTAGGGACACTTGTCCTTCTGCTAAATATAAATCAACAATAAAATAGAAAGTTGTTGCATGTTGATTTGGAACAATTTGATTGGTTGGAAGATGACAAGGCATCACCTCAGTGTGCTGGATGTCTTCCTTGGTCACTTTGTTTTTCTTCCATGCGCTTGCCTTAGAATATCTTTCTTGTCGATGACTTTGTCCCAACTTGTTTCTTCCTAGCTTTGATCTCGGATGGAAATTTGTTTGGAATACTTTTCTTGTCACCATCTGATTATGATTGGAAGCTTGTCTTTAATTCTTCAGGAGATGAAATCCTTCAAGAAGTTGTCTTGATTGCTTCTTTCAAGTGCCTTGAATTTGGAGAAGAATTCCTCTGTTCCATCGCCACAATGGAGGAAATTGGAACTTCCTCTCTGAAGTATTTCCCATACTTAGCCACATTTTGGCTATTCGAGTTCATGTTGTAACACCTTCACTTGGACCATTCAACATTTAGCTAGTTTTCTGAATTTGGCTTGCACTAAGTAGGACAAATTCCATCCTTGGACAAGGATTTTATTCACTTCCTCTTTATTTTCCTCTTCATTCCTCTTGTTTTCTTTCCAACACTTAGCCAATTTTCTGAATTTCCCTCCTCAAGGTACCAACACTTAGTCAATTTTCTGAGTTTTTCTCCTTGGGCGAACTTTATCAATACTTAGACATTTTTCTTTCTTAGGCCATGTCGGACTTCATCACTGTTTGGACATTAAATATTTTAGCAAAGTCAGACTTTGTGAGGCTTGAGACATTTCTCTTTTAGGCCTAAGTCGGACTTTGCCTATCTCTGGACATTCCTTGCTAGAGGTAAGTCGGACTTCCTCTTGCTTGTGTCGTCCATCCATTGAGCAAGGTCGGACATTGTTAACACTTGGAATTTTTCCTTTACTTTCATGGCAGACTTTGAAACTTTATTCCATGTTCTCTTTGATGTCTAGGCAATCTTTGAAGTCTTCTTGCCAAGGTCGGACTTTGGAGTTTCTTTTCCATTCAACATTTTCCTTAGGTTGGACTTTAAAGTGGGCTTTCCCAATGTTTCCAAGGTAAGTCGGACTTGGTGAATTTCTTTCCAAATGGTAGGCAGACTTCAAGTTTTCCTTGCTATCTTCTCATTATCTCCATGGCGGACTTTTCATTTTCTTTTCCACTTGATGGCAGACTTGGAGAATTGTTTGACAAACTCCTTTAACATGGGGTGGACTTTGCATTCTTCTTGCCATGTCCTATTCTATCCTCCTTCCTCCAAGCGGACTTCATCCTTGTCTTGACCATGAGCATGGCGGACTTTGGAGGTGTCTTTCCACATTCATCTCTCCTTCCAAGCGGACTTAGCCATGTGCTTGGACATAGCATGGCGGACTTCACTCTTGTCTTGCCATCTCCATCTTGGGCGAGCTTAAAGGTTGGACATGATGCTTTGCATGCCAAGGGCAGACTTCTCAAGTCTTGGACACTCTTCCTTGGGCGACTTTCTTTATGTGCATGCCATTGAATTTCTTGCTATTATCTAGATCTTCTTGAACAAAACCCTCACCATGTGATTTTTTTCTCTTGATTTTTCTAGATTTTCCATTGCTTTTCTTGATTTTTTATTGATTTTACCTCCAGTGGCCTAATTTTGATTCTAAAAGTAGAAATGTTGACTCCATGACCAGGGTTGACTTTCTAAAAATAGAAAAAGCAAAATCCCTAAAAAATAGGGGTCTCAGATTGATCCAAAAATGCCAAAAATGAAAAAAGCAAAAAAGCAAAAATCCCTAAAAAATAGAAAGTGTCAGAATTGGCTCAAAGCACAAGCGATCCTCATCTTTCGGACCTTCTGAGCACTTCTGTGACGTTTAGGCACTGTTTCGAGCTTGAATTCCCAACTTGGCTTGGATGACTCTTCAGAACTTTAACTCCTCATTGTAAAAGAAAAATGGTGATAAGAAGTTGCAATGCCAAAGCAAAAAGCAAAAACAGGGGGTCCCCATTTGCAATGGGGCAATGTGTGAAAAGGTCACAACACCACCTAAAACAATGACTCCTCCAAAGGATGAGAGTCAACAACAAGTTACAGACCAGCAAAGAAGACCTTTTCAAAGACTCAGTGATGAGACCCTCCAAGACTTGAGAAGGAAAAAATTATGCTTCACCTGCAAAGGGCCATGTATGTCCTCTCAAACGTAAAGTAAATTAGATGGAATACTTTTATGCAAACGAATCAGATTCTGAAAATTCTGAACAACTATTTGATTTGGAGGACAATAAGATAGGAAGGGCATTGAAAGAGTTAGGAAAAGACTTAGCAAAGTTATCCCCTATGGCATAACTCTCTAGCATCCAAAGAGAGGGGTCATTTAGAATTAGAGGAGTCTTGAGTGGGCAGTTTGTGATCACTTTGCTTGATACAAGAGCCACTCATAACTTCATTAATGAGGGATTGGTTGCCAAGCGGGGACTTAACACAGAGGTTTTTGAGGGGTTTAGGGTGAGAATAGCCGATGGTTTCACTCTCACTTGTACGAGGAGGATTCTTAATCTCACCTTGCAGCTGAATGATTAAGAATTCCAAGTTGATTATTATGTGGTCAACATGGGTGAGATGGATGTGGTCTTAGGCATGAAGTGGCTTCATTCAATTGGTGAGTTTTCCCTCAACCTGTGTACAATGGAAATGAAATTTGTAGTTGATGGTAGGAAATATGTGTTGAGGGGAATGTTTGGAGGTAGTCTACATGTCATCTCTTTCAGTGAGAAGAAGAGTAGAGGGAAAGGAAAAGAGATTGAACAGGTGATGGAGGAGTGAGATCACTTTCAGGAGGAGTATGATTTTGTTCATCGCCTCAGAAATCCAGAGAGAGGTAATTCAGATCAGCAAGAAGACAGTGTACCATTTATTGTTAATCCATTGCTTGAGTATAACGTTGATTTGACTTATGATAATCCACTCTTTGAGTTGGATGATGGTGCTCCTTCTATTCCCTATGGGGAATTGGATGACAATCATAGGACTTGGGATCCTAGTTGGATTGGGACTACAATCAGGGCTTACGAATACATTCCATAGTGTGTGTATTGTGTGATGTGCATATGACTTTACTTTCAGCCCACTCACATCTGATTTGACTACGATGGATAAGGCACGCACATGTGAGATGGACAGTTGGTGTGAGGTGTCTCTTTTTGCAGATAAAGAGGACAAACCTTGCAGGTTTTTAGAGCTGCTTCTACAAGATGATCATGTTTTCAGGACACGCAATATAGGGGCTGATATTGGATGATGTGGCATACCTGGAGTGGTTAGATTGGTGCAACAAGAGTCATCTGGAGGCAGGTGGTATCCCTAGGATCTAGGTGGTGCACACCCATGGTGGGGTGTGATGCAGGAAGGTTGTCTTGAGGACATTTTGCACCATCCAAAGTTGAGATTGCTTGAGGACAAACAATTTCAGGGAGGGCGGACTGTAATGTCCCCTTTCTAGCCAATGGTTTGAGAAGATAGGTTTAGCCTATTACTATGGTTCCCCTAGGTTAATGAGTGTTTAGGGGGCATGTTAGAGGGAATTCAGAGTCTTCAATAGGCTTATGTTTTTGTCTTTGCATATCTAGTCCTATGTTTAGTTGGTTGGTTGGCCTTTTGAGGTAGTTCAGGGCTTTTTATTGCTATTTGCTATTTATAGCCAGTACTACCAGTTAAGGGGTTTCATGTCTACAGTTTGAAATTGTGTAGAAGACACTCTCAAGAGCTTATTGCTAGACTTTTGCCAAGAGTTATCAAGTTATTAAGTCATGTTACTTTAATAATATTCTATTATTAAAGTGACTTATTAATTTCATATTATAAAGCAACTTTAATAAAGTACTTTATAACTTGGTCATTAATAAGGGAAAATTAAGTGACTTTATTAAAAGAATACTTTTACTTTATGATTATTCAAGTGAAATGGGCGCCCACCTTGATAAAGGTTTATTTATTAAGTGATTTCATAAGCTAAAGTGGGTGTGGGCCTTTTGAGAGTAATAAATGATATTTTATTATTAAAATATCAAAACCCTAACTTGGGTGTGGAAAAGAATAAGGAGAAAAGAGAGCTTCATTGTAGACATCCAAGTTAATGATTCAAACACAAAAACTGAGGATAAGGTTGCAGGTATGGAGTTTTAAGCTGATCTGAGGACAAAACCCCTCAATTAGGACAGGATGTACAAGCGTGAGAGACTGTCTAAGGGTTCTAGCATGGATGGCTTCACACAAAGACCATCAATCTGAGCTTTGATCGATTTATTTAGTATTTACTTCAGCAATATTGAATAAAACAAAGGACATTTAGCACTTGCAGGCATGTGGGAGCTTGAGAGCTTGAAATCTTCACATAGGGCGTGATACCTCTTCAGATCAGGCCATACCGGTCTTGATCTCTTGCATTTATCATGGTGACCAGGTTAGCTAAGCATACAGGGGTCTAAATGACAAATTTAGGGACTTCAATTTGGCATGTGCAAGTGGAGAAACAAGCCGTACAAATCAGCAAAGGGCCTTACAAATTAGCAAAGGATTGAAAGCAAAATATTTTGGGATCGAGGCTTCAAATTCCCTATCTTGAGGTGTCTAGCATCATTCCCCCCATCAACATCAAATCCAGTTGAAAAACGAGCAAAAACAAGCATGGCATCCTTGCATCCGATTGCTGTGATTGCCATATAAAAACCCATGTTCCTAACTATTTCATTTTGGCTTATGGGTGTTGTCTTATTATGTTCTGAATAAATAAAGACTACTAGGTTTTCATTTATATACGCATTTTCCCTTAAGTTATTGTTTTATATCAATTCTTGAAATTGCCGGCGCTACTGTGCGAAAGCACAAAAAAACAAAAAAATCAAGTTTTAACAGAAAAGTCAAAAGTTAGTTTTGAAACCTTGAGGGGACATCATAGGTGGCTACACATAGGAGTCACATTTGTGCTTATTTGGAGGTAGATTGTTCAGATTTTCAGAAGTTCTTTGTCTCAGATCAGAATGCATATATATCTGCTGTTATCCTTTGCTGATTGAGGATCAAACTTGGCACATGGCAGTCTCCTTAGAGCTGGCTGTACCATCATTGCCAGCCGTACAACTTCTGATCAGCCACGTGGGGTTTCTTGGTGAAAGCGCTTGGGTTTTGGTCTGCAAATCTTCATCATTTGGGGCGTCTTAAGCATATGCATCTTGAGGATCATTTTCTAGTTGAGATTTTGATGAGGGTTAGAGAGGTGTCCAACTTTGCAAGCTTCCAGTTTGCTGATTTCTATTATAGCACCTTGACAAAGTGGCAAACATTTTTTGGGTATGTTGGGTTTAGATATTAGATAGTATTTTATGAACTGGGTGGTTGTTATAATCGAGAAAATCACAATATTCTGATTGTAATAAAATTCTGGAAATTTTCAGCTAGTTGTGGTATTGAAAAATATGAAATTTCTGATTATGCATTTGCTGAAAGTTTTTTAGTTTTCTGCACTTAATTTTAATTTTTTGTTTAAAAGCATTCAAAATCATTGCCAAAACACAAACAAATCAATTAGAAATACAAACAAAAAAACAAAGACAGGCAAAATCAGACAAGGCAGTTTCAGTTAGCAAATATCCATTTGGAGGGGGGATATTTCAACTTTTGACTACTCAGCCAAAGGGGACATTACACAAACAAGTGGTACAAGATTCAAAATGGTTGAGATGCTTCCTCAATGTGTCAATAGAACAAGTTAATTAACTTGGACATGCCTAAAGGAGTGAGTAGTCAAGAGCCATATCATATCCATAATGAAGAACGCTAACACTTAATTCCAATGGGGTGAACATTCAGTTCATTGTGGTATGGACAGCACGTTTACCATATATTATATAGGACATAATCATATGGTACAGTTGAAATGATCCATTAAAGTAGTTTTTATATCTTAAGATTTTAGATTGTCAGCCACATATAATATCATGTATCTTGATATCACTATTTAATGTTTTATAAATATTTTTTCCTCTAAACTTGAGCTGTTGTACGATCTTTAGCTCAAGTGTATTGGATGGTGCTGTTTCTAAATACAACAGTTCTTCCAATTATTTTATGATATATCTGCCTAGTTTTTTGCTTCAATACATTCTTTTACGGAATTCCAACAATTTATAAGATGTAAAAACAAATTGGCTATTTAAATACAAATATGCACAAGAAAGAATAAAGTAGAGAGGTTTCCCATTCTTCACTTCTTGTTTGTCTTTACTTTGGTTATATCCATTCTATTCTTATGCGAGCTATTTCTAGGTGGCTGCTGGAGGTACACACTCTGTAGTGCTTACACATAATGGGCATGTCTGGACATGGGGTCAACCATGGCCTCCTGGTGACATGTAAGTTTTTCATCGAGTCTTTTATTTCCTGTTCAGTTTTAACGTCTGTATTTTTTGCTATAGTTCAGTGAGTTTTTTATTTTATGTTCAATTTATAATATATGTATTTTTAGCTATAGCTTCAACATTTGATATGCCATTGCTTTTTAAATTTGAGGTGAGTACAGTAAGATGTAACTTTACATATAAACTTTGGCCTGACCAGAAAACAGATTTCCACTCCAGTGCGGGTACAAGGTTTGGAGAATGTGCAGCTGATTGCAGTTGGTGCTTTTCATAATCTGGCACTTCTAGAGGAAGGGGAAGTGTGGGCTTGGGGAAACAATGAATATGGACAACTTGGGACGGGAAATACTCAGCCAAGATCACAGCCTGTTCCTGTTCAAGGACTTTCTAATCTTACAGTGGTTAGTAGTAGTACCACATGAAGAAACCTTTTATTATGATTTCCTTTTTCAAATGTATATAAATCTGTTAAATGAATCTGAAGTGTATTTAACTAAAGCATATGATTTTTTAATGCACGTTTTCTGATTTGGAGTTGGTGAAGCTCAGAGCTCAAACAGTAGCCCATGCTAATTAAGAGAGAAATAAAAATCTGTCATGATCAAACTATAAAGGCTACATATAAATGAAGCAGGACTCATAATGATGATCTTGCTATGATATAATGATACATTAGCTCAGAAAACATCTCTTTCATCAATTCTCTGATAGAATCAGTAGTTCGGCATACATTTTTTCCATGGACATGTTGACCTGTTTGTTCTGCCATATTTATTTTTCTCAATCTCATACAAATGGAAGCAAGATCAACCTTTACTTATGCGTATTTGCTTCTTTACCAAATTTAGATCAGAGTTTCAAATTTAATAACAATTTTGCTTTCAAATATTTTATTTGTGATTTAGTTGTTTGTTTTCAAATGAACCAAAATAAAAGAGACATCATATTGTTTTTCTTGTGTCCTAAAAGCAGATTTTCCCCAGCAAATATATTTAAACCACTAATATGTGAACAGTGGAATGGCTTCTTCCATAAGGACTATTTAATGGTGTTGCCCTACTTAAGGATTTATTCTATATTTGAGGATATTGGATATTAGGGCACCTTAGCCCACAAACATCTTGTGTTGTGTGATCTCTTTTATTCTGCGTATTATTGTTATTATTTGAAATATATTTGCTAGTAAATATGTTAGAGCTTAACATAATTTTTCCATGGTTGATGACCTCTAGTATCTGACACCAAATCTAGTCATTCTCCCAAATGAATCTAGGGTATAGTGGATATTGGATATTAGGGCACCTTAGCCCACAAACATTTTGTGTGTGATCTCTTTAATTCTGCGTAGTATTGTTATTATTTGAAATATATTTGCTAGTATATATGTTAAGAGCTTAACATAATTTTTCCTTGGTTGATGACCTCTAGTATCTGACACCAAATCTAGTCATTCTCCCAAATGAATCTGGGGTATAGTGGACTATTTGGAAGTAGGAATCCTGGAACTAAGTCAATTTAATATTTTACCATTTAGTGTGCTGGAACACCTTTTGGATCTTTATTGACATCTTCATATTGCTGCAGTAGTTCATTAAGTTGTTGTGGCATGGTGCTAGTGCATGCTTACTTTGGTGCTTAGGTGTGTCTAGGCAAGCCATGCACAACACAAATGTTTGTGTGTGGGACACAAGCTTGTGCAATTGCTTGGTTGATACCAAAGTGATTTTGGTTTTCAGATGGATTTTGGAATATTGATAATGCATTCGTCGACCTTGATGGTCCAAATTTGTTGATATCTTTTGTTGGTTCAAAGCTTAATGTAGATTGCACAATTAAGGGTTGTTGCACATAGCATTTAAAGTTGCTATGAGTATTTGTACAATGGTGGTGACACCATTTATCCTCTTGATTTCTCTTTCCCTTCTTTGATGTTTAATGCATACATTAAAAAATCTTGATGTACTTGAGAAGCTTGTGAGAAACTCACCACGAGCTTGGAGAAGTGGAATGTTGAGTTTGTGGTGCAGGATTGCTAGATATGGTAGACACACGGGCTCACCAAAAATGTGGAATTTTAGCCTTTTAATTTTTTAAACCCATTTTCCCTAGCAAATTTTTGCACATTGCATTTCCAATCTTGTTTGAGCAATCAAATGAGTTTGAAGATTATTCAGGGAGCTAATTTTTTGCAATTTTTGAGTTCCAAGTCAGTTTTTTTAAATAAAAATTTAACCAGAATGTTATTTTGTTCCTAAATGTTACATTTACATGTTTAAGCATGTTTGCAAACCATTCAATTCAGTTTCTATGCCTTTCAACATTGGTTTTATTAAATTTTTTAGACGGAAATGTTTTCTCTTTTTACTAGGGTAGGGTTTATCAATTTATGCTAAGTTACTGATCTTGGTACTGACCTTTGGGTTTGGGTTTGCTGGTTCGGTTGAAGTTTTTTTTGGTTTGGGTTCATTTGTGCATATAGATACATATATGCTTTGTGGGATCCAAATTCCTTACGTCCTCTGAATTTCTACATTTAACTTTTCAAACCATAAAAGGTCTTTGCTTAAAAAATAAATAAATAATGGACTTTCCTCACAAAAGATTTATAATATTATTGATTAAATAAAGCTAAAATTAATTGAATTAAAATAGATGAAACTGTGATTAATTGAAAAAAGGACCAAATACAGGATCAAAACAAAAAAACTATCTTTACAAAAGAATCAAAGATTGAACAAAAAAGTATTGAACAGCGAAAAAAGTAGTTTATAAAAATATTTCTAGGCATCTATCAGCCTAGGAAGGATGCACTAGCAATGGAATAATGGGAGACTTTACACAATAATGAGAGCCTTTAAGCCCTTGTGAGAAATAATATCTACATAATGCGATCCAGTGCCATTTAACTTGATCAACATGATTCTTCATGATTTTGGGAGGGAAGTTGAGCAAAAGTAGCAGTGCAAGCTTGGATGCAAGATAGAATGATAAGGACATCTAGTTTTGCAGCGTGGCCATCACACCATGGATAGATCTTTGACAAATTCACATGGAATAATAATTAAAAAATTCACGGGTTTTTGATGGATTTGAACAAAAAAAGGCCCCCTGTCAGAATCCCTGACCAAATCAACTCAGAATCTGAACCAGACCTGGATTTGGAGTCTCCAAGGGATGAACTGGTAACATAGAATTTATTGTATGAAAAAATGTTGTGTTACTTTAATTTTTCTGCTATTCATTTAATTTTTGAAATGCAAACCATTCAATTTAGTTTTCATGTCATTTAAAGCCGATTATATTTTATTCAAAAATGTATTTTTACAATTGTAGAGGCTGCCAATTTATGATATTAAAAAACATTGTTTTGCTTCAATTTGTAACACTATTCTTTTGTTGTTTGAAATGCATGTGAATCTATGTTGTTTAGGATTTAAAATGTTTTGTAAATTTTTTTTTTGTTTTTATTCATTAAAATTGTTGGATTAAAATGTATTTTTTATGATTTTCTCAATGCCAAGTTTGCTCTTAAGCCTATGAGGGTGAAAATTTATTTCAAGGGAAGTACTTTGACAGAGAAGATACTGGTATTTTCTACAATATAAATTGTAATAATCATCATTGGTAATAATTAAAAAATATTTACATGTGCTAATACATGTATCTTGAAAAACTGGTTTTGTCTTAGCCAGTTGTCATCCAACTAGAAATTTGGTGTATTAGTGGGTCTGTTGGACTTATTATTTCAATAAAAAATATTTTGAAGACTTGCAAACGCAGATACATGCATTGGGATCTTACACCCAACTTTCTCTTGATTTGAGAAAGCATACCCTCAGCTGATGACTGTTACAGCATTGCATAAACACCTTTTGGTAACCATTTAAGCCCATTATGTATAGATTATCTCAACTAAAATATTGAATCCGAGAAATTTGAATGTCTTTCTGCTACATATGGATCCTTAACATGATAATTTTGAACTCTCAAGATATCACATCTAGAAATAAAAAAATGAATTTAAATTAGTAGCTTGGGTTGTAAATTCATTTGGCATGGTATATGCTCTGTTCTTAGTCAATAATAAATTAATGTAATAAAAATATTGTAGCAATTTTCTTTTTGTGTCCTTTTTTTGATTTTTTTTGAATAATTTGCTCTTTACAGCTAGCCATCCTTGGGACAGTTTGAGGGACATCTAGGTGTCCCTTGGTCGTCCTAAGATGGTTAGCTGTATTGTGCTGTTTCTCTGGTGCACCCGGGATGTTTCAATTTTTTTTAGAAGAGACGGCCTTGGGGCTGTTTCCTACCCATTCTTGTGTCCCTAAAACATCCCTGGTTTGGGGATAGATGGAAAATCCTAGGGGACATGCCCCCATGGAACATAGGCTGAAAACCCATCTATAATGGCCCCAATAGTGGTGGGATGTAATGCCTATTAGGGATGTAAACATTCTAAGCATACAACACATCCAAATTATGCTGGTGTCATCAACATATCTCTACAAGCTTTTTGGTTATATGGGGAAATTCCCAGGGGACACATCGCCTTGGAACATAGGCATGAAACTATAGGCTGGAAACCATCTCTAAGGTTCTCAATTGTGGTGGGACATAATGTATATAAGTGATGTAAACATGCAAAGCATACGATACATCCAAAATTATGCTGGTGTGGTTGACACATCTGTACAACCTTTTTGGTTTTGTGGGGAGAAAATGAATTAGTTGTCAAATTTCTCCTTGAATTGGTTTTTCACAATGAGGGTGGGGTGACCATAGAAGTCATCACTATTCTATGGAATTATATGTAATTTATTGTAACTAAATCCAACATGTTTTGTATTTTTGACATAAGGTTATTTGTGTGTATATATTCATTCCCAAGAAGGAAAAAGTGACAAGTATAATTTGTTTCTTCTTGCCTGCTTTGGCTATTTATTACTTATAGCTCAATCTAGAATTTCAAGAAATCTACCTTTTATTATTTATATCTGTTCAGAAATTCAAGTAAAATTGAATTTTGTGAATGCAGGCTGACATAGCTGCAGGAGGATGGCATTCCACAGCATTAACTACTAATGCAGAGGTCTCAAATGCACAACATCCAAAAGTCATTTTCTATGTGTTTCTTATATAATTCATTTGATTTCAACAAGATTTTCTCTTGGCTTCTTTTATATACAAGTATTTCGATATTATGTCTACGATGAATGTGTAAGATAAAGTTACACAACGCACATTGTATGCATATCAGCATTTATGTGCATTTTATAATTTGGCTGTTTTCATTGCTACAACGAAATAACTCTCAATAAGAATTAGCAATCATGGTAATATGTGATAAAATTACTGCATCTCATCTGGCTCTGAATCTCTTATCTTCAGCATATGATAAGGAAATTTATAGGATTTTTCATGCACCATTCCATGGCTTCTGAAGATTCCACAGATCTCAAGGATATGCATAGTTGAACAAATAGGAATACCAAATCAATCAAGAAGTTGGGAAATAAAAGAATCACTAGTATGCATGGTTGGACAGCTCAATTATAAACTTTTGCTCTTTAGAAATTTAGTTTATGCCTCCAATTTTGGCATGCTTCATGAATATGTATGGGGGGCAGTAAAATCTCTGGCCAATCCAGGGGTTAGTAAGCAATTCTGGTTGTAGTACTAACTCTAGAACAAAGTTTCAAAGTTTAAAGAATAGTGGGCATAATCCTAAGGAAATTCGTTTGGGAGGTTCTAATAATTTGGGTTAGTATGGAATATTCACCGTTAGCACTTCCTCTAGGAATCACTTTAGAAAGAAAGAATGAAATTATAATATTATATTAATGTCCATGAATAGGAAAGGGGAGAAAGAATGAAATAATGTTAATGTCCATGAATAGGTCAATGGGAGTTGAACATACAACTGTTACAATACTAAACTACTAGGGGCCAAAAAGGCCCTAGAATCAAATAAAACAAAAATAAAGCAAAGAAAAGCAAGAAAACAATGAAATAGACAAGTGGGGGTAAACCTGACATGGTAACCCCAAAACAAGTACAACTCAACATATCTGTGTGAGAGGAGGACCCCTCAATAAGGATGGAGCTGATGAAGATCAAAGCTGCCAACCAAGGCTGAACGCAAATACCATGAGGTAGTTGTACCTTGGCATGCATTGGAAGAGTCAATGACATTACCATCTATCAATCTGGGGAGTACCAATGCAGGATCTAAGGAGGCTTTCCAGGAAGAGTCCAAGGCTAAGGGGGCCAAGCTGGAAAATTCCAAGACCCAGTTGATTCACCCTAGAACCTCTCCTAACGTCCAAGACAGAAGAACTAATAGTGGCAGAGAAGAAACTAGTATTGTGAGCTTGCCCCTGAGACCTGTCCTAGAGATGAAATGAGAGATGAAATGTGACCTCAATATCAATAGGAAGTAGAACCATGACTCTTAGAATGAGAGATGAAATGTCAGGGAATCCTAGTAGTAGTAGATTGCAAGGATAATATCTCACTGATGTGGCCCCCTATGTTTGTGAATAAATAGCCAAGGGGTGCTTAACATATCCAGTATCTGTGATTGACTGAGAAAAGGAAGTAATCAGTCTCATAGAGAGAGAACCCAACAATGGCATATTGAGGTTGCCATTATAAGTTTTGCACTCTCCAAAATAAGGCATATTTGATTTAAAGGGATTGAAAGAACAAATTTAATCAATGTCATATGAAGATTTTTAGGAACCACAGACACAATGCAAGTACATATACCTCTACAAAGAAGCTCTCTCACAACTTTGCTTGAATACACTCTGAATAGGTAAAATTACAAGAAGCTTTTTCCAGAACATGGTAAGTTATGTCATATCAAACTAGTTAGAAACTTGTTTTGGTATCCAGTTGTTAAGTGTAGCTTCCTGTTTATTATGTAATGTAGCTGCCTACTTTTTTAGCAGTTAAGCTCAACAAACTGTGTATATTCTTTACAAATTACAACAGCTTTCCTAGCTGGGTCGGCCAACAGAGAGAAAAATGTGTTTTTTTAACACTAATTTAATATACATTTTAAAAAATATATATAATAATAAAATATTTGAAATTTAAATTGGGCGCCTAGTTTTGGGCCGATCCATATTTTAATAAATAAATAAAATAAAAAAATAAGTATTATTGGCAGGTTGGCCTTTCTGGGCCCTAGCACCCTAAACAACTATATATATCCATTGAATGCAGGGCACTAGGATAGCTGGAAAATTGGAGATGTTTTGGGAAATAATTCCTAAGTTGGCTTGCCAAGATGCAAACCCTAGCAACCAGCAAAGGTTGGGATGAAAACCCTAACCTTAGTCTATCAATTTTCCTTTCAAATTACATTTTCTGATGAAGATCCCTATTGTTCGTCCAAGCGCAGGACTGGTTTCAGATATTGGACGCCTTTTTTAGGAGATTGTGACAGTCAAGGGCACAATTTTTTGATAGATATTGTGGCTGAGCATACAGATCAGATCAAGGTTTAAGCAAGTGTATTCCTTGAAAAGGGCGAATAGCAGCAGATCAAGTATAGCGACCTATCCTGGTGCTGAGTGTAACCAATGAAGACTTCAACAAAGACCAAGAATTAACAAAGAGTGAGGTTACCAGAGACTTGAGATTCCTTGTCACCCTACTAGAAGCAAAATATCTAAGATTTTTTACATCTGGATCTACATCTTAGTTGTGCAGATCTGAAGATCCTGGATGACATCCAACCACATTGCAGGTGACAGCCATTGGTAATCAGGATTTGGCTGGGTCTGAGGGGCTTATACCAGCAGAACGCACTATATCTAATCCGGCAACAAGGGGTGAAGGACCCCAGGGCCAAATCCCAGTGAATTTTCACTTAGACAGGGTGCAACAGCCAATATTAGGATGTCTGTACGCCAGTGTTCATTTCAAAATATTGTAATTCAGCTTGTTTCTATGAAATGAAACAATGAGCTAGTTTCATTTCGAAAAGTGTAGGGAACCCTAAAATCACCTTGAGTTAACTACAGTCTTGCAATGCATGCAAGATTTATTGCTAAACCCTAATAAAGTGTTGGTGTTTAAATTAGCACCTCTGGAGTGCTGATTGTAAACGTTCAGCTATTTCAAATGTTTTGCAACACTTCTTTGTTATTTAAAGAGGAGAAGTCCCTCTCTGCTGGGAGCAATGCGTAAGGAAGGGAAATGTAAACTAAAGTTCCTATCTTTTTATGCTTCAGCGGCAGGACACAAGGGTGCACAAACACAATGCGCCATAGCTAAGCTTTTTCTCTGGTTTCTGCAGATCTCAACTACGACTAATCTAGCTTTTATCTATCCAATACCTTCAAGATAAACAGAGCATGAGGGTAAAGGAGCGGGAATGGGTTGGTTGGATCACCTGAATTCGCCCTCTCCTGAGAATATGACCGAGGCTTTGAACTCTCGGGTATATACCAAGATAAGGTTGGTACAAGCAAACACTCTATACGGTAAACTAGATCTGAGACTTGCCAAGGAGGAGGGACTCCTATCCGAGGTATGGGCTAGGAAATAGTTTACGAGAAAAAACAAATTTATGATGCCTTGACACAAGGGTGCACAAACACAATGCGCCATAGCTAAGCTTTTTCTTTGGTTTCTGCAGATCTCAACTACGACTAATCTAGCTTTTATCTATCCAATACCTTCAAGATAAACAGAGCATGAGGGTAAAGGAGTGGGAATGGGTTGGTTGGATCACCTGAATTCGCCGTCTCCTGAGAATATGACCGAGGCTTTGAACTCTCGGGTATATACCAAGATAAGGTTGGTACAAGCAAACACTCTATACGGTAAACTAGATCTTAGACTTGCCAAGGAGGAGGGACTCCTATCCGAGGTATGGGCTAGGAAATAGTTTACGAGAAAAAACAAATTTATGATGCCTTGGCCAGCGAGCTTGCTAAGGAGGAGGGGCTCCTATCCGAAGTATAGCTTGGAAGTCAACACATTAAACAACAACAAACGATAACTTGTCAATAACAAATGTCCAAGGAGGAGGGACTCCTATCCGAGGAGGGAAATGAAACAACGAGCTATTAAACACAAGACGTGGACACAACTCAAAAAGATTGACCAAAATGCAAGCGCCTTCTAATATTCTCCTTCAAAGCTTCATCAACGAATTACAAAGGTTGGGAAAGCAAAGGCACGAAATCATGCACAATTACAATCGACCAACGAACTCTCATCCAAGAGTGAACAAATATCCGCTTTCAAAGTTGTTGGCAACAATGGCGCAGCAATTTTGCATAGCAAGTAAAGTTAAACAAATAATGAGCCCAAGGCTCTTATTTATAGAACTCAAAGGAGTGGGCAACCCCAAAATCTCCTTGAGTTAACAATGAGTTCTTGCCAATCAATTAGCAAGATTTATTCCTAAAAAGGGGGAACAAGCAGTTAATTGGAAAACTACTTCAGTTAACTGAAAGTTAACAAAGAGTCAACTGGAAACTACTTCAGTTGACTGAAAGCAAACTAAAGGTGAACTTTAATGAAAGTATCCCTCCAAAATAGACATCTACATTTAGTGGAGATCTAAGATCCACAAATCATGGAAGCCAATTAGACATCCTTAATCAATGGGATCTGACAATGCATGATTTAAGGGATATGGAGTTAACTTGGAAAAGGGGATCAAGTTAACTCCAATTATATTTAATGCCTTCTTGAGTTGACTTGGAAAGAAGCATCAAGTCAAACTCAAGTATCATAAATGCCACTTGGAGGGTAGGACGTCCTTCCTAGATGTCTTTTCACAATTCACCATTTCTGGTCAACAGCTCCTTGATCCATGTGTTGACTTCTTCCGCTTCTGGATAGTCAATGCTTTGATGACATGACATCTCTTCTTGCGCAAGCTATTGCTCTTGGTAACATTGGCGGCTCCGTGCTTTGTAGTGTGATGGGAATGGATGCGGCCTGTAGCAACCTAGATTCTTCAATATTTTTGCAATGTGATTTGATTCATGCCCTCCAGCTGCTCCAGATCAACCATTGGATTTACCTAATGTAAGTTTGTGTCAACTGTTTTCAAGTCTTGGTCCTGTATTGTACCTAAGAGTACTGCATCTTGAAAAACTTAAAGATTGATTGTAAACTTGACCTTGTTCAGAGGATTTTCGGAAACCCCTGAAAAATAGCGCCCTGCCGAGAAGTATTTTTCCGGAAAAAATCTAGCACATGGGTTTTGTTCGTGCCTCAATGCTGAACAAACCCAGTTCCTCAAAATTTTGATTCTGAAACTTTTTCAGAAAAAACCCCCAAAAATAGGGGCAACAAGTTTGCTGATTCTGGAAAACTGTCAAGATGGGTTTCTCTGGAAAATTATGCTGAATCTACCCAGTTGAACTGATCTGATGTAGCCTGTTGCTTTTTCTGTCAAATGCAAGAAAACCTAAGACCAGAAGAGAGGAAGTAGACAGTAAGATGGATTGGAAGTTTTATTTGATTCTCTGAAAAAATCTATCTCTGGATCCAATCCTCAAAATAGCAATCCCTTTCTGCTTCAGATCTGCAAGAAAAATTGAAGAACGGATGAAAACCTTGTTCAGATCTATCAATGGCGTCCTTGAGAGCTTGTGGCTGATCTTTATCTTTTATCCTGCAATGAAATAATGAAATGGGACGCCTTCACCTTGAATATATATGTTTAAGCCTTAGATCCACAAGTTTGGGGACCTAACTCAAGCTCAAAAAGTGATTTTGGCTTGATCTAAAGTTAAAAAGGTGATTTCCACTGATCGTGGAGCCTTTTAGCCAATTTTAGCTCAAAAGCTCTTGACTTTAGTCAACAAATTGACCCTTGACTTCTTTTAGGCATCCCTTTTGGTTTCTTGCAAATTTTTAAATATTTTCTCTCCTGAAAGCCCTCTGTTTGATCTTGAATCTAGCGTTATCTGTTGATCCTGAGATGTTGCAGACACATTCACTGCGGAGCTGGATCCAAACTGAAGAGAAGTGCCTGGGAGACATGATGATGAAAAGCTGAGTTTAGGGTTTCAAAGTGGGCTTTTCCAAGAAAAGGCGCTTTGCTAATGCCTTGGTGAATTTTCAAACTTCGTTCTTCAGCCTTTTGAAATGACCTCTCGTGCTTTGATATGGATTTCTCGTTGATTGGAGAGTCAGATGATTTCGCTCGATGTCTCATCAGGTACCCACTCTGTTCTGCCAAAAATGACTGACCTTAGAAAACCTGGATTTCAATTTAGGGTTCCTTTATTCAAGGCGCCCTCCTTGAAAAGGGCGCTTTTACCGCTGGCTTGATCATCTTCGTCAAAAGTTGCCTACTTGGATCCGGATTATCCGCTGAATGCTCTATCAGATGTTGGTGCTTGCAGTTGCGTTTACGAGATCTACTTGGGCTAAGAAGGTTATCCTGGGAAGCCTTTTGTCATTTATCAGCATCTGGAGGTCAAGAAAGAAGGGCGCCTTTCTTTTGGAAAGGCTCTTTTTCTTAGAACTTTGCCGTTAACTATGGTTTCTTGATATTTCCTCAACTGCCTCTTTTTGCTTTGTCAGCAGCTGCTTGTGATCTGTCCTTCAGATGATTAATCTGTTTGTTTCACTGTCGCGCCAGCAGGCAAATGTCAAGAATGAATGCCTTGGATGATCTGGGTGACTTCATTTGACCTTAAAAGATCATGGGCGCCCCTGCTTGAAAAAGGCGCCTTTTCAGCATGTGAACAATCTCTCCTTCGTAACATTTCTAGAGTTAGTCAAATTTTGACCTTTTTCACTTTCAGGAATCTCCTTCATCAAACAGCATCATTTTGAACTTTTTCTGCCATGGTTGTGTTGTTGAAGCTTTTGAAGCCTAGCTTTCAGCACCTGGTAATGGCCAATCTGCCATTAATGGCTGTGGAGCTCCTAACTTTGTTCCTGAAAAATAGAAATAGACCCACCAGAGTAAAACATGTCTTTTGATGATTCTGACTTGACCAATGTGATCGTGATGCCCTTTAATCCTATCAAAATCATTTTCAATCATTTCTGGGAAGGTCCTATTTTCGGGGGTTTCCCTGAAAATAGGGGCGAGAAACCCTAATTTTCAAATTTTCAGAATTTTGCCCATGTGTTCTTTGACAGAAACCCACCAACATTCTATGATTGGTTTGACCTAAAACTGACTTAACATGGCATTTTAACAAGATTTAGCTCAATTTATACAGAATGCCAAAAAATTAATTTTGGGTACAACATAAAGCGAACTATACAATTAACTGGAAAGCTACCATTAGTTAACCGATACAATTAATCTAAAAATGGACAATGTGCAAGCATGCACGTCCTTATTGAAAGCAAGTTAACTGGAATACTACCATCAGTTAACGTAAACCCTAAATACAACTCCAAGTGAATAAAGCTAATCCCAGAATAGATATGCATGAGATGAGATAGCGAGTTAACTTGAAAAGTTAACACCAAGTTTAACTCCTGTGTGTAATGTCTATCCTGAAATCCTGAAAGATGGGAACTGAAGTCTACTGGCCGTGATCTAGAGCAACCAATCCCTCAACGAGATTGTTAATTGCATCACTGTCTGGAGCTCTGATACTTTGCCGAAGTATGTTATGTCTGTGTAGCATGCCCTCACCAGCTGTGATCTGGGACTGAAGTTCACCTCTACTCCTGGGTGCTTCATCGAACAATGCTGACATGACTGTAAGCGAATTAATCTTATAGCCAACGGTCTCCCCACTGAAAATAGTATGAATGAGTGCTTGGAGCTTTGACTGTACATCAGTAAGCTCAACATATGCACCACCCTCAATCTGATACCAACACGGTAAGTGAGATACTAAGGTTCTCACAAACTAGAGTGCACTAGTAACGTGCTCTCTACTCTTAGCCAACTCTGATGCCATAGTTTCCTCTATCTTTGCCTTGAAAACCAACTATGTTTTCCAAGAGTAGATAGCCTCTTTATCCTCTACATCTGTGACTGATTCATATGCCACACTCAGGTGACCAATCATAATCTCATCCCGGGGTCTACTAATTGCCATGTCTCGCTCCTCATCCTGGAGACGTAGACGGAGCTCTCGCGCATTGTACCGCAATTGATATAGCTCTGTAAGCATAGAACTACCTCTAGCAACGAACTCCTCCCATTCCTCCAAGCGCTTGCTGTATGCAAGTAGGTGATTAAGCTGGCCCTGTTCTGCTGGAGGCTCAAGCATCAGTGGGAGTGTGGCGATAACATCTGACTTGTGTACAAGGCTAGAAATGTACTGACGAAGCTGTCTGATTTCAGCTTTGAGGGCTGCCTTGTATTCTCCAGCCTTAAGCATTCTATCCCTAGCGCTGTTTGTAGCAACCTATAGGAGATCAACCTGAGTCTGGCGAGTGCTACGACCAAGGTTGACTGTGATAACCTCAAAGTCTTGAGATTCCAACTCTTCCAAATTCTTCCCCTGTGGAGGTATAGCAATCTCAATGATGACCTACATATCAACATTCCTCTCCACGTGGACCATGTTCTTGATCCTCTTGTCTGGCACATCCTGGTAAACCTGATCAAAGTCTGAACGATTAAGGACATAGGATGGCTGCCTCCTCTTCCTTCCTAGTTGAGTTTCAAACCAAGACTGGTCTCGGCTAATGCTATTGGAAGGATCTGTACTAGCAATAGGAGGCTCTGATGAGAGTGAATATGTAGAGGAGTTGCTGCGAGATGGGGAGTCTAAATCCAATTCGATATGAATCGGGACTGGTGATTGCTCCGGAACTGGTGTAGGAACTTGAGGCTGAACCTCAGGCACTGGCAGACTATGAACTGGCCTCTGAATCAGCTCTGTGACAGGATCCGTATGTGTATTAATGGCAAGCGCCTTACCTTTTGAACTGTTTGGCGCTTGACTTTTCTTGGGAGGATTACTCTTCTTCTGCTTAGGTTTTGACGAGGAAGGTAGCAAAGGATCCACCACTGGCAGCTTTGCTCTAGGCACATTTACCCTCCTGGTCTTCTTGCTGTCGAGGTAAAGTATATTGTTCTGAATAACTCTACTTGACCTCTCCTTTACTGTCGCGTACTCCTTGGCGTACCAATCAACTACTGGCAGTGGCTGTGTCAACTTGCTCTTTGAAAAACTAAGGAAGGACTTCTCCCTCATCATCTAATAAACTTCCCACATCTTCTGTCAAGAATACATAAATCTGTGAGAGAGAGAAGTGGCCATAGCTACGTCTGTGGACCTCGAAGTCATCCACGCAATTTGCCCAATAGTCTTCCATAGAAGGCTTATGATATGCGCGACCACCGAGGCATGCTGTGTAATGACCCCAAGGATCATAGGCATGTACCTCAACAAGATACTTGAGATGATACCTCTCTAGCTCCTGTCCTGCAGCTTTGGTATCAACTGTCGTCTTGCACCAATATATTCCAAACTGAAAGGGAAAATTGGCAGCTGGTTTATGCTTGTGGCGCAAATGACGATGAACATCATGTAATTGCCTCAGGAACTCCATAAAAACTGTTCTGTCCGAAGGATAGCGTGGAAGCATGGCTGGATTTCCTATAAATCCGTATACTTGGATATAGGTGTATGTCCGGAACTGAATGAACTAGTCTGCCCAACCATCCATCACTGCTCTAGCAACTACCGAGATACGAACGTGCAACTCCCGGTCCAAATTTCTCACTATATAAGTCAAGAAAGCCTCGTGAACATGCTTGAAGTGATGTTCAGTCTTAGTGAACTCAAGCTGATCGTAATAGTGATAGACTTTCTGAACATTGAGAATGCCAACGGTGTTTAACCCTCGAAACTGACCCTGATAAGCAATCAAGTACACAAGGTAAGAACACGTGAAACTTGTGGGCAACTAGGAAACCGGTGATTTGCTTGTGGATAGCATCGCTGATGAAGGATGCCCAATCATAATGCTCCTGCCTAGATATGATGCGACCAATGATGTAATACATCCAGGGTTGGAAAACATTTGCATTTGAATGACCTGAGACACGATTCAAGAGTGTGATTAGAATCGCGTATTCATCTTTGTACTCACCACGACCCACATTGTTTGGCAATTTGTTCTTCGCTTGCTTCAACCATCGTTCTGCCATCTTGCTTTGGCACTTGTCTACATTAGCGTTGAATGCATGCTCACACTGCTCCATAAAAATGACCAAACTATTCGGGTGCTAAGGGATACCAAAACTTCTCTCAACGTCCAAAGGCTTGAGACTGCAAATGACTCGTCCATCTACTGACACTATCTCACGAGTAGTAGAGTTGTAATGCTTAATACAAGACATCACGAACTTAACACAATGAGCGGAAATAGGTATGGAAGCGGCCTCAAGTAACCCAGACTGCTGAATGTTCTGAATAATCGAATCTCTGATCTTAATTGGATCTAAGACTGCCTCTGGCAGCACCTTGTGGATATTCGTCTCAACTGTCCCAATGAAGTCGTGAGTAAGGACTAATTTGGTCTTGTATTCGAGCTGAGTGTACTGCATTTTGAAAAACTCATCTGTTGACTGTGAACTCGACTATGTTCTAACAAGATTTTTGGAAAGATAAAAATAGCCTGTCGAAGGGTTATTTTCGGTGAAAAATCTGAGATATGGGTTTTGTCCAGAAAAAGATTCTAAGACAACCCAGAACGTCAGAAATGCGAAAATCTAACTTCTACTCGACCATGCAAGGAATTTTCAGTTGAGAAAATTAGAAACTCGAGAACTGATGCTCTGGAGTTAAAAATACCTGAAAATTCAAGCACATGGATTTAACTCGAGGAAGCTATATAGAATTGATCTAGATGATCAAATTTGCCAATTTTAGGAACATGCGAATTGAAATCTGAGAGAATTTGGAGAATCTGAGAGGAGAAAAGATGTTTTTTGAATGTCTTTCTTTGTCAAAATTGCCACTTGTTTATCAAATTTGCTGATGTTCTGCGAACTTATACCTACAAAAGGAATTGTTTGATGAAATCGCCACTGAAAATTGATAAAATTGCCCAACCTATGAAGAAAATCGCCTTTGCCTTGAAGAAATACAAATTTCTTGAGCTAGATGAGTGAATTAATGACTGGCGCTATGTTTAAATAGAGTAAATTCGCACCATAATGCTAACTGCAAGATTTAAAACCCTCGATTGAAATAGAATGTTTCTGATTGGACCCCTCCAGTTCGAATTGAGACTGACTTGTAGTCCGGAATAAAATAATAATAAAAATAATCATGCAATTTGAAAATCCAGCACAAAGAGGCGCTAATTTGAGAAAATCGCTTTCTAATGCTCAAATATGCAAAATAAATATTTAATATTATTTTAATCAGTTGACAAACCACGTGAAGCTCTTGGACTCATCTAGCGAACTTCACTGATTTTGAAAAGTCCTCATTTGTCCTCATAGGCGTTCATTTGCACAAGATATTATGTTTTTTACTAACTTCCTACTTTGTAGCTGACTACAAAGTTACAACTGACCATATTCAACACTGATTTTTGGGTGACCAGGTGATGCTGAGACTGAGCAAGAATATTCATTGCGAAGCCTACAGAGCAAGGAAGAAATGTCTGCTGGGAGTCATCACTTCTAAAATCAACGTTTAACACCTCAAAAAATTAGGCGCTTTTGATTAAATTGATTTTACGACACCAGACTTGGCCATTTCTTCATATTGCCATCTAATGCTTCAAACGGTTGCTGATGATGAACGGTGAACCCTGCTGATTGGATGATAGGCTCACTACATGACCAGAAGTATTCCACATCCAACGAATATACGTAAGGCACCTTAAAGCTATATTAAGGACCCCAAAAGCAAGGGCGCCCCTGGCCTAAAAAGGCTCAAACACTATTTTGACAAAAGTACAACTTTCAACTAGATGCCCAACTTTGACCTCTGATATTGGGAGCTGGGGTGACCTGATTCACGCATCGTCTATCTCAACGCATAGCTAGAAGGACCTACGAGAGAAGTCTCTGGAGGCGACGAAGCAAGAAAATTGCTTCTAAGACCTCAAAGAGAAAGGTGCCTTTCCCAAGATGAAACATAAGACCAGACTTGGCCATTTTTCAAGCTGTCATCATTTTTCAGTATTTTGCAAAGACCTCACATGTACGAGTGTTTGCCAAATCCCGGAGGCTGACGGCTAGGCTCGTTGGATAGTTGGAGTAATTACGCACAAGTCCCGTGAAGACTTCGAGAGCTAATAACCCCATCTGACAGGCCTAAAGGCTAGGAATCCTTGGCCTATAGAGGCTACAGTGTATGTTTTATGTTTCTCCACCCACTGATTTACGTGCTTGGTAGAATCTCTGCCATGATCTCTCAGAATATCGGATTGACAGGCTTATTGGTGCATTGCGAAACCGGACTAGAGTAGTACAGATGTCAGGAAGACCTTATCTACAATCTCATTCATCTCAGGGGCACAGTTTTACCATTGGAGAAATTTCTGTGCTGTGAAGTCTCCTCGTAACCTTATCTTCTAATCTTGACTGTTGGAGCTCTGGGTCTCGGACGTCTACATTCAATAGATTGTCGGATAGGCAGACTAGTCGTGAAAAGATTAAATGCATCAGTAGGCAGGAATGCTAGAAACTAGACCCTCTTTAAGAAGGGCGCCCCTGAGCTACAGGGGCGCAAAAGTTGAAAACTGACAAGCTTTTGCAATCTTCAATCTCCTGAACCTCAGCGTCTGACGTTAGTTACCAGAGTTATAGACCTCGGATAACCTTGCAGGATAGCTTGACGGATAACTGGGCTAATCCAGAAGAGATTGATTGCATTTATGAGCACATGCCACAAAATCTGGGCCTTCAAAGAGAAGGGTGCCCCAGAGCTATAGGGGCGCAGTTTTGCTTCTGCTTGAGAAATCCTCATAAATTGATTACTGAAATCTTTGTCTTGGCCACTGAAATGACCATGCGAAGGTATAATCACGTCGTGAAATGCTCCTCCATCGTGAAATGCCTCGTTCTGAGTCCCTGATTCAGGTTTTGATCAATGGATATTGCCTTTGACTAACACAACACTGACAGAACTCCATGCTTGATATTGCCCAAAAATTGTATTTGACATCATTATAGCAAGGTTTAGACTCTTTTAAGCAAAATGCCTTGATGAAGCAAAAAATTTGGTTTGGGTACAACACTCAGTACCCCCAGACGATGCTTTCACATTATGGCATTTCCATTCTGGTTCCCATCTATTGCATCTAGGTGATTATTGTTATAATTCAACTGTTTATCTCATGATGGTGATTAAAATATCAATAAATTAAACTATGCTGTTGTTGACATTTATTTTACTACTTTAAAATTTTAGTTTTTAATTTTTTAAGAATTTTTAAGCATTTTATACCTTTTGAAGTTGTATAAAGTTCTATAAACATTGTGTATTTTTTTCTAAATCTAAATATTTAAATAGCTTTTTATATTTGTTGTCTGGCATGTACCTGTCCCGTCCCCCATTCTTTTGAAAAATGGCGTATTGGTAACAGCTCATGTCTCACATACCAGTACCAGTCACCATTTCCTGCTAACTATGTATATTTCTGGTCTTCTCACTTGCTGTGCATTTAATACAAATTTTTAGAGAGTTGCAGTTTCGATCAAAACAAAAACGAGAACATTTATATCAAGTATAGGTGAAAGAAGAAGACTGGCATAAAACAACATTTAGTTGCCTAGTCAGATACTATGAATGGAATGTAATACCACTTGAATTGATGAATGCTCCTACTAATTTCCAAGAACATATGGAGAAAATATTCAAAGGGACATCTGAATTTCACTGTTTATATATTGATAATATCCTTGTTTTTAGGTAGACTTTAGATGACCATTATAGTCATTTGCAAACAATTTATAATCTAGCCAAAATTCTAGCATAGTCCTATTTGTAAATAAAATTGAATGGTGTACTTGTAGTTGTAGATTTTTAGGAATGGTTGTTACATAATGGTGTACTTGAAGTACAATCACATATTAAGGACAACGTTTTGGGTTTCAGATGTCCTTTTGACAAAAAAGAAACTTCTAGCATTGGTCATGATTGTGAAATCCTTCAACAACTCCTAAAGAAAAATAAGTTTGACTAGAAATAACATATGGCTGCCGTCAACCACATCAAGAAGAATATAAGAAACTCCCTGTTCTATATGTTCTTTTTAGAAAAAAATACTTTATATACAGATGCTTCTGACTATGCTTGTGGAGGTTTTCTGTGTTTTGTCAAAAATAATAGGGAATATGCTAGTAGAGTTTTTGCTGAAGAAATAAAAAAATGGAGATCTTCTGAGAAAGAAATCTATGGAGTCACAAAATGTCTTGAAAATTTTGCTCTTAAACTAATGCATCTCGAGCATTTTTTTATCAGAATAGACTGCACAAGGTTCCTAACGTTCAAAGATAAGGACCATGGATTCAGTTGTTTTAGTATAGTCAATGTGAATTTAAGTTCAATAGTGAGACTTGTCTAGATATAGATTTTAAGGATGGGCATCACACTTAAATATTCTCAATATTTTGAAACAATTGTAAAATAGTTAGTAGACTTGGGATGCATTTGTATTAGAGGAAGTCATAGTGAATTTACAATTTTGGGGTTATAGACTGAAATCTCTTAACTCAAAATTATTGATTTGGTCATAGTGCCTCATTTTAAGTGGAAGATAACTAACCAAGCGAATCCTCCCAAACATCTCAAAGATTTTGTATGTCATGCTAGACCACCTATTATTCACCCCAATCATGATTTTTCTTTAGACATGGTGATAGCTACAATTATTTGTCATCAAATTAGTTGGTGATAGCCACATAAATTGGAATCTACAGCACTTTCAAATCCATGTATTATAGCGGCCCATTACTAAAGTGGATTTGTTTGATGAAGTCAAACATGAAGCGTAGTGGAACCTAGATAACTTTATAATACCAAAACTATCATTGGACATTTGCGATGCTATTTCTCTTTAGTAAAAGGTTTTGTAATAATGCAATAAGATAGACAATGTCTACCACTTTAAGGCACAATAATTCTCTTTTAGCATAATCGGTTTACTTGGTATTCTAGGTAAGATTCTATGTTTCCAGCAGTTTAGATCTATAAATAAGCAACTATCATTGAGAGCAATCAAGGATACATGGCCCGAAACAGGTGTGTCCATCATTTTCGATGGATGGAAATATTGCAAAAGTAGACCATTGATCAATGTTATAGCAGTGTTCCCTAAAGGGGCGATGTTTTTGAAGGCAGTGGATTGTGAGGAGCAAGTAAAAGATGCAAGTTTCATTGCCAATATCCTTATAGAATCCATTGAAATGGTGGGGTTTAAAAATGTTGTCCAAGTCATAATGGACAATGCTAAAAATTGTAAGGCCACTGGGTCTATAGTGGAGGTTACATAGTCACAATTTTTGGACACCATGTGCAGTCTACTCACTCAATTTGATATCGCAAAAGATTGGCACACAAATTGAGTGGGTGAAACAAATCTACACAGAGGGCGAGGAGATCCAAATGTTTGTGACTAATCATCATATGTCACAAGGCATCTTTAGGACTTTCTCCAAGTTGGAGTTTTGAAGGTAATTTAAATTTGATTTTTTAATTTTTATTTGTTGATTGAGATGTATTTTTTTTTATACCATGTTAGGTTGCTGAAACTCGATTTGTATCTCACACAGTTGTCTGAAGATGACTTGTCAAGGTGTGAGAGGCCTTGAGTTCTATGGTCATCAACAACTTGTGGAGTGTATGGAGGCAGTTAAACACATAAAGAGCCTAAAAAGTAAAAATATTAATCCTAGATGATGAGTGGTGGGCTTGTGTGGATTATGTTTTGAATTTCACGAGCCCATCATGAGTATGATTAGGTATGTTGATATTGATCACCCATGTTTGGGTGAAATTTATGATGCCATGGATTCCATGGTGGAGAAAATAAGAGCAATAACAGAAGCCAAGGAACATGACCAAATGGAAACATTTTTCAAAATTGTGCAAAAGATCATTGTTGACCATTGGAACAAGATGACCACCCCATTACATCTCTTAGCATTTGCTTTGTTGCCAAAGTATTATAGCAAAAAAGTAGTTTCATTGCCAAGGAGTGTGCCACCATATAGGGATGGGGAGGTTGTTGTTGGCTATAAGGCTGCATTTAGAAATATATTTTCAGATGAAGATATCCAAAGTATTGTCTTGAGCAAGTTTGGCCTCTTCATATCTTCAAAAAATCATGTTGTTTCTGCTCTTCTAGACAAATATAGGAAAAGTGTTGATGAGTGGTGGTATCTACATTGTCAAGGCTCCATTTACTTGCAGCCTCTTGCAATTAAAATTCTCTCCCAAGTATGTATCTTCTTATTTTATTATTTTTCGTTTTTCATTTGATGCTATTATGCTATATATTATATTTTTATTTTATAATAATATACTTTTATAATTTATGTTTAAAGTATTTAATTTATAAAATTTAATACTAATTGTTGTACGCAAACTCAACAAGTTTCAACTTCTTTAGCTGGTGGAATTGGAGTACATACTCCATCTACTCAGTCAACCGCAATCGTTTGAGTGCAGAAAAGGTAGACAATTTGGTCTATATACATTCCAACCTTTGTCTTTTGTCACATAAGAAACCTGAATACAATGAGGGTGTGGTAAAGAATTGGGATCTAACCCCTGAGTATGCTGATTTAGATGCTACAGTTGCATAGCTTGTTGAAGTCTCTATAGATGAGGCAACTTCTGCACTTGACACACCTAATGGGATTGGCAATCCAGTTGATTGTGCTTAAAATGAAATTGAACCAAGTGTTGACCTAAGTGCTTTTGATGAAGAAGAATATGAATACTAATAAATATTGATTGTAATTTGAATTTTCATTGTGCAATGACATTTTGAGACTTGAGTATTTTCATTTTTGCAAATTATGAATGAGGTATTTAAATATTCTATTTATTGGCAATTATGAGTATTATTGTTCTTATAATTAAATTTATAATATATTCTCATACTTGTACTTGCCCCCGTACCTGAACTATAACTTGTTAGTTTTTATGATCAGATATAAAACTCAGAATTTAATCCAAAAATCAGTCACAATAACACAACATATACCCTGGGAACACCCTCCACTTGAGGGAGAAAAACCCAGCAACAATATATCACTTATATATTGAATATAAAACAGCAATTTTCTTTACAACAAGGCCAATCACAAGGCCGATTATCAACACCTCAATAGATGTAATATAATATAATATCGATCTCCTTGAGATGATAAACTTTGATCCTCTTGAAGACTTCAATCTGCTGAAGGTAAGTGCAAACTTGAACAAGTAAAAAATGGATGATTAATAAATGAGAGTGAATGCCTATAAATACAACATGGAGGTGGCTTCTCCAAGAGATGCGCCTCTTCTTCAAGAGGTCGGCCAATGAAAAGATATGTCTCATGAAGGGTGGTGAACTTTCACATGAAGTCGGCCACATAAATTAATTATTATTTAACATGAAGTGAAGCGCCCCTTCACTCAAGAATATCATCAATAAATAAATAGCCATTAGGCTATATTTAATTTATTGCCATGTAGAGAAATTGCGGCTGGAAGTAGAGGCCCGCGACTACTAACATCAACATAACTTAGCTGAAAGGTAAGTTGCTGATTTAGGTATGGGGTTAGGTATAGGTTTGGGAGTGGAGACCTCAATTAAAGCCTTTGAAACCACACAAACCTTCATCATGAACACCATTTTCACAATTTTATTGCTTAAGCTTGAAATTAGATATTGAGCACTTTTTTATTCATAAAAATGTTTTAAAAATTGTTATTTTTCCTTTGTGACATTGGTTGTCATTCCCGTGTTCATCGCATTGGTTGTACCATGAAATGCAAAAGTCATTTGGGTGAGTTTTCATGAAAAAATCGTAGGTTTTTTGGCAATTTTTTGGTGAGTTAAGAGGAAAAAGTGTCGTGAGCTTTTAGAAAAGCTTGATGGCGAGTCACTTGGCCTAGGATCTGGCTCACAAGTAGTAGCCAGTTTTCTGAGTTTTTTTGTGAGTTTTGCAACTATGTTCTTTTACACCTTGAGCTTTAGAGTATCTAAGCAATTGTATAATTGCTTAATAGGTTTGTGAGACATTGTAAAGAAGACTTATAATTTCATTTTCTATAATAGTAAGATGTATCCATTGAACCAAGAGCTTCTGCCACTAATTAGATCCTTTAATTCCGCTAATGCCTAGGTAGGTGACATCTTGCGTAAGTTTGGAAACTCGTGACTATTTGGATTGTGAGATAAAAATTCTACCACTTGTTTGCCGAACTTTTACATCTAGGTACTAACTTGAGAGGCCTCGATCAATCATGTTCAAAGCTTTACTCATTAAATTTGATTAGTTCAATATCATGTGCCTCAATACCTGTAGTAATGATGTCATCTACATATATGATTAGTATAATGAGATCATTACCAATTTGTTTGACATATAGATTGGAATTCAAAGGACTCTATTAGAATCCCTATTCAACCAAATGCCTGTAAATTTTGTTGTAACATGCCCTAGCCTACTTTAGGCCATATAGAGCTTTCTTCAGTTGGCATACAAGATACTCCTTCCCTATAACCTGAAAACCCTATGGTTGATACATATACACTTCTTCCCCAAATCTCCATTGAGGAAGGCACTCTTTATGCCCATTTGATGGACTGTCTAGCCAAAATGAGCATAGTTAAGAATAATCAAATGGTTCTCATCTTTGTTTAAGGAGCAAAGGTCCTCCTTCCCAACTATAACCTGAAAAGCTTCCCTATAGGGTTGATTTACATATACACTTCTTCCCATCCAAATCTCCATTGAGGAAGGCACTCTTTATGCCCATGAATTGATGGACTGTCTAGCCAGGAAAATGAGCTGCAAACATATGTTAAGAATAATCAAATGGTTCAATCATCTTTGTTAGTAAGGAGCAAAGGTCCTCATAGTCTACTCCCTCTTTCTGAGAGAATCCTCTAGCAACGACCTAGCCTTGTATTCTCAATGCACAAGAGCAGCATGCTTGATCTTGAAGAGCCACTTAAAGAAATCAACAATTTCCCTTCAGAAGATCTACGATGTCCCAACATCATTCTTGAGAGGATCTGATACTCTTCAGCCATAGCCATTTCCAACTTACTGACTGTAGCTTCCTCAAACAGAAGGGCTGACTTTCAATTGAACTCTCAATCAACACTCTTGATATTTTGAGGTTTTTGCTTTATCTGTATGTTCCTCTCGGGGCTGCAAAGTTTCTGCCTCTTGCAGTGTTTAGTAGCCCAAAGAGTTCTTTGAAAATCCCTATCAAGTAACCCATCGGTAGGTCCAAAGAATCAACTGGATCATCCCTTCTTTAGGAGAAAAACTCCCTCTCTTCTCAGGAAATGGTATGGACTTTTATCCTAATTTTAACAGCAGTCTTGCATTGTCTTCTCCTAGAAAGGTGCCCTTAGATCTGAAAATGCAACACCTCGTCAAATCCTTCATCCCTGCTGATCAAATCAACTTCTGAGCTTCTTGAAAATAACTCTATAGGCTTTTGAAGTCTGAACTGATAATTCACAAATATTCCCTTCTTGCCAGAAGGTTCCAATTTTGTCCTTTATGATTTATCTATTATGAACTATGACATGGGAATCTAAAGATTCACAAATGACTTACTTCTGGCTTCACCCTTGTGAATTTATCTTCAGGAGTCATGTTCTCCAAAATGGGTGAGGGCTTCTTTTGAACATCTCCCTACCTCTTGCTTGCTAAAAAAATTGCGATCTTGATCATAATCATAGCTTTGGGCAATCTACAATAGTTTGTTCTTCCCTTCTCCAACACATCTGGATTGAGGATTGTTAGGGACACAAAACTCCCTCTTAACTCCTGCTTCAATGTCTTTATAGTAAAAATTTGAAATGTACTCTTGCTGCCAAAAAGATACAAAAATTACAAAGGAACCTCTCAAGTATTTCCTCAGAGAGGTAGAATCAAAGCTTGCAGGAAGTATTAAGAGAGAAATCAATCAAATAATGTTTACAAGAATTGACTTAAAGAAAAAACAACTTATTGTAATAAACATAATGAATAGGTCAGTAATTATTTAGATCTAACTGCATACTAGAAACACTTGCGAGTAACTTACCCGTTGCACAACCTCTGCAATGCTGTCAATGCTCACAGTTTGAGTTTTTAGGATATTTCAATCTCCATTTTGTAGTGACTTTCTACTTGAAGGTACCAACTCTATGGAAAGTTCCTACTGCTTCGATGATTGGCAACAGTCTCTCAAGATTACTTCCCAAATTTATGGTTCCAATCACAAGCAGGTTGTTCTACAAGCACGGCAACTTGACTCTCAGCTTAATCCTCGTCCTCCTGAAGAGCAGAAGGCACCTTTCCTTGGACTTAGTCTCAGTTGACTTCCTGATTTCAATCCACACAGGAATCCAGCTGAATCAATCTTTCTTATTATCATAACCCTGATCTTTGAATAGTTTGATGCACCGCTCTATATCTTTCTTCCTTCTTTGCCTTTCTTCTTGAGCCAAGACTGTTAGTATTTGCCAAAGATTGAATACTGAAATCTGTTGAAGAGGTAGAAATTGAGCTCTCCACTTTATTAGATGCCCATTGATCTCTATTGATCTTCATGAAGAATGAGAGAAGCTTAATTGATGAAGTTGCAATGCAGACTCTTTGACTTCTTCATATCTTCTGGATAACTACAAATCAGCTCCTTATGCCATCCAATCTATTCTCATCTTCTTTGGAACAAACTCATTAAAATCAATAACCTGTTCAACTGTAAGCCTGCAATAGTCCATTTTATAGATGTCCTCTGTTCGGAGATCTGCCCAAATATCTTCAAGGCGATGCACATGAGTGAAGACCCTCTTTATCTTGTCCTTCATTCCTCTGTAATCAAAATCTGCCCTTGCCTTGAATCTTTTTAACTTGATCTCCTGAATCTCAGTTTCCATAGCTTTTGCCTTTGAGGTACTTGTCAAGGAGTATCTCCCAATCTGTAATGGTTTATGAGACGAGATACTCACTCCAGTTTTATGTTGCACAACTTGTCATGCGTGCACTGTCATCAACTGTCTTGCAAGCTCCATTAGAGTGATTTTATCAGTTGGATACCTCAGCAGCATGTATGGCTGATCTTCAAAACAACCAACTCTCATGTAGGTAAAAGTAGGAAACTGAAGAAAAAGACAACCATATTCATTGACTTTTTTCCAAGCAGCATCTGATACTCTGTTGTTCTGCAAGGTTTTGTCAAAAAGGCACATGAAGTGACCAAAGAATGCGTCTTGGACTCTTCTGTAATGAATCCTGCTTGGTATCAAAGGCAGCTGATCATAGTATTCCCAAACTGGGACAAGAGATCTATCTCCAACGGTAGAAAGGCCTGGAAATTGCCTCAATGAAGCTGCTATGTAAACCAGATAGGAATTCATATAGAAGGTGAGCGTGGTAGGAACTTGTGCAAGCTGATCACATAAACTATCACTGATTATTTCACCCCAGAAGATTGGGTGTTGTGCCTTCCTAATCACCACAATGAATTTGTACATCCACTTCTCAAAGACATTAGAGAATTTCAACCCCATAATTCTGCTCAAGAGAGTGATTATATCATTGATTTCTTCTTTGAAGTCAGATCGATACAGCTTGGGCAACCGAGACAGACAAGCTCGACACTTCAAAAGCCATTTGGTATTGATGTGCTGTTTACAATCTTCCTTTTTCTGTTCATAATGATCTAGAGCACTCTTTACTGAAATATTTGAATACATGGGTGAGTTTGGAACTTTGAAAATCCTATGAATGGTTTCTGGATCAAGTCTTATGACCACATTCCCATCATCAGCTTTAATGGTTCTGGATTCTCTGTCAAAGTGAGCTGCGCACGCAAGGACGAACTCTGGCTCTAGGGCAGCAACAGGAAAAGAGGAAACCAAATGAATATGACTTCTCAGCAACAACTGCATATGATGAGAAGTTGATTTCTCAGCTCTCTTCAGAAATTCAGACATATCAACATGT
>VDFB02109042.1:3477208-3634994 GCA_007258455.2 Sequoia sempervirens
ATGTTAAGCTAAAATTATAGAGAAGCACTATATTGCATTTTGTATAACCCATTTAAGTCTATTTTTTGCATGCTCAAATAGTCCATGCAGTAGTTTCCATGAGATTTTGGTTGCGGTCCATGTATCTTTGGGCAGTTTATGCTATGCAGCAGGTGTATGCCTTTTTGCACTAGATGAAGATCAATGTTGGAGGTTCTGACAGTTTATGCTATATGGGTGAAGAAATATTGATGGATGTTGCAAATGTAAAGTGTAGTAGTATAGTAAACATAATTGTAGAAACAGAAAATGTCTTGCGATAAACAATCAACACAGCAGGAGTTGCACAGCAAAAAGAAGAATTTTTATTGATAAATATTAAACTTTAGTTTACATCATAGGAACTTCAAATGCATTTCGGATTTTTTGGTCTTCATCAGCATAGTCTGCAGAGTTGCAAACTTGAATTGGAGCAATGGAACAAACATAATTGTGGAAATTGAATAAGATCTTGCACAAAACAATCAACTCATTGAGTTTTGTGTGGAAAAGAGAAGAATTTTCATCGATAAGATTTAAATTACTTCATAAAAACTCCAAAAGCGTTCCAGAGTTGAGGTCCTCAACACTTGAATAAATATAATAAGAAAAAAATGTCAGATACTAAACAAATTTACTAGACACGGGTGTAGTAACAACATAAATGATCAATCTCTCAACAATGTCCCTAGATTTATATGAAAATATACCGTGAGTGGGGCAAGCACTAAATTGGCATTTTGGGTCGTACTATCTCAAAGCAGCATTATCAAGTCCTGAAAACGAAATGGTAGCCTAGGTAATTCAATCGATAGCAAAAATAGGTGTTTCCTAATGATGAATAAGTCTGAACTACGATGACGATACTTTGTACACAAATAAAGGATCACAACAAAAAGGCAAAGCTGTATATAATATTCACTCAGCGGTATCCTGGAATAAAATGTAAGACATCCAGTCTCTACAAGAAAGCAATTGGACCAAATGTACTTTCTTCAGTGTTGATCCAAGGACCGAGGGAGAAGCTAATTTCGTTGTTTGTAGCCAAAGAAATTGAGTTTAAGATAAAAGGGATTGTTTATAGTTCCAATAATGTGGGAGGGAAATTCTTTGGGCACTGCTTGAGCTACACATTTTGGGACTGTCTTGTTGAGCAGAAAAACGTGTGACCCATTAACTATAAAAATGGGGGTTAAAAAAAAAAAGGAAATGGTAAAGATGCTGAATTTTGGGATGATGTCTAGATTAATGGCTCCCCACTCTTTCATCAACCATCTTCTCCAAATTAAACAAAGGCTCGTTAGAAATTTTGGTAAGCAAGTTGCTGGGTATATTATTTGGTATGGATTGAACCCTCAATGGATAAATTTAAAAAAATAGTTAACTGGAGAATATCTCTGAGGAGGGAGACAACAAAATTGGGATGCAGCCTTGCAAACCCTACTTCAGAAGATTGGTGAGGTTGACTTTTTTTTGAAGGGACAAAAAAGATGAATGGATCTGGACTAAAAGTCCTTTGGGGAGCCTTTCAGTGAAGTCTGCTTACGAAGTTATGGAGAAGCCTTTGATCACTAAGGATGATTTTTATTGGAACATTGTCTGGATAAAAAAAACTTGATTCCCAAAGTGAATTGTTTTTGGTGGGCTACTACCCATGGAAAGATTCTAAGCATTGATAACCTAAATAAAAGAGGGTTCCAATTTGATAATAGATGCCACCTTTGCAATGAAGATGAGGAGATACTAATGCATTTGTTCTTCCATTGTTCCTACACAAGAGAGGTTTGGTCATTCTTTCTCCTTGTTTTAGTGACTAAATGGGTCTTTCCTTCCTCAATAAAGTAGTTTTTGGATAGTTGGAGTGTTTTCCCCTATTCCCATAATATAATTGTTGATCTATGGAGACAAGCTCCTCCTTTTATAGCTTGGGGTTTATGGAAGGAGCGAAATAATAAGATTTTTAGGGAATTTGCAAGAAACAACAAAGATCTTTTTATGGCTATTAGGCATCATATTCAAGAGAATATAAATGTTGGGATCTATGCTTCTTCAAAGTACATGGCCTCTTATAAAGAAATCAAAATAAAACAAATATGGGGGTTAAAATAAGATCTCACAAAATTCAATTGGATAAAACATATTACTAGAAAAAGCAATGTTTGGTCTCCTCCTAAGGTGGGTTGGATCAAATGCAATTTCAATGGTTGTTCTAAGGGGAAACCGGGCTTAGCTGGAGCTAGGGGGGTAATAAGAAATCACCAAGGGAATCTTATAGAAGGATATGGAAAAAGCTTAGGAATTAGTTCTAATAATGTAGCTAAGGCTATGGCTGTTTGGGCAAGATTAAATTGGCTGAAGGAGAAAGGATACACAATGGTGATCATTGAAGTGACTCTAAATTAATTATAGATAACCTGAAGGGGGAAGCGACAGTGTCTTGGTAAATTAGGGATGTGTTGGATGATTCTAGGAGAATCCTCAAGACCTTTCAACACTATAAAATTCACTTGTATAGAGAGGATAATTTTGTTGCAGATGCTATGGCTAACGAAGCTCTAAAGCATAATAATTGGACCTATTGGGAGTTTTATTTACTGGCATGTCACATAAAAGATATTGTCAACAAGGAAAAATATGAATCAACTTATAATTGCATGTCGAGGGATGAGGTGATTTATGGGTTAATATTTCTTTTATAATGTATGGCAACAAGATGAATAATAAAGGCTACCGAAAAGGGGAAAGTATTAATCTAATCATGATTAATTTGGGAGTTGAGGTGAGTACAACTTTGATGTTTCAATAAATGATAACACAATGTCTCCAATTATTTAGCAGTAGAGATTAAAATAATGATGAAGGATAGTATTGATAATGCTATTTTATGGATGAAAGATATAAGTTGGTATCTTAAGGTGATAGGGGATATTATTATCTTTGCTAATACATATTTGAATAATCATTTGGTGGTTCTTGGATGTGTCCTTGGCTTAGTTGTCTTGGCTTGCTTCTTCGTGTGGACAAAGTACTTGTTAAAAATCCCTTTAAATGATCTCAATTTAATCATTTCCTCAACAGGCATTTGTGACACATGAAACCTCTATCTTCAAGATCCTTCTAAATCTCTATATTTTCTCATAATTGTTGGCATGTTTAAGTGGAATCCACTTCAAATGCATGCTTCTAGTTTCAGTTTGAATTCTAAAGAGATTACTCTGTCGATGATCTCCTTGGTTAACGGGAAGGGCTTTGGTGAATATTTTATTTTGCTTCATAGGGATTTTCTGGCTTTTGTGGGTTCTATGGGGGGTCCCAAAATGAATGAAACTAGGGAACTGTGATTCCCTAAAGCAGAATGAGGAGTTGTGGGGTCTATTTGAAAGGGTGGGTTACACTCCATTCAATCTATGAAGGGATATGTCACCCTTACCTATAAGTTTTACCAATTATTGGAGTGATGTTTGAGTTAACATTGGTGGTCTACACTTTATTGTCATGACAAAGTTGATTTCTCAAGCTATGGGTCTAAAGTATGAAGGAAAAAAGATTGTCAAAAAGAGTTTAGGTAACTATTAGGAATTTATTGACAAGTTCTTCAAAGACAAGGAGGGGCCTAAAAGATTCCAAAATAGGTATGCAAGGTTAAAACTTCCCCCTCCCTATCATAATGTTGGTATGCATATTATGAGGTACTTCACTCTTGAGGGGTGTTTTATGTCTTGTACATGGATAACATTTTCCTATTTTTTTTTACCATGTTTGACATCTTGAGAAGATAAACCTTCCCTTTTTCATGTTTTCTTCTCTCTAGTAAAATATGGAGAATGGTGCAAAACCCCCCACATCAGGGGCTTATTAGAGAAATTTATAAGTATGTTTTAGCTAATCCCCTATAGGAATCCGACTGTCAATCTTCTTGAGAATACCCCAACCCCTAAGAGCTTTGTGCAGATAGAGCTAATTGATAGCCAACCCCATTTTCCCAACAGAGTGTCTAAGTTGACTAAGAATAAAAAGTCCTCTCTTCCCAATGTTGACCCTTCCACTGAAGACCTCTTAAAAATCACCCCTAAAAAAAAGAAAACCTTGCCCATTTCCCCAGGACAGGCTAAACAAAGGAAGGTGGACTCTAAGGCTATGAATTAGAAAATCTCACTATCACTCTTTGATAGTAAGGATGCCAACTTAGATAGTGGTTCTACTCTTTTTGGAGGAAGAAGGTTGGTAAGACTTGCAAAAGTTTCTTCCAAGGTAAAGGATGAGGATAACAAAGGTAAAAATGCTATTGAGGAGGGTCTTGACTCTTCCGAGGAGGAGTTTGTCCCTGATAGTTTGGATGAGGCTTTAGAGGATGATGATGCTTTAGATTATTTAGTGAAGGAGGAGGAGTTTCAAGAACATGAAGAGTATAATGAGATGGAAGGAGATAACGAGGATGGATAGGAGAAAAATTTCCAAAAGGAAGATGAGGTTGAGGCAAATAATGAGAGACCTATAACTAAGGAAGAGTAGGTTACCACTATTCAAAACTCTCAAATGCAGGAAATTACAAAGAATGGGGATTATAACAACTTGAAATCTAAAATTGAAGTGCTAAATGCCTAGATGGTTCAAATTGAAAGTCAGCTTGAAGAGGTTTCCAGCTTAAAGAAGTTCCAGGTTATGGAAGAAGCCATAAAAAACCATCTTTGGTGTGGTGGATGAGATCATGAAAAAAGTAGTGACAGACATTGTTTTTGGACAGGGGAAAATTATGAATCGACAGAAGAAAAAGGGTTGCAAGAATGAAGACAATAAGCATGAGAATAGGGAGCTCAAGGATTGCTAGTCAGATGCTGCGGGGACCTCCAAGGGAATTTGAGTCTTATTAAAGAGTCCTAATATGTTGCCTTTTTCTATGCTCAGGCTCTATTTATATCTCTCTGGTTGTAGTGCTAATTTTTATATGGTCTTCAGTAATGATGTTTTAGACACAGACTCACCTAGTTTCTTAGTTTATTATGGTTATAGTAAGACTTTGCATAATATTTCAAAGACTTTGCTTAATAGGTGGTGGTTCTGGTATGTTTTGTCAAGAATGGTTTTTGATCTGGATAAGTGGACTGTGTATCTTGGTGCAAATGTTAATATTGGTCCATAGTGGACTTTTGATTGGTTTTTGATATTGTGCTAATCTTTGCTATTTTAGATTGGTTGTTGTGTTTCTCCAGTCTGTTTTGTTGGGCTCTACAACTCAATTGTTGGTTTTTTGTATGGGATCAAGGCCCTAACCCTTCTTATCTAATAAAAAATAAAGTTCATAATAGAAAAAGGGAAGACATAGGAACTTGGGATATGAACTTGGACTTGATCTGGTTGGATAGGGGTGTTGGGTGCCCTAGACCTAGAAACAAATGCTTAGAATAAGGTTCCAGACTCTTGTTGCTCCTTGTCTATAGGTTCTTTTTCTCTATATTCAGTGTTGAAATTTGTCTTATTGATAAAATCCACTTTCCTTAATTTTTTGATTTGTAGGACTTAAATTCTTGAATGATCAATTATATCTTCAATCTTCTCCAAATTCACTTTAGATTTACAACCTACACACAAGGAGGGGAAATGGTTGTGCTATATAAGGGCTTGCCTAAGTCAAACCCCATTTTGGTATTTCTACCTCCACAACGACTATGATGATGTAAAAGAGAGCTTAGCCTTGGTCGAGTAGAGGCTAAATGATAAACACATGATAAATTGATAGTTGTTGCAACTTACCACTCAAATATTTATAATTTCTTGATGGATTGAAGTCATTGTACTCATCACCTTCAAGAAATTGATGCTTGATTTGAAGTCCTACAAGTGTTAGCACTCACAAAACAAATAAACATGAAATATGAACAAACTCATGTGAAAATATGATGCATTGCTAACATGATGCTTAACTTGAAATAATGTTGCTATAATTTTACTAATTTTGCTCTTGACTACTCTTAAGATGCTCAATTATGATCTCAAAGTGCTAGGATTGTTTCTCAAAATTAGTAGGCTTTAAATGATGAAAGAGGCTCGTATTTATGTGTAATTCTTTAATTTACTACAAATTAATTGTCGATAGCCAACAAATGACTTTGGATTTTCAAATGTTAAAATGCCAACACTAGAACATATTTCAAATGTAGCCAAAATAGGTTGGATAGGGATGTTGGGCGCCCTAGCCTAGACATTATTTTGGGGCCTTAATTATCAGTAAATGATTATTAGGTTTATATTTCCAATTCCACTTCTAGTTTTTTTGAAGATTATTATGAAACACACAAATTAAATGCATAACTGGGTCCAAGTTCATGAGGGGGAGCTAAACCTAGTACAAAATTACCAAGGGTGACAACTTATGATACTACATATTGTTCTGCTCTTCTTAAAAATTTGAATCAATAGTGAACTGTCATCAACAAAGTGAGAATTAAGATTGTACTTCATTACTAAGTAGAAAAATATCACAAATTAGATTCTAATTTTTAGCATGGTTCAAGAAGTATCTAAGAGCATAGATGGTTCAAAAAGAACTATCTTATTGATCTTTGAAGAGGAAATATGTGAGTGATGGAACCATTAGTAAGCATACATATGTTCAAAAGATAAAATAAGCTTAGGACTAAAACCTAACTATTTTAAAATTAAAAAATATACATAGTTACATTAAGTGAAGAGGGTTGAGTGAAATCTCAAAGTTATTTAACACTTTAGACCAACTTGTTAGCATACATAAATTTATGTATTTCTTATTGAAATTCAATTTTGGTCAAAAATATGATCTAGCTAGATTTATTCTAGCAAAATTCCATCTAAGCCACTACTTTTCCAACTAGAAGAGTCTACTAAATACATATGTAGTATAACTTTGGGGTCAATTTACTAAAAAAAATCATAAATTTTGATGTTCTCATTACTCTCATTTATGTAAAATAAGTAAATATTATTTTTAATCAATCTTTGTATATTTATAAGTGTAGTTCTTACCAAAAAAAAGTATTTGAATTATATATATACATTGACACCAAAATATAAGGTTGATTGTCTTGTTAAGAAAAATATAAAGTTTACTAAAATTTGGGAAAAATGTGATGCATTAGAGAAAATCTTTCATGTTGAGGTGATCTAATACATTTTCCTTTCTTAGATAAATTGTTAGGAAAAATATTGTCTCGTCAAAAAAGTAGTGTTTTTAGTACACAATTTTTAATATTTATTTATCAAATCAATGAAAAAATTAATCCATGCACAAAAGTTTAAGTTATAAATTAAAAAAATAAACCTAAAAAAATTACTATATAAAGTTTGGCATCCCACTAAACATTATTTTTCAATATTTTATGAATAATTAACTTATGGTGTTGACTTTACAAAAAAATGCATTATATATGTAATCATAAATACACTAATTTTTTATATTTCATTAATTTATCACTTCAAAATTGAAAGCGTACATTTCATTTTCTAGTTATTCAAATTAAAAAGTTAAAATTAGTATTGGTATTCTCCTTTATAAAAATGTGATATGGATTTAAACTTTTAGTCAACCTACAATTAAAGATCAACATAAAAAATGTTTTTGATATAGGGAAAAACAGATTTTGAAGGGATCCAGAACCCTTTAACAAAAAAGAGCAAGGCTGCAGAAAAGACAACAAGCAGCCAAAAAAAGACCAGCTCCAAAACAAGACCAATTAAGATTTACATTTAACATTTTTCTTGTGGGAGCGAAGAGTCATGTCGAAAGATGACCGAGAGGATTTATCTTTTTTGCCCTTAACTATGATCCAACCATCTTCCACTTGCGCTGCCTTACCGTGCCACGCCAGCTCGCAACTCTCATGAAGATGAAAGCCAGAGCCAAAGTATTAGGATTTATTCATTTATCTTGTTATCCTCTCAAGTAATATAACAATTATAAATAAAAAATAATGCTAACAAATATCACTTGACTATTCATGCCCTTGATTCTTTGATGGATGGCACTCCATGAGATGATGATTCCTCTTAGAAGTGATTCTTTAGCTTCTAGTGCAACTTTGATGTGCCCTTCTTCTTTTGCTCCTTTAGACCTTATTGGAGAACCTCCTACTCTGATCTCATAGGCTACTTTCCTTTGGATGTGGATCAACTTCATATTACTCATGTGGTGGAGGGTCACCTTTCACCTCGTCGTTCTATTGTTCCTTTGCACAATGATGGGATCAATGAGGGGGAATCTCCCTCGCTTCCCCCTGTTATGAGGACTTGGAGGATAATATCTCTAAGACTATATTGTTAGGAGAAAGAAAGGCCTTCTTAAATCTTTATCCTAAACTCATGCTAGAGTGTTGGGTGAGAGACTAATTAGAGCAAGTTCTGGTATTGTCTAAATGGGATCTTGAGGGTATAAAATTTATCATTTGTTTGTAGTTGTTATTGGTAGATATATTTCAATTGCTCCTCACTCTTTTTGGTTTGGTTGAGTGATTTGATTTGTCCCATTGCTCATGATATATGTTCCATATCCATTGTGGCTTTGATGTTATTCAAGAGTTCGGGCTTCAATCCTACTTATCAATATCAAAATAATTATTAATAAAAAAATAAAAGGAAAAAAATTACCATATTGATGTAAGAATGAAACCAAACCTCATGCACATACTCACAACAATATGAAAATACAACTTATAAATGGTTTGAAACAACACAAAATCTGCAAGAAGTTTTCTTAGTTTCTCATTCCAAAATCTCATTGAATTACATTACAAAAAGGTAAATTTGAAATAAAATTGTTTTGCAACCATGAGGATTGATCAAATACATTTCAAAACTAAAATAAACTGATCATGGTGGTCTCTCCCTCTTTGGATGGTCCCTTTGAGGAGGATGCCCCTTCTCCCTAGGATCCTCCTCCCGCTATCCTTTATGTGGAACCATTGCCTCAATCTGCTGTCGTTGTGCCAACTAAGCTTGCCCGTCCCTTGATGAACACTTCTGCTGATCCTTCGAATGCTCCCGACTCCTCTTTTGCGCTGCTGGCTTCGCGTGGTGGCTCTTTGTCAATGGTGGTTGTTGAGGAACTGCTCATCTCGCCTCGCTCGATTGACTTAGTTTATGAGCCTTCTTGGTCTGTTGTGCAGAAAAAAAAAGGACTCCCCGAATTGCAGCCTTAGGTTTTGGGAGTCAGATCTATCCCCTCAAATTTTGGGGTTGTTTAGTCCTGGTACTTTTTTCGACATGCTGTCTGTTAGCTATTCGTGTTCTAGTACTATTCTGTGTGTGGCCTGTTTGGTTTGTTCTACTGAGCCATTGTGGCTCTTGTTTGTATGGGATCACCTCTCTTTTGTCTACTTCTCTTTCTAGTTCATATCCTGTTTTGAACTAGCTCTTTTTTGGCCCCAAGGGCTCTTTGTGTAAAGGGTATAGCACCTTGTAAATGCTGCTTACTTTATTAAAAACAACAAAGATCAGTACAAAAATTATCTCCAATTTTTCTTCTTTCACAAGATTTTAGCTCCTACAACCTTCATTCATCATTAGGAATTATTGTTGCTAGCAAACCATGAAATCATCAATCTTCTTGTTGCTGTAGTACACCTTCAAAACTGTAACAAAAATGTCTTCTTGGTCTCTTTCAACCTTCTTTTAACTAAAGCTCTCAAGCTCCCTTCATACAAATTTCACTAGCTCGTTATCTCCCAAAACATGGAACTCTCTAGCTCCTTAAAACATGGGCTTCTATGCAAATAGAAATCTGCAACAATGGAGTCTTCAAATCCTCTCTTCAATCTGACATCTCCCCATCTCACCTACAAAAACTCCCAAATCCCTCTCACCAAATGGCAAGGCATCATAATAAAGAAGTTTTAGAATGAAAAACCACTATGGTTTTCCAAAACCACAAGAAAAACTCCTCTTTGCAAAACCCACACCCTATTTGGAGAAATAATCATAAAAATAATAAAATTACTCAATGCTCACATGGCCTTCACATGGGAACCTAAACCATGGCCAATCAAATTTGATCAATTATGACACCTTTGATTCCTGACAGATCCGACAGATCCAAATATGGACATGTAACAACATGCAAAGCTTGTGGCACAAACATGCAATTGCATGCAAGGAACACAATTCAACATGCAAGCACATGCACCCCACCAAGAAATGGACGCCCAAAATGAATATTTCACCATTTAAATGCCTTGGAAACATTTACCTCAATATATTTCCTCCAAAAAATGCATTTACATATCACAAGGGAAAATCACATTATTGCAAATTAAAATATTTATTTTCCACACACCTTAGCCCTTATTGAAAACAACAAAAATAAATTACCAATATTTTTGGTGATGCAAGATTGCTAGTAGCCCTAGATGCTCATATATAAATATTGGCATCCCACTTAACATCATTTTTCAGCATTTATCAATAATTAAATTATAAAGTCAAATTTACAAAAAATAAATCATTTTTTTTTTAAATTTAAAAATATATAATCATAAACTAATACACTAAATAATTTATATTTCGTTAGTTTATATCATTTCAAAATTCAAAATATGTCATTTTCTAGTGGTTCAAGTTAAAAGTTTATGTCAGTGTTGGTCTTTTTCTTTATAAAAATATGGCACATGTTTGAACTTTCACTCGACCTTCAATTAAAAATCAACCTAAAAAAAAATCCTATCAAGCAAGATAATAATTTTTGCCACATTTTGTGTGGTTGTTGATATTGATAAGGTGATGCCAAATGCTATAAAATTATGTTCCAAACTTGATGTTGGGAGCAAATAATCCATTATGATTTCTCCTAGTAGGTTTTCCTTCATTACCACAAATCTACACATTTCTTCCATTTATGCCATGATATCAAGAAGCGCCATATTTAGACAATTGTCATTCCTTCCCTTCATGGAAAGAGATTTGGAATTTTAGAAGGTGACTCAAAGATTAAATAGTGGTCTATTATGAGGAACGAAGAGAAGGAATTGGACATTACTATTCTAGGTCCCATAGGAGATGCACATGGGTCTCCCATTAAGGACAAACTGAAATTAGTTTTTCAGCTTATGAGTCCTTTGGTTGTGTCTATAACTTCAAGGAAAAGGTAGGATGGTTCCCCTTATAGGTCAAGCTTTGACTTCAATTAAGAGTTCGTTGGTGAGGTTTAGATTCAAACGTCCAAGATTTTTGTTTTAACTCTCCCTTTGCTATGAGGTTTTTGTTTGTTTCTTGGTGGACCTTTCTAGTTTTAAGGCTTATTTCTTTGTAGGTTCTAATCTTATGTTGTTCTTTCTCTTTCTTGTTGTACAAGGTTTTAGGGTCCTTTAAAAACCCTCTTTCAATTCATAAATTTAGTAAAAATGCTTATCTAATAAAAATAAATATTCCAAACTAACAAAAATAAGATCTCTTAAAATTCAAAACTTAATAATTATATTATAATTTAATTAAAACTATAATATAATATAATATACATTTTGATTTCTAAATAAATGATCTAAATATCAATTTTTTTTAAGATGACCTTATAGACGAAAGATGAAAAACCAAAAAAATTGAAAAATCTTGAGGCATTCCGATGGGGCGATTCAGAACCGATGGAAGGAGTCGAGCCTCTCAAGAAGGATGGCGGCGCAGTGAATCAACTGAATCCTGGTCACACCCCTCAGTGGGTTTTCGAAAATGGAGGTTGGGTGGACAAATGTCATCCACATTACAGGCAGAACCAAATCGGTAAGGATCCTTATGGATCTCTTCAGACAAGGTGTGGACATGACAAACCTTCGAAGCAAATGCAAAATCCCTCGGGAGACAACTAGAACTCATCAAAAAGAACAACATACAGGAGTAGGCATGGGTGGAATCGAGAATGGGATCCAAAAGATATTCAACCAACCACCAATTGGAAGTCCAAAGGAGGAAATCTTCAGAATTGAACCAGTAAAGTATGGCAGAAGAAAGGCCCGCCCAATCCCAAACATAACGTTTTTGCGAAGACAACTCAATCTACAGGTGAGGAGCTCGAATTTGGTAGAAGAATGAATAAGAGAGACCGAGACCTACTTCGAAGGAAGTTAAATTGCAAAAAAAACCCAATCCTAAACATATGAGTACACGAAGATGCAACCTAGAGGACATAAATTATTTCAGATGCCAGCAAAATTGATAGAAAAAATAGTGGCGAGGCTATCAGAACATGCCCTTTTTGCGAAATGGACTGGCCCAACCAACTCGAATGAGGAGATTAAAACTTGGTGGATGAATAAATTTCCAGACCAGGTAAGTGTGACCCCTCTCCTAAATTCCTCCTTCTTGATAGAATGTATAGATTTAAATTTGAAATTTGAAATCTTAGGAGACCCTTTGTTTATGAATGGGAACTGGTTCCATTGCACAAACTGGCAAGCTAGTTTTGATCCATGGAATTACCAATTAACTCAAATTCCGACCTGGATTAAACTAGTAGACTTACCATCATAATTCTGGAACATTGATGCCATGACAAGATTGGGTGATTCCCTAGGAGTATGTATTGGAGTGGATGAAGACTTTGTCAATGGAATAGGTGGATCCGAACCTTGTGTGTTGGTTGAAATAGATGTAGGGGTTGGGATATATAAGACAGTTGAGATTCTAACAAAATTTGGAAGTTGGCAACAAGAAATCAAAATTTGGGAGGGGTCAAGAACAAAAAACTACCTTTTTAGGAAATCACTCTAGGAGAGCACCTCAAAAAAGCCACCAACAGACAACACAATCAATAACACTCAAAATGACTAAGTGGATGTGCCCCCACTGAACATTAGCCATGAGGGCAGAACAGATATGGGAATAGTCGGGTTAGCTAGAGAAGAAATTGAGGCTCGTCCAGAGGATCACCTATCTTCCTTACACAAGGAAATTGGAATTCCCTCTAATGAGCATAACCAGGCTGAGCAAGCCCTCATTGCCCTTATGGATGACACTCAAATCCTCCAGAAAGATATTCAAAACAAGCTAAATGAATTATCTGCTGGTGGTGCTAGTAGAAACTCCGGTTCCCCTATGAATGAAGTAGAAGAAGAGGGCCAACAATCAGATGAGGAAGAAAGTGAGCAATTCTCAGATGGGGATGGTGAGCTTTGGGAAGTTGCTAAGGAAGGAGAATTATTGGAAGCTAGGCAACTGCAGTAGTCAGAATCAAAAGCTTAAAGGCCCTAACATTAAGAAAAAATCAAGCAGGGGAAGAATGTCAAATAAGGCCAAACTAGTGTTGGTTGGTAACACCTTAGGGCAAAAGAAACTGACAATAGGGAATGAAAGTCTCCTTCCCTCAGTAGAATGAGGCTCATAACTTGGAATGTCAGGGGAGTCAATGCCCCTGACAAATGGTGCATGGCCAAGCGTCAAATTGACCAGTCAAACATAGATGTTGTGCTCTTGCAAGAAACAAAGTGGAATAAGGAGGAAGGAAGAAGAAGGTTGGACAATTGGAAACAATGGAAAGGGCATCTCTTGGAGGCCACAGGGGCTTCTGGAGGTCTGGGGGTTATCTGGAACCCTCTTTCAATCGCAGGGGAAGTAGAGGTTGAATCTGAGAATTGGCAAGCAATTAGGATTAAAGACATAAGAAGAAACCTTTCTTTCTTCTGCATTAATGTCTATGGTCCAATTCCCACAAAAGGAAAAAGGAGACTATGGGACAACATTTCTAGAATAGTAGATTGCAAAAGGGAAGAGAAAGGGATTATAGCAAGGGACTTCAATGCCACCCTAAACAACACATAAAAACAAGGGGGATTAGGAAGAACTTCGGCTGTTCAATGAGATTTTCAAGAATTTTTGGATAAAAATATCCTCTTGGACATTCAAACAAGGAATGAAATATACACCTGGTCCAATAGGAGGAAGGGTTTCACTAATATTGCAGAAAGACTTGACAGATTTCTCTTGTGGGGCGATTGGGGAGTATTAGAGGGTTCTCATGATGCCCGAATCCTTCCCTTCACGGGTTTTGATAATTTCCTAGTCCAATTATCCTTTGGTACTGTTGAAGCTCCAAAAGGATGTCTATTCAAATTTGAATATATGTGGCTAAAAGACAACCGGTTACCAAACTTAATTAAACTCTAGTGGAGTGAAGTGAATCTTAGCAGAGAAACAACACTTACCAAAATAAACAAGAAACTGAGTTACTTAAAAGTGAAGCTGAAAGAATGGAACATAAGCCATTTCAAGAATATCTTCCAGGAGAAAGAAAGAATAGAACAAGAAATCCGCACTCTAAACGATCATGTGATAGCCAGGGGTATGGATGTTGTAGACTTTGAGAATGAAAAAATCCTAAAAGAAAAACTAGCTAAAGTTCTCAAACGAGAGGAATGCTATTGGCGCCAAAAATCAAGGGAAGTCTAGCTAAAAGAAGGGGACAAAAACACAAAGTTTTTCCACAGATCAACAATATCAAATAATAATAGAAAAAGAATCACATAAATAAAAAAAACCAATGGTGACACAACTCAATCAACTGAAGAAGTCAACAAGGAGGCTGCCAACTTCTTTGAATCTCTACTAAATAAGGAAAACCACGTTAACAGGGTTGACAGGGACTATTTACTGGATGCAATCCCATCCATTATCACAAAGGATCAGAACAATCTTCTATATCAAAAAGTATCCCTAGCAGAAGTTAAAGAGGCAATTTTTCAGATGAATCCATAAAAGGCCCCAGGCCCAGATGGCTTTCCTGCAGGTTTCTTTCAAACCTTTTGGGATATAGTTGGGGAAGATCTTGGTGCAGTTGTTGAAGAATCTCGAAAGAAAACGACAATGTTAGGGGCAATAAACCACACCTTTCTGGCATTAATCCCTAAAAATAAAACACCCCAAACTATGAGTGATTTCAGGCCTATTTCCCTTTGCAACACGGTGTACAAAGTGGTAACAAAGATAATTGCTAACAGACTCAAAAAGGTGCTTTAGGAAGTTATCTCTAAGGAACAAAGCAACTTTTCTCCAGGCTGATGCATAGTAGAAGGCATCATCATAGCTCATGAAACTATTCACTCAGCTAGGAAAAACAAGGAAGCATGCATGCTTCTAAAGCTAGATATTCTCAAAGCATATGATATGGTAGACAAGGGGCTTCCTTTTGGAAGTATTAGGAAAAATTGGTTTTGGCACAAATTGGATTAATTGGGTTAGCAGTTGCATTTCAACTCCGAAATTCTCGGTACTGGTTAATGGCACAACAAATGGATTCTTCTCATCCTCCACGGGACTAAGGCAGGGAGATCCATTGTCCCCGTTCCTGTTCATAATTATGGTAGAAGTACTAGGGAGGGGGATCAAAAGGCTCAGAGAGGAAGGTAAATGGAAAGGAATCCATGTTGCAAATGGTATGGACCCCTCAACCCACGTACACTTTGCCGATGACACAATACTAATGGGTGAAGCAAGTCGAAGGGAAGCAAGAAGGATTAAAAACTTCTTGGACACCTACTGCAGAGCATCAGGTCAAAACATCAATTGGGGCAAGTCGAATATCTTCTTAAAAACACAACCAAGTTTACAAAGAGATATTGCAAGGATCTTGAACCTAAAAGTGGCCTCCCTGCTAGGTCACTATCTGGGAATCCCATTGTTTGTAGGCATTAACAAAAATTGCTACTGGGAGAATTTAATCAATAGCTACAAGAATAAGTTGAGCACTTGGAAAGGTAAATGGCTTTCATCAGCAAGTAGACTCTTGCTGGTTAAATCAGTTTTATCTGCAATCCCAGTATACTCGATGTCTTGTCTCAAGCTTCCCAAAGCTACTGAAGATGCTCTCACTCAAATCTTCAGAAGGTTCTTTTGGAGTGGTTCGGGGGAGCAAAACAAATTTCCTCTTCTGGCATGGGACAAGATTTGCTTGCCCAAGGAAGCTAGAGGTGCAAGGTTGCGTCAACTACCCCTTATGAATTAGGCCCTGGGAGCCAAATTAGTTTGGGATATCCATACTAAAGGAAACCAAAGATGGGTGAGAATACTGAAAAGGAAGTATCTTGACTTAGATGATTCAACAAGGATCCTCACAGTACTGAACTCCCCGAGAGGTTCGACAATATGGAACTTCTTGATGGAATGTAGAGACATCATATCAAATCATGTCACATGGGAAGTTCGAGATGGCAATAGTGCATCCTTTTGGCATGACTCTTGGGGCAGGAAAGCACCAATTGGTGACATACAAGGCTTGGAGGACATAAAAGAGGAAACCATTAGACTTTGGGGCAATAAGGTCGTCAATTATGGTATGAAGATTCTGAATCAAGGAAGTACTTGTTGGGTTTGGAATGACCTACAACCCCTCAACGCCCCACAACCCCAGAAGGAAACTTTGTCCAAAATCCTCAAGGAAAGATTCTTTGTCCCATCTAATGATATGGACCAAGTCAGGTCGTGGGGGTCTGCTACTGGGACCTATAAAGTGAAGCTAGGATATAAGGCTAAGGAAATTGCATTAGCCCATTAGGATTGGCCAAGCAAACTATTCTGGGGAAACAAATGCCTACCAAAGGCAAGAGTTTTTGCATGGTGGGCAGTCCAAAAGAGAATCCTCACAGAAGACAGATTGGCCAAATTCAGAATTCAAGGCCTGAGAAGGTGTTGTCTCTGTAAAGCCCACATGGAAACGACAAATCACTTGCTGTTGTCTTGTCCTTATGCATTGGCATGTTGGAATCCTATGAGAACCAAGCTTAATCTACAATGTTCGATGCCTGCTGATCTAGCAACTTGGTTCAAGATGTGGCCTCAAAAAAGTAGCAAAGCAGTGTTTAGCAGCATTTGTCAAATCTCCCCGTCCATAGTAATCTGGGAGCTATGGAAGGAAAGGAATCGGAAAATCTTTCAAGGAAAGGAATTGAACAAGGACAGACTATGGGACAAAATCGAGAGAGCAATTGTGGAGATGGTCAATGAAGCTGCTAGGCGTAAGGAAGACAAGCACAAAGTTTTCACTAGCTGGGATGACACTTTGATCAAATGCTTCCTGGGTCTTAAGCCACCCATCTTGAATGGGAATAGCTCCCTTCAATCCAAAAAAGTACTAAGAGAGAAGACAAGTTGGCAAGCCCTTGATCCAGGGTGGATAAAAATCAACTTCAATGGTGCCGCGCAAGGCAACCCAGGCCCAGGTGGGGTTGGTTGCATTGCTCGTGACTCTGAAAGAAAGGTTTTAGTAGTGAGATCCATATCGTTGGGTAGGTGCACAAACAATGAGGCGGAGCTTAGAGGAGCGACAACAATTGGTTTGCAGGAGGTAGAGAGGTGAAATTCAGCCAAATCCACTTGGAGGGACACTCACTAATTGCTATCAAGGCAATTCGTAAAGGATCTATGCCTAACTGGAAATTAAATCATTTACTACAACAGGTCAAGGAACTGGCAAACGGGTTTGCAGCCTTCAAAGTAGTCATATATACAGGGAGGGTAACACCAAAGTAGATGAGCCGGCAAAAGCAGCCGTAAAATTGGCCAGCTAGGACTTCGGAGGAATAAAGATTTAAGAAAGCCTTCCCAAAATTTTCGGCATCCGTCTTGGTTTTGGCGGTGCCCAAATCCTATAGGAGGAAGGCCGCATTCTCTTGTCATCCTTGACAAGACATGGGTTGTCATTGCAATCATAAATCAAAATCAAATAAGGAAAAATTACTCCCTCACAAGAATGTCGGTTTCCACTTTAATGTGCATGCCTGGGAATGAGTACTCTTCACAACCAAAATAGTTGTTTGTCACGTTTGAAGGCAGAGATCGGTACTTTAGTTTTCATTAGCAATTAAGCCTGAGGCTAACCAAGACAACCCCAACATATTCCTTCCTATTTGCTTCCACGCAACATATTTGAAACTTCTGGAAGGCGTTGGAAAGGAGACCAATGGAGACGCCATTGACACTAGAGAGTGATAAGCAAATGCAGTCTTTTCGTGGGGAAATTACGGACAAACGACTTCAGGGTCTACTACAATCCTCCCATCCGCTCATCTTAAAGGCTACTAAAAGAGTGTTGGGTCCAGAATTCTTGAATGCCTATCACAGAGCGAGAGGCAACACAGAGATACCGGCAATGTTTCTTGCAGTTCTCCTGCACATGGGGGTTTCCAAGGCGTTGGGCAAAAAAACTTACCCAAATGGTTTTTGAGCATGCCTGGCTGGGTGAAATTGATGCAGCATTGGACAATGTGGATGACGAAAGGAAAATTCCTATGCCACATAATTATTATATGACACGCATGAGAGGTCGTGAGGTTATGAAATTCCCTCTAATACGCACTATTGATCCGGAAGGCTTCGAAAAGCCGTGGGTAGAAAGGGATAGAAATATTTTCTTCCTCCTTAGAGCTGCGAAATTAACCACAAACCTTCCTAGGGGCTAGGTCAGAAGGTATATGGTGGATGAAGAGATAGAGGACAAGCTAAATGCAGATGATGACCAGGAATGGGCGCTGGGAGAAGGGGAAGAATGGCAGGAAAATGACCAACAGGACCCGAAGGAAAAAGCCAAAGGTTCGACACACAGGAACTGCAGTCCAGATTGTCCTATAATCTCCAACTACAAGGCATACATGAAGAGGTGCGAGTTTGAGGATGAAGGTGAGGATTTCTGAGTCTCAGTTGCCTGTAAAGATTTCAGGGTGTGTTCTTTCAAGTGTTTTTTATGTGATTGTTTCCTTCAGTAGTACATAGTTAGTTTTCCTTTGTCAGTCCTGTGTGTGCAGTTTGGATAGCATAAGTTCAGGTGTTTTGTATACGTCATGCTTCTAGTTTGCCATTAATACAGAAACGACAAGTAAATTTTGTTGTGCATTGCATGAACGGGTAGCTTTTTGAGTAGCTTGGTGGGCTGGTAGGTCAATACTACAGAAAAGACCTACTAGCAATTTTGATAAAGCATATGTAATATTTTTTGGAAATTTAATATAGGGTGCTGCCCCTAGCAGCGTTTACCGATCAAAAAAATAAATAAATATTGAAGCTAATATTTTCTTTTTCATTTGTAATAATTAAATAATAATATTGAAGCTAATATAGATGTGTGGAGAGATGCTCCTTAGATTCATTATGGTTATCATGTCTAGATCAACTCATTGATATGGGATGGATGCTAATATCCGACTAATTTTCTTTCAAGATTTCCATATCTTTCTTTTTTCTTCTTTTAGGGCCCTCATCACTTTACTAGAATAACTATTGATAATACGAAGGAAGAATATGAAACATGGACAAGATTTTTGTATCATGTATCAAGGATAAGTAGAGATCAAAATACATAAAAATGTAGAGCTTAAAGATGTGGATTATATCACAATAAACAAATCTAACAAAGGTAAAAGGGGAGCTTTACTAGTGAAGTCACCTTTTAATAGGCAAATTCACACCATGTATGTATAAAAGGCTATGGATTCAATACAAAGGGCAAATGAGGTATAATTGTAGATTTTATATTTTTGTGTACCATTTACTAAAGAACACAAAAGAAACAAGAAAATAAGGGCAAGAAGAGACTCTAAATTGATTGGATATATAGAGGAACACTTGGGTAACATAGAAAAGAATAAAAACAGAATCAATAAGAATCTCTACCTCCTTAATAGCAATGGAGACAAATGGATGATTTGCATAATAGACCAATTGAAATCTCACAAAAAAGTAAAATTTTCATTAGATTTAGTAACATGACTAATACAAAAATCCATCTTTCACACCCTATCATCACAAATTATGAGAGAGAGCACAAGCTACAACAAAATGTAATTGGTTAGGTATGGTTAACTTTCATTCAACTTGAAATTAATATCCATAAAAGAGAAAGCAATACCTCCATTCATGAGCAACTAGATTCTATCTAATGTCTATTAACAAAAATTGAGGCCACTCCTACTTGCTACGAAACCCTAACCCTATAATCAAATAAGGAATTTTTGCCACTTTCTACACCTCTTGGTGGAAGCATTGATTCTGATGACAATTATCTTGGTTGTTGCACTACCCCTAGTGGTAGTTTTGGGGCCCCTTTTGCTCAGGCTCTCCTTGTGACGATGCCCTTGAACCTTCTATGTTTGAAATTGTTGAAGTTGGTAGTGGTTCTAACCTTGTTTTTAGAGGATAGATTGTTGTAGGGGGAGGTAGTGGTTCCACTTTGGCTCCTACTCCAAACAAGTTTAATGTCTACATCATAGGTGGTTGTGGCAAGGGCTTTGGTTCGATTGTTGGTGACATTGGTGTGAAAGCCTTGGGTTTGTCCTAAACTACCATGGCTATGATAAGGATTCCCTCTCCTTGCCCTCCTCTTGCTAAGAGCTATATCGAGCTATTTCCTTGTGCTAGGGGTTTTTGTATTGTATACTCGTATTTAGACAAATCTTCTAAACTGTAGCAACTATTGTAAAGACTTGTATCATGTATAAAACTAATGAATGTCAACGATTAATCAATGAATTTAGAATCCACGATATAACTTCTAAATTTATTAAAACCTATAACATTTTAAACCTAGCTACTTCTAACTTGTGCTTTAAAGTGTATGATGGAGAAAATTGCATGATTTTTTCTAATCATAAATTATAACTTTTATTGTCTTTGGCCAATAAATAAGATTTCTCTAACTCATAAATTCTAAGAATTAAATAAATTTAATTGTTTAAAAATATAGAAATAATTTATATTGGCCCCTTTTAATGACATGAAGTACGTGGCAAGAGTTTGTTCAATACACTTGACCAACTTAATGTGATAACATGTAAAGATCAATTAATGAAGTAGAATAGTATACCCTTGCCTTGTATATTGGATAAGGGAGTCAATTAACACTATATACCATGAAATCTAAACATTGCCTAATCAAATCTATGGTATCACATACCCTTTTCTAAAATAAGGTTCCATCAAGACAACTTAATTGTGATGATAAAAGGAAATGTGATTTTCTTTAAGAAACGCGTAAATGGTGAAGCGATGTACACAAGCATCATTAGGCATCCAATGAAGAGCCCAAAGTTGTAAACAACCTCCAATTGCCTATAATATAATAGTTTGACGTATTACCATTATTTGCAAAAGATAGGGGTAACAAGGTCATAGGAAAACTACAAAGAAGACAAACCTAAGGAAATAGAGAAGAAAAAATTAGGCAAAGTTGAATATGGTCTCCAAAAGATCAAATTAAACAGTTTGGAAGTCTTAAAAAAATGTTACTAAGAGTCTTCATGGGTGTGCAAAAATGTACTTAAAATTAGAATGGGTAGAGGATTCTTGTATAAGAGTTGTAATGCACTTTTTTACACCCAATTCAGTAATATAAAGAGCAAGGTTAGAGAATGCACTATTGAAGATTTCCAACTTCCCACATAGTTAATGGCATATGAATTTAAAACAAAGATATATGATCCAATCCAAATCTAAAATGGCAAACACAATTAATGAATAATAACTACAATTACGTTTAGATCTTGTGCCATATCTTACTAACAAGCAACATGAAATTCATTCACATAAAAATCCACAAATAAAAATGTTTTTTAATTTTACAAATGAAAAAACCAATGACAAATATTTTCAAAGAATATTATAACATATCATGTTTGAAGCTTCTCAAATTATTATTACATCAGTTTAGAAAAAAATATTGTACATTTTGAATATAAAATTAAATTCCGTCTTAATATTCCTAGTCTCATATAACAAATAATGCAAGAGATCCTAGACAGAATTAAAAAACTCCAGTGCTTACAGGTTTCCTTGAACTTAATAATTTCCATTCATTAAAAATGTGGAATAAGAGTAAATAATTATATTCACTTAAATGTAATCAAATTTCTACATGTTTGGATCCATGCATTTGTTCTCTTGTTAAGTGTTTGAATTGTATATGTGTATATTTGGATAATGAGTAAATGATAAGATTTCTTTAAATTCAATTAAATTTCTTCGTTCAGTGCGAATATTTTTGGGTATTGATATTTTCTTCTTCAAGATCAAGCTTGAAATACTAATCTATTAAACATGGCTTATCCATAATTCAAACTTGAAACTAAATACTTGTAAATTTAATTTCATACCAAACGACAAAACGAGCCCAGCCTTGAGGAAATCACTTTTGAAGAATTGGTAAAGCATAAAGGATAAAGGGATTAGTTCGACATGTAAGTTGTTTCATTTTTATTATTATTAAATGGCGTGTATCATAAGTATAACTATCAACTTTCTTTGAAACTGAGATGCTTGTGCATCATTTACTAGATTTGTAAAAAAATAAAATAGATTTGTCTTTAAAAAACAGGGTATATTTGGAATATTTTTCATGGAGGGTATTCCATAGAAAAAGTAATCAATTTTAACATTAAACTCCTTAATCAAAATAATTGTTCTAACATCAGTAACGTAGAGACGTGTCAAGTATGAGAATTATAATGGTCCTACCACAAGAGAACACAAAATCATGGAATTTAAGTGAGTAGGTTAAAAAAAGAAACTAATATTTGAGACTGACTGTTAGGTAATGAATCTAAAGCACCAGTTAGTGCGATTCATTATATACAACAGTGTCATTATTATCATTGCAATTGCACATGTCATGGCAGTTTCCTTGATGGCACGGCATTTCTGCAGTGACAAAAGTGGCAATTTTAACCCATTTTAAGCCTCAGGCAAAGTAACAACGGAAGGAATGTTTTTTCATGTTCCAAGCCATTTGGAAGTCCTTTACCATATGAACAGATGCTCCCAATGATCTAATTGTAAGAGGTGTGCTATCAATATAAATATATAAGTATGAGAAAGAGAATTCGGCAGTTCAATTGGTTGTAGGAAAAAGAACTAGTTTAGTGCACAGAGAAAGAGTAAGAAGATTATTGTACATGCTCTATCAAGGCTATCTGTAACTACTTTTGGCAAAGGGAATAAGAGGAAGCTGAGCATTTACTACTTCTAGTTGGCTTTCCTAACACTGAGAGTTGCCAAGTTGAAATCTTTTATCAATCTTGTCTGTGGTTAATGTTTCTTATTGTCTCATGCGACATTGTTTCATTTCCAACAACTAAAGAAAACTAATTCTAGCACTTTATACATTCAATCATGTGTCAATTTGATGTTACTTCAAGTAGGGCAGCGTTTAATTCTGTAGTTTCTAGCAAGCATTGAATTAGAACACAAGAAAAGAAGCTAGAAAGAACAACCATCCTAGTGCTGAAATTCGACCTCAGATACCAAGATCGCCATACCCAGATTTGATGGATCAAGGAAGATTGATCCCCAAGCATGGATTCAAAAACTTCACATTTATTTTAATATGAATCCTATACTTGACATAGAGAAAATATATTTTGGATCACTACATTCGGATGGAAGGGCAGATGATTGGCAGCAGCATCATGATTTAGACTCTAGATATCCAAGATGGTCTTAAGTATAAGATACTCCACTGGTATCACTTTTCTTCTAGCTTCTTTTTTGATTAAAAATAAATTGTGATCAAACACCATAGAGTTAAAGAATTCAGAGCAAAAAGCACAACATTATGGTGAGGTTTATAGTGAAAAATTTAGATTATAGAAGAATACACCCATGAATTCCAACAACTAGAAAAGCCCACATGTTTGTGGATGATCTGCAATGTTGACTCAAAGTGATATGTTGAGGTGCTTAGACCAGCTGATTTGGATGAGGCTACTTCAAAAGCAAGAGTTTACAAGAAGATACTTAAATGTAAAGGCAAGGAGGAAGCTGAGATATGCATTACTCAGAAACCAAACTGTGCCAAATATAACAACACTTTAACAGTGATATAAACCACCACCTAATGTTGGGTTGAGTGCTAATGGAGGAAAGAATTGTGAAAACAAGGCAGAGGTGATGCATGCAAGGAAAACTTGACTTCAGGGTATAGGTGCATGACCCGTGGACAAATCCAGTTGATTGAAATGCTGGATGATCGAGACAACAATGATGATAAACAACTAAAGATTGAGTCAAACATGCCATATCTAGAGAACTGACACCAAAAGAGCTGATCAAGCAGCATACTGCATCTTTGGCTGCCACTAGAGCTATATCTTATCACCTTAAGAGTGAAAAGATGGATCTAAGGGAGACAAGTCTAGTATTGATTGACTTTGATATCAGGCATACAATGGCTTCATAGACTTGGTGAAATACGCATGGAATTTAATGAGTTCTATTTGAAATTCATGCAAGAAAGTAAGGCATACAATGAATGGTTCATAAGGCACAACACTTGCTGAAGGTATTGCAAATGGGGTTGCAAGCTACGTGGGATTAACCTTGGGGAAAACTCTGTGGTTAAGTGTGCTTGAGCTGGAGTAGTACTGGGATGGGTGATCTCCTGGGAAGGCCCAGTGCTTCACCTCTATGAGCATCACCTAGATGCAACGAGTGCTAAGTGGACCATTCACTATCATGAGAGATGGGTTCTTGTGAACCACTAATCATGAAACATGGGTCAATGAGTTTGACTCGTAAAGCTACACGGCTAATTTCTGATAGCAATATCATAATAAGGAATGTGATGTTAAGGATTCCCGGCCACCTAAATGTTCCATCATATCAGCTCATAAGATGCAAAATAAAATCAACCAAAGCAATCCAGGTTATGTAATCAATTGTAAATCCTTCAAGAGCTTGCATACTTTCACTAGATTCACAAAAGCAACATACATCCAGCCAGTACAGCAATACCAAGAGTGTTAAATGATCTTCCTAAGGGCCTTTTATGAGAGAGGAATCAAGAGTGTATCATCGAGCTGGAAAATGTTGAAAAAACATTATGATCACTCTTTATCAATACCTCCAATTGTTAAAAAATGAGATTGAAAATGTAGTACAGGAATTTCTCAACATTGAGAAGAGTGTGCCAAGCGAGAGCCTGTTTGCTGCACCAGTGCTATCAGTTAGGAAGAAGGGTGGTTCTCTTCATGTGTGCAGTGACTATTGGGCCTCAAAATAAGACTAAAAAAGAATTGATTTCCTATTTCTAGAGTGGATAAGTTGATTGATGAGCTGCAAGGAGCAACTAATTTCCCTAGGTTGATTTCAGATCTGACTACCATGTAATCAGGATGGGATCTGAGGATACACCCAACAAGAAGATTTGGGACATACCATGGATGTCCTGAGTTTTCAGTCTGGCCTTTTGGACTCACCTATGCACCAACAACATTATGAAGTACTATGAATTTTCCCTCACGCCTTTTGGATTTACCACTGCACCAACAACTTGGGAGCTATTACAGAAAAGTATTTTAATTTTTATCCTTATCTCAGGATGTTTAGGTATTTTTTGATGGCATTTTGGTGTATAGCAAAAATCTACAAAGGCACACAGACAAACTTGAGATTGTCTTGAACATCATTAAGATTAAGAGTTTATTTGCAACGAAGACCAAGTGTGTTTTTGCTGCATTTGAATTATCATATTTTGGTCAAATTATCTCTATTAAGGAAGTCAAGGTGGATACATCCAAGATTCTAGTGATTATGGAATGGCCAAAACCAAGGATATTCACTCAATTGAGAGGATTCCTTGGGCTCTGCAGTTATCACTAATGTTTTGTCAAGGGATTTTCTCACTTGGCTGCCCCACTTACAGGCTTTTTCTCAAGAAAGATAAATTTGGACGAATCTGAGATTCTAACGATTATGGAATGACCAAAACCAAAGATATTCACTCAATTGAGAGGATTCCTTGGGCTCTGCAGTTATCACCAATGTTTTGTCAAGGAATTTTCTCACTTGGCTGCCCAACTTAAAGACTTATGCTCAAGAAAGACAAATTTGAATGGTCAAATTCAGCTCACCAAACCTTGGTGATCCTTTCAGCAAATAATGTGTACTCCTGTCTTGGCTCTTCCTGATTTTGTTTTTCCATTTATGATTGAGGGTGATGCTTCTGGGTTGGGAATTTGAAGAATTTTGATGGGAAAAGCCCTTTTGCCTTTGAAAGTCACAAGATAGATGAGAAAGAAAATGAGTTGTCTATTTATGATAAGGAGATGTTAGCTGTAAGGAAAGTATTTACCAAATTTGAGAAATACTTTGTCTATGGTACATTCACTGTTAGGACTGACCATAACAGTTTGAAATACTTCCTGTCACAACATGACCTCAATGAGAGGCAATCTAAGTTGCTAAGCAAATCACAACCATATTATTTTGAAATTCAGTATTGAGGTAACAAAAATGTAGTAGCTCATGCTTCATCCAGCAGACTCAAAATTCAGTCAATTTCAGCAACCATTTCAAATTAGCAGGGAAATATTGAGGTGGAGAATGCAAAGGATGATGAATTAGCTGCATTATTAGATCATCAAAAGATAGCCAAGGCCAAGGACAGCAAGTAATCCTTCTGCAACAAACTAACCTATCACCAAGAGAGACTCGTTCCATGTCCCAAATCAAAATTTAAGGTTAAGATTGTGATTGAGAACGTCTCTTTTCCATAAGCTAGACACGTGGGTTCTTCAAAAGTTAAAACATATACACAAATCAGGGTTAACCAAAATGCTACATATGAAAGGGGTTGAAAAATGATCAAAATTTTGTAGCAGCTTTTGAACCATGCCAAAGAAACAAAGTCAAAACAATTCAAAGTCCAGTATCACTTCAACCATTACCCATTGCCAAAACAAAATCAGCATCCATCACCATGGGCTTTGTCACAGGTCTCCCTATAATAAACGGTAATATTTCATCTTTGTGGATCTTCACTGATTAACCAAGTATGCTCACTTTATTCCTATTCATATTGTTTATAAAGTCCATCTTCTTGTGATTGTCTTTATGGAGAACATTTATGAATTGCATAGGCTACCTCAATCTACTTAAGTGAGAGGGGTCCAAAATTCAATAGTCATTTTTTGAAGGTGTCATTGAGTCAACTGGTAACACCTTATCCTTCAATAGCAGATACCGCCATTTAATAGGCAACAGAAATTGTTAATAATACCTTGGAGGGTTACGAACAAAATTATGTCATACATTTACAAGCAGCATGCCTTTGATGATTGAATTTAGCAGAAAATATGGTATAATACCATCCATCAAGATTCAATTGGTATGACTCCATTCAAATCTTTGCATGGGTACAGTCCATTCATTTGATAGATTGAGGTAGTCAGAACCAGTGTTCCAGTACTCATGAATAGAAAGAGGGAGTGAGCAACCCATGTCTGGACTAGACGGCTGCTTGCAGATTAGTCTGCACCAGGTACTCACAGAGTTTTAAGGCAAGTAACATGGTAGGTATGTCCAAACATGCCATAAGTATAACCCCTGTAAAAATGTTCAAAATTGCTCTATTTAACTGTATCTGCCCTCCTTTGTCATTAACGATTGCATTTGATCTCTTTGAGCATGCTTTTTTTAATTCTTTTCAGTGTTCACATTAAATTTATGATTTCTTCTGCATTTCTTAGATAATGTAAGGATTCAATGTCCAGATCTGTTTCAGTTTCATGACCATTCCATTCGAATTTATGTATGGCTTTTGGCAATAAATTTTTATTTTTTTAAATTACAATGCTACGATTTTCAACAATTAAATTTGTTCAGTGTGTTGTTTTCAATGCGAAGCTTTGCAATTGCATCCAAATGGCATTAGAAAGTGGTAGCTATGTGGAAAAGGCACTGCTTGGAAGTTGCTGTACCAGCACTGCAGGAACCATCATTTATAACCACTGTGGACTTAAGATGAGTAGAGGTATCAATTGCCTCAAATCACCTCAGATACCACCTCACACTGATCCCTAGCTGCTAAGTCCTATTGTGCCTGAATGTTCCGCAGAAAGTTGAAAGGAAGCTAAATGCAGCCCTATCTTTGACCAAGCATAAAAGATTAGAGAAGGGGAGGACCAAGCAGCTATTGCATTAATAATGAATCCCAATATGGCACAGGAATCAAAGATAAAAGGACAGAGATTGTGAGTTCCTATCCTGGTCCAAAAATTTGCGGCTCATCCACTTCATCAAGCTGCAACTGTATGCGGAACATTTTTGTGCCACAGAACCCACCAGCTTTGTAGCCTTTGCTTGAAGCCTGAAGGTATAGATTGGAACAAGGGCAAGAATGAAGAGGCAGACTTCGCTTCACTTCACTTCAAATCTTTGATGTGTGCATTTATTGCTTACTTACAAACTTGTTTATGTTTTCTTTTGTGACTACTTGGTGGGAATATTGGGGTGGAAAAAACCCAAATCTTCAAAGGCTAACCTTTCATTTTTTTCTCAACCTTGTAACGCTTCTAAATGCAAGCACAACTGGCATTTATTTGATTCCATTGACATGAAGAAGCACAGCAGGTTGACACAAAAGCACCTCAATGACCTCATCTTCATGCAATACAATCTTCACTCTCTCTCAAAAAGGTGGAGTGCTCAATTAGCTATGAGGCGATTGACTCTGACAACATTATCCATATAGTGACTAAACTACCCTTAATGAGAACCCCATGTTTACAATAGGTGAGATTGCAGAACTTAAGAGACAAGTAGAGGAGAATGCAGCAGAAGCAGCAATGGGAGGCATTGGATTCGAGGAGATCATAGCTAAGGATGAGGATGCACCTAAGGAGTAGTCATTACCTTGTAGTTCAAGGGCAGAGATGGCACTGCAGCCAACATGGAAGAGTAGGACTGCAACCATCAGTAAGATGTATACAGGGAAGAGAAAAATATAAATATGTTGTAACTTGAATGAAATTGTAATTTTTGATGATGATCAATCATCATGTGATTCACATCCTATTGATTTTTGTTGTATTCACATGTTGATGCAATACTGTACACTTTTTTATTCAGATCTAAGAGAAAACACTTCCCTGATGTTCGACACACATTTCATATGTTTTGTAACTGTATTTTGCATTATATTTATGTTTTTTTAATTTGCTGTGTTGCCAAGTCCAAGTCAAAATTGGGTCTGAAGAGTTTTGTTGAGTTGCCAGTTTTCAAACTACAGTCAGAACACAGAAATAACAGCAGTACAAGATTTCATTCTAGAGAATCAGCAAATCTTCCAACTTCAAAAGGTATTCTTAAGACCACTCAAAATAGGATGAAATCACAAGAAAACCAGCAGCACCCAAAAAGAGAATTTGCAGTTGAAGATCAAGTTTAAATTCCATTGCAACCTTATAAAAAGAAAACCCCTCGAGGAGACGGGAACAAAGAAACTATTTCCCAGGTATTATGGTGCCTTCATAATTCTTTGGAGGGTTTGACAAAGAGCATGTGCTTTGCAATTGCCTGCCAGCACCAAAGAACATAACACCTTCCATGTATCTAGTTTAAATAAGATAGCTGGTCAAAATTGATGGTTTGCTTGGCTTTGCCTCCCATTGATGAGAAAGAAAATTAATTCTAACACCTGAACTAATTATGGCTCTGAGAGATATCTGGATATTCAAGGAAGGGTTCCGAGTCAAATCCTGAATTTGAGCTCTGAACAGCACAGAAGTTCTACGTGCACATAAAAATGATGGGTTGCAATTACTCACTAGTTTTTCATATCTTTTCTACAGTGGTCTACTTCATATTCTCTGTCAGAAGTCAAACTTGTTTTCCATGATAGATATTTATGTCAAATGTGAATACATATAGTTAGCATACACATTGTCTGACTGATTCCTTCAAGGAAATATGGTCTCACGGCCTGCAGTCATTGCTGCCTATGTTCAAAATGGTCTTGATAAAAAGTCAGGTTGTAACAGGCCTTGAAGATCCATAAATATTAAAAAACAATCAAATGCTGGATTTTGTCAAATGTTGTATTTGACTTCCCCGAAAGGTCTGAATATCAAATGTACCAGCATACAGAAGGCATGGAATTTTTTGACAGAAAGGAAATTATCTAGATCGGAATTTGTAACCTGGTGTAGCTGTAATGTCCAATGGGCATGACTGAGTGGTAAAACTAGAATGTTACCACAATGAAGACCTAAGTTCAAATCCCCCCGGGAACAACTGGACTTAGGCTCTGGAAAAAGTCCAAGTTAAAGTGCCCGGGGAACAGGCCCCTGTTTGTGCTCTGATAGCTGTGAAGGCTATAATCAATCTCCATATTCACTGATCCCAAAAAAAAGTCTTCAAGTTGTGACAACTATGATAAGCATATATGCAATTTGTGGAAGCATACAAATGGCACAAGAATTGTTTGACAGTCTCGATCCACATTAGATGTTTGTCATATGTGACAGTTATAGTGTCTTATAACTTATATGTCAGGATTTCTTGATTGCAATTTTACTCCTTTGAGTTCAGTTTTTAGGTTCTCTCTAAACCCAGAACACGAGCTACTCCTTTGTGTGGACAGTTAGAGGTTGAGTAATATATGAAATTTGATGTTTGTGAACGAAGGATTCCAGAAAGGAACATCCAGCAAAGTCAGACCTCCTGTGCTTGAAACTCTCTAATTTGCTCGATCCTTCAGTGATAAGTCCAGAGTACAGGTGACCAGGGGTTTAAGTAGAAGGTTTAATTAGCATTTAAAGTAAAGTGATTTCTTCACATTCTATCTACTTGTGCCACCCTATGCTGTGTACAGTATGATATATGTGTTATCTGCTTATGCCATCCTATGCTGTGTGTGCAGAATGATATATGTCTCATCGGGCTTGATCCACAGAAAAAAACATGAACTTTGTCTGGGTTTTTCCACAAAGAAATTACTGAATGCCTCCTTATTATATTTCCTTGAGTAGGTCAATGGCTTATTTTGAGAGCAATTGACTTGCTGTGGTTTGCAGATCAATTGATGGCTAGCTCCTGTGCACTATTTTTCACCTTCCCTATTAGGCAATATTCGTTTGGCTGCGCAATGCCACTCACAAGGGATAACAAATTGCATTCTCACCTAGAATAAAAAAATCCAATTCAATTGTATCAAATAGTTAAAGAAGAGCAAATAGTCTGCAAACTACAGGAATTGCTTATACTGGTTGCAAAGGATCATATTTCATCGGGCGCATTAGGCGAACGAATAAAAACCCCCCCTTTGAAAACTAAAAAGTCCCATATCTAAATGAGAGACCAAGTTAAACAGGACTGAGTACAACATCATACACTGCATACCAAACAGAAGGATACCAACAACCCCAAATAATATTCAAAACATGATTTGGAAAATTTTACAATACAAAATAACAAAAAACATTGAGATTATTTGTAGAATGGATATGAAATTGGTGAAATATTAAATGAGATACAGTTAAATGAGCTTGAACGGCAGCGGCCAGGGAGTGGAAGTGGGGAGCTCAACCTTTTCTTTAATGCGGGCAATCTTCTTGTCTTTCTTTGGGCGGTAGTTGCCGAAAGAGCCCTTGAAGCGTTTGCCTTTTTTGGTCTTCTTATCTCCGCGCCCACACAGCACAGGAGGAGGAGCTGCTGCTAATGCTACTCCGCTTGTTCGTGTAAATGCAGGGCATGGGCTTTGAGAACCCCGCACCTCAATCGCCCCGCTCAGATTCCGCACAAAAATTGGTCGAACAAGATTGCACACGCTTTGCCTCCAAGCCATCATTTTCAAACTCCTTCCAAACCCTTACTACACTACTGATCAGACGTATTTTGCAGCGGTTTAGAATGATGGGTATTTTACATGTCCAAAAGGAAAACTAACAAAGAAAATTGACTAAGGGAATATGTATATAGAAACAATAACTAGGGGTGACGTACGAGTAGACGTCAGGGCTAACTTTGTGCATTGGAAAATAGGTCTAATTTCTTTGTTTTTTTGGGTTTTTTTGTAAGCGAGTTAGGACATTAAAAAGAAAAAAAATAGCTTTTGGGTATTTAAAATGCTCCTTGTTGAAGTCGTAAAGCAAAAGGTGCTAAAAAAAGGTGTTTTTGGACTTTCGTCTGCTACATCTTCATTACTTCGCCCATGCCCATTCATTATAAATCCAATTTTTTTTTTTAAAAAGTCTATTTACAATTATCAATTAACCTATTTCAAGTTACGTTTGTATTTAGGCCCGGTTAAAATATCACGTGGGTCTGCTAGGAGGTGGTCACTTTAATCTCAACCTCACCACATTACATTGTTAACCACATGCCCCATATGCCTTCATCAAACCATGCGTATGAGTTAACCACGTGCCCCATATGCCTTCATCAAACCACGTGTATGAGTTAATCTAACCACGGGTTGCTGGGCAACTTTAAGCCCTAATCTCATCATTTTCGACGGATTTTTCCAAACTTTTCATTGTCGTCTCCTCTCTCATGCCGTCGATGCGAGCTTGTGCAACCATGGTGACTTCCTCCGGCTCCCATCTGTTGCAGGTAATGTCTCCACCTCTCTTCACTTGCAAGATTGTTTGTTCAACAACGGGTTTTTGTTGGCGTCAACGGTGTTTGGGTGCATTTTGGTGTGTTTAAAAATCATTTCTCTGTATGACATTAAGGGTTTGATTGTAATCATTTCTATTTACATGTGACTGGTAGAAATTTTGATCCCTCATGAATTATTTTGTTTATGGCGTCTAGGGTTTTACTGCTATGATTTTTTTTGACATTAGTCTATGAACTAATCACATGTAATGTGATTTAAACAGAACATTGACGAAATTTTGACCAAGTATAATCATGAAATTTAATGGGTATATTGTCAAATGTCGGTATAATCATGAAATTTTATGGGTTTTTAGTTTTTGCCCCAAATTATTGAGGGGTTTCAGGATACAGGTTAATGGGTAGACGTTTTCTATTTTTAGTAATTATAATATGCACATGAAATTAAATAGGTATACATATTTTGTTGGATTCTCTTCGAATCCCTTCATTATAATCATGAAAAAGACAATGGGTATACAGTTTTTGTCCCAATTTATAAACCGGTTTTAAGATTACAATTTGCAGACAATTATATATATACACATGCAGTCATGTCGTGTAGGGTTTCATCATATCAAGCCGTGTAGGGTTTCATTGCATGAAGCTTCACAGACAATGATATGTTCTAATCACATTGTATATATATTTTTGCAGAGAATGATACATTCTTTTCAGATAATGATATGTTCTTATCAGATTGTATATATATTTTTGTAGATAGTGATATATTATTTTCAGACAATGATATGTTATTATCAAAATGTATATATATTTTCGCAGTCAATGATATATTCTTCTCAGACAATGATATATTCTTATCAGATTGTATATATATATATATATATATATATATATATATATATATATATATATATATATATATATATATAGGTTCATGTGATGAAACCTTACACGGCTTGATATGATGAAACCCTACACAACATGAGGTTTGATATATATATATATACACGACATGATTGTATATATATATATATATAATCTAATAATAATATATCATTGTATGCAAATATATATTTTTAGAGCATGATGCTTGATATATATATACACGACATGACTGTATATATATATATATGTATATATAAGTTCATGTGATGAAACCCTACACGGCTTGATATGATGAAACCCTACACAACATGAGGCTTGATATATATATACACGACATGACTGTATATATTTATATATATATATATAATCTGATAATAATATATCATTGAATGCAAATATATATTTTTAGAGCATGAAGCTTGATATATGTATACATAGCATGACTATATATATATATATACACACATAATTTGATGTGAATATATCATTGTATTTGCATACAATGATATATTCACATCAGATTGTGTATATATACAGTCATGCCTTGCAATGTTTCATCATATCAAGTCGTGTATAGTTTCATCACATGGACCTTAACATGATCCTCTATCAATGTCTTCCATTTAATAATGCCCAAGTTTCTTTCCATATATCCCTATAACTCAGTTATCTTTAATAAACACATTGGAATTATCAGTTTAATATCCCTATAACTCAGTTACTTTGCATTTGTTCATATCCTCATGGAAACCCACAAATGCTAAAAATATCATCCAACTACAAAAAGGTAAAACCAGTGTTGGTTCAAGCAGAGTTTTCTTTTTCAACTTAGAGGTAAAACCAACTTCTTGAAGAATAAAACAAACCTTAATCTTCACAAGCATGACTTTAAACCGATCAAAGTCATTTAATGCAGATCTTCACTTTTGCACAGTTAGTTTCCTTCCCCATGAACTATTCTCCCATCCCTTTTGAACCTTGGTTAAATAATAACAATGGATAGTCACTATGTAGCTGCTAACATCCATGACAACCTCCATATACATTGCATAAGATTTTATACCCGCTTTCTCCATAGCCTCAATCAACCCTTTCTTTTTCAGTATCTTAGGGATGTCAATTTTGATATAAGTTAAAGAGAGCCTCTTGAAGTCAATTTTGATATTAGCTAAAGAGACCCTTTTGGTATCTTAGGGATGCCAATTTTGATATATATATATATATATCAGATTAAAAATGTATAATCTTATATAGATATCTGATATAGATATATATCCATATAAGACTATACATATGTAATTTGATATAGATATATATCTCTATAAGAGTGTACATATGCAATCTGATATTTATAACCTATATATGTGTGTGTGTGTGTATGCAAATATATATATCAGATTATATATGTATAATCTTATATGGATAGTAGAGGTGAAAATGAGGAAGAAAACAACAAGAGATAATGAGTTTATGGCTTAAAGCTGCCTAGCAACCCATTGTAGTGCCCCTTCGTCTCGGTTGTCATTGACAATCAAGTAAGTTGTTTGTTGGATGGTCATGTCATTTTCATTTGTTAAAGTGTTATTGAGTAAGTGTGCTTCGTTGATTGGTAATGTCATGATGATTTTGTGATTGTATTATTTAATTTGATTTTGAGGTTATGCGATAACACTAATATTATGATTAGATTTGATTTAATCAAATTAATTTAATTAGAAGGTCACTTGATTTATTTGGAAATTACATAAAGAATTAGATTTAATAATAAATGTTAATTGTATTATCATTGGAAATTAATTATTTAAAGATGAAAGAAATGTAATTGTAAGTAAACGAATTAAATAAGGAAAGATAATTATTGTCTAATGATTGAATTTAATTAAGAAATTTAAAAGTGAGAAAATATTAAAGTAGATAAAATATTAAAATTTGAAATTAAGTTTGAATGAAGATAAAAGCAAGAAAGACAATTGAAAAATGGAAAGTAAATAGCTTGTTACTAAATAAATAAATGACGAGAGGACATCATCACCAACAAGCTTGGAAGTGATGAGGAGACTGCTCAACTTTGGAATTCTATGTGACATCCCTAGAAGTGCCTAGCTACACCCCTATTGATGACGCTATTTCATCCATAGAACATTATCGCAAAAAGTGGCGGAAAGTGTTATGGGCTCAATTTATTATGGCTCATTGTTCAACACCATGGTTGTTTCTCTCTCTTTTGGCTGGAATTTTACTTTTACTGCTAACATTTGTCCAAGTAGTTTGCCTATTTCAATCGTGCCAACTCAAATAGACACCTAATCTTCTACTTTATTGTATTGAGACCGCTTAGTGTTTTAAATATTACCATTATGTTGTAATGAAGTATATTAGTAGAGTATGGATTAATGAATTTCAAGCGTATAATTTAAATTATTCTTAGTTTTGAAACTTAAGTTTTTATTCGTGTTAATGTATGTTAAGTGATTTGGTTCTTTATGAAAGAAGATTAATCAAGATTGATTTCATTTTATTTTTCAAGTTTTATGTTAATGTTATTATTGTGTGTGTAAATTATAAATGTTTAAATGAATGAAAGACAAATAATATGAATATGAGAGAATTTTGAGAAAAGAGATTTTTCAAAATGAACATATAAGTAAAAATGGTTGTAATAAAACTAATTTATGTAAGTAGAAATTATAGTAATAAAATTATCTTGTAATAAGTTTGAAATTAGCATTTTCATTTACATTATTATAAGATTTATTTCATTTCAAAAGCATATAATCAATTATTTTGGTTGTATCTATGTGAAATGGTTAAAAGCACTTATCAATCTCAATTCTCAAACATTTGTCACACTAACTCCAATAGTAAATAATCACAATAATAGATATCAATATACTATGTTAGAGTTAATGATTGAATCCTATAACTCTTAAAGATCACTTACAACTAAAATATTCTATCACAAAAGAGAGAAAAAATAATTATTTTTTTGTTAATCTTAATAATTCAATTGATACAAGAAGATTATGATTACAATATACAATGAAACCCTAGTTATAAAGACAAGGATGAAATCATAGATGAGCATATAATTAGATCATCACATGTGTTTAAATCATTTGACTTGAGATAGAAAAACACATGCACTAAGTAATGTTTACACACCATACATCTCATTCATAATTTATATGTTAATCAAGATTCATATGATTACAAAATTATGATGATCAACAATACATTTTCCATGTTGTGTGCAACAATGTTGGACACAAGACTTTATGATCATTCAAAATAGGATAATGTTAGAGTGAGGGGATATACATGGTTTATGAGAGACTTTAAGATTGCCAATTATATTTTCACTCTTTGGGCTCTCTTCGAGGAGGCTTGTTTTTGATGAGATAAGTAGGGGAAGGGCCCTGAACCCATACAAAATGAAAAATAGATCCAAACAACTCAGCAAAATAGACTGGCCAAACACAACCAACCAGAGAGAAACAACCAGTCAAAACTATAAACAACGTGAAACTGTTCAAGGAGCAACACTTGAACTAAGGAGAGCCTTTGAGGGCGAGTTAAATGAAACCGTGACTTTCTTAGAAGGATGTTTCTTCTTTATATGAACCATTGTCCAAGGAGAATTAGAAATTGAAACCAATAAATTTTGATCAGAAAAGGAACACTCCCCTCCGGGGTAGCCAATCGAAGGAACAACTGATACTTCTGGTGAAGCATCTAAAACCAAACGCAACTCAGCAGGATTTATTGCAGCATCTTCCAAAACATGTACCTCAGGGGAGGCAACATAGACAACATTAGGGACAACCAAATCCAAAGGCCTTATAACAATATCCATAGAAGGAGCAACAACCACCTCAACTAAATTAGGTGGAGCAGAATAAACCTGCACTTGAGGAGCAACATCCATCATAACACTCATATTAAGCCTTGAAGAAGGAGAAGCAGGCCTAGAGTCATCATCAGAAGAAGAGGCAGAGTCAATAGTAGGGTGAACTATTAAGTGTTCACGGAGTGAATTCTTCCACTAGGTAGAGGAAGAAACTGGGCGAGAGCCTCTAGAGCAATCACAATCCAAGTGGCCAACAACAAAACATCTGCAACGAAAAGGAAGACCCTCATAATCCACAAGCTGAGACCAAGACCAACCGTTAATCAGCAACACAACCTCACCAGGTAAAGCCTTCGAAAGATCAACCTCCACCAAAATCTTAGCAAAGGAAGTATGAGTGAAGTTCTCGGAAGCCATATCCACTTTCAAAATCTACTAATAGCATTAGCAATTCCTTCAAAGGTAGAGGAACACCAAAACTCTAAGGGAAGATAGGGAAATCTTACCCAAATAGGCATCACATCCAAAGGTTCTTTCAAAGGGTTAAACGAAAGAACCCAAGGCCTAAAGGAAAGGGGATGAGAATCTTAGACCCACAGACCGTGATCTAAAATAGCTTGTCTATCCTCAGGAGAACTAAAATCCACAACAAAAAACCCCTTGCAGAAGGGTAAATCTCCATCGGGCCATCAACCAAAGGAGACCAATGGTTGGTGATCCAAAGGTGCAAATTAGGATGAGAAGGCCATAAGTGGAAAAATATGCAAATAAGAGCATTTTTGGAATAGAAATCAATATTATCAACAACTTCCTTACTAAGAGAAACAACAAGAGCAACCTCAGCACAACGCATAGGCTGCACAACACCCTCTTGAGGTCTCTTAGATTTCACAACATCAACATAAGGCAGGGGGCGAGCAAATTTCCCCACACGAGAGGATGGGATAAACCCAAAATAACCCATAGAAGCGCTAGCAACCACATCAACCACTGGAGGTGAAGAAAATGCAACACCCACAACATTTGCAAAGAGATCCACGATAATCTCACAACCCGACAAAGACAGGGGTGGTGCCATAGAACCAAGCAAGCTATCACTAGGACGGGAGTAGATTAGGTTTTTGCTAGGGTAGGAGAGACCAAAGTGGTCAGGAGAAGACGTGGCCACATAGCCGTTCAAAATCATGCCTGGGAAGGAAAAGCTAGAATGGATGGGAGCAGATGTAGCCATAACGGGCAATTTTTTGAGGAGGCTTGTTATGAGTATTGTAAAGTCTTTTTTTATGTCAAAGAATCTACAACTTGATAATTAATTTATTGCACTTTGTACACTAATGTAGATTTACTCTAGAAGATGCTGCTACTTAGATTGCAAATGATTGTTATTACATATGGATTGTGGATATTTAGAATTTCTAACAATAATTTTAAGGTATGAGATTTATGGCTTATTAATTGATCCAACTAATGAGTTTGATCACTGGTGCACTCCCTCATAAAAAACCATTAAGTTCATCTCTTAAGTGTTTAGAATGAAGTACTTTTCTTAGAGTCATAATTGTCAAATTTGGTTTATTTCTCACCCAAGATAGTTAGGAAATCGGAGTAATAAGTTATTGTATCTTTGTATGGAAGATTTTGTGATAGTTTTGAAAGTGAGAATTTTAGAGTTCAAATTGATTAGTTAATTGATAGATTTTATTTGGTAGAGTGGGTAAAAGGGTGGAGTGTCACATTTATTTCTTTGAAGTTGGTGAAATAAGGGTAGTGGTGGCATCTTTTATGCATAAAAAATATAGTTAAATTTAGCAAATATTTGGAGGTAGGCTTGATAGGCACTTTAAAGTTGAAAGTTACATGTATTAATGTAATAATGTATAATTGGTGGAAAACCACATCTAAGGAGACTTTCTAATTGAGGAAGAATATATAAAATAGGTGGCCTCAACAAAAACCTAGAAGATGGTAAAAATGACCAACCCAAGCCAACCATTAATCCTCAGTAGTGACTCAAAATATGGTGGCAATGACAGACCAAAGCCAATTGTTGATGTAGTTCTTGAATAAGTTTTTTCACCAATTAGAACTAAGGGGGTTCAAATGTTAAGAAATTTTTAGTACACAACATAGTTAATATTGTGTTTGTGATAATAAATAATAAATTAACATGTCTTAATAATATTTTATTAAATAGGTGTAAGTATTTAATAATGTTTGTTTCGAGTTAGTTAGTAAGTGGTTACATAATTGGTTATAGGATAAATCCTATCTATATGAAACTCATTATTATAATGTGTTGAAAATAATTGAATTATTAATGTGTTTGATTCTTGGCTCTACCTTCATATGTAATAATTTTAGACAATTGTGGAAGCATCCTAGTTGGAACCATGCCCATACTAGTGTCCATCGATAACAAGCACTTTAAATTTAGAATCTAAATTGAACACTCACCATTTTACCATATTGTGTATGGGAAGTTTTCTGAGGATCCACGAGTACCCTCCCATTCAAGAAAAAATATAGAAGGGAATTAAATTTTAAGTTTATAAAATATAGTTTGATTTCTTAGAGGGTAGGAAAATATATTAGAGAGAGTCCAATTGTTCACTATAGGGGACAATCAAAAGTAAAGGATAGAAATATGAAGCCCTTTTTATTGTAATTATCTTCACAAGACATCAAGAGGTTATGGCCACTACCATAAAACCTAGTTTTCCTACACATTAGGGATTTCAAAGGGGTAAGTGAAAAAGATGGGGGAACAAAAAGGGGTCCTAAGTGGCCATTTTTTTTAAAATCAAGAAAGACTAATCTTGGATGAGAAATTGAAGATAGTTACACTCAAAATATAAAGATGCAAAAAAAAGAGTCGTAGTGCTCTGAATCTACTTTTTAAACCACTATTTTTTTGAAAATGATAGAGGTTAAGGGGTTCAAATAGGGGGCCACACAAATTGGACCATTTAAAAATAAAATAAAAATTATCGCAAGTGGGGAATGAAGCATACAAAAAATAAATGAATTAAACTAATTCAAACAAGATTAAGAATCCCTAAACCCATTACTCATGAAATGAACAATATAAAACTAGAATGAATTCAATGAAACAATTGTTAGCAAATGAAGAAAAAACAATGAATTCAAGAAATTATAATGTTACCCATCTCATGTCAAAGTGTATTTGTAAAAATATTGAATGTCAGATTGTTGTAATCAATACACAGCCTCCATTATGTGTTGCAAAAGCTTCAATGTGTGTGTAATGTCAAACTAGAATGTGATGATAACTCATAATGTGCTCAAGAGGTAATTGTGTAGTGCTTTGCTATGTAAATTCTAGATGATTTGTGAGAAGGTTGAAGGTTATTTTATATATTTCCTGTTTCGAGATGAATGTGCAAGATGCAACAATGCAAAATATCGATCAACGGTTGAGAACCATTGAGAGGAAATAGATTGCTTAGTTAGCTTCTGTGATTGAATCAATTAAGGATGCTAATTGCACAATCAAAGGATTTAGATTGCATAATCTATGGAATTGAGGAAATCAAGCCGAGTTGTTGATGGGATTGAAGAATAGACGAATTAGTTAGGAAATGGATGAATCAGTTAGGAAATAGATGAATTAGTTAGCCAATCAGAGTGAGCAATCAGTGATCGTGATTTGCTCAATCACAAAAGGGGGTGAGGATAATTAATTAAATGAATATTTAATTAAAATTTTTGAGTTGAACATGCAAGTCATGTTTGACTTTAACAAATAAAGTTATATTTGTTTTTTTGACCTTTTTGAATGAGGTTTTGAATAATTAATCTAATTATTCATGTTTAGAAAGGGGAAATTGGTTTAATTAAACTATTAAGTAATAGTAATTTAATTGATTTAGGAGAATATAGTATATTAGGGACATAATTAAATAATATGTGTTATTTAATTAATCAAGAGGAATAAAGATTAGATAAATGATGAAATAGTGAATTAATTAAATAATTTAAAGATTATTTAATTAATGGAGGAAATTAGGGTTTTTGATGTAAATGATGTGAAATGCAATGATTTTAAATGATAATGATGTCAATGATGAGAAAATGCCATTCAGGATGTGTGATATGTGTTAGGTCATTTTTACATTACTACAAGTATAACATAGCATCTGATGTGCCCCCCCTAAAATTGAATTTTTCTTTAGTATTTTAAAAATCACTTAGTGAGAAATTAGCTAACATCATGTAGTTTATCCTCAATATTTTTGCTAAATTTTAATTAATATATGATTTTTTACTGATTTTCAAAGTGGAGACATCTTGAAAAATAAAAAACTGAGCGTGCTCCCCCATAATTTTTTTGAAAATTGATTGTAAATCATTTTTTAAATATATGTAGAATGGAGTCTAGTTTCTAAAAATGTAATTTATTTGAAATTTTGATGAAAGGTTAAAAAATAAAGTAAAAAATACCACATTGTTTTTGACAAAAAATATATACACTAAAAAAAGAAATTAAAGATGAATACCTTAACATACTCAAAACGTACAAAATTACATGGTTAGATAGCTAAGAGAGAGTTGAACATTATCATGGTGTTTTTTTTGACTTGATATTGAAACACATGCAAACCTAATGGGGAGCATGCTCGAGATTATGTCATTTTTTTTACAATTTGCAAAAACACATCTCTAAGCCTTTGGGTTGGAAGCCCAAGGAAAATCCAAGCCAAAGGTTTGGAAATTTCCATAGAAAACAAAAACATGAGTGCGTTAATTGAATTTTTCTCTTTCTTTTTTTCTTTCTCCTCTTTCGGTGAAACTATATACATGAAATAAACTACAAGTTGATATTTATATAGACATTTACTTTCTTATACTTTAAGTTATATTTCATGCATATAGTTTCATGATATTTGAGAGTGGTTTCGTATATTTAGGAGTTATAATACAAATTCTAGTTTTTATATCTTATAATTTTTTATCTACTTAGTCAAACTTCAATAATCAGTAAGTTCCCATCATCTCTCTCTCTCTATCTACATCCCTTTCTTTTCCTCTCTCCTAAGCTCAAGATATACCTCTCAATCCTTTCTCTCTCACCCTCTCCTTCCATCTATAACTCTCTCTCACCTATCTCTCTCTCTCTTGCTCCCTCCCTCTATTTCTCTCTGTTTCTCTCTGCTTCTCTCTATCTTATCTCTCTCCCTCCCTCCCTCCTTCCCTCTCTCCTTACCTCTCTACTTCTCTCTATACCCCCTCTCCCTTCCTCTCTCTCTCTCTCTCCCCCTTTCTCTCTCACTCAATCCTTCCCTCTCTACTCTCTTCTCTTTATATCACCACTCTCTCTCCCCCCCTCTCTACTCTCTATCTCACCCATCCCTCTTTACCTCTCCTCCCTACCCTCTCTCTCTCTCTCCCACCCTCCCTCCTTCCCTCTCTCTCTACTTCTCTCTATCTCACCTATCCCTCTCTACCTCTCTCCCTCCTCCCTCTCTATCTTTCCCATTCTCTCCTTCCCTCTCTACATCTCTCTAACTCACCACTCTCTCTCTCCATCTATCTCCCTCCCTCCCTCCCTCTGTCCGTCCTTCCCCCCCTCTCTCCCTCCATCCCTCCCCCTCTTTCTAGATATATCCTCTCCCTCTCTACCTATCTCTCCCTTATTTCCTTCCTCTCTCTACCTCTCCTTCCCTGTCTACATCTCACATCTCTCTCTCTGATTACTAAAATTTGACATGCTAATTACTAAAATCTAAGTCTAAAAAATTATAAGATCATTCAAAAACTAGAATTTGCATTATAACTCCTATAGATCCAAAACCACTCTCAAACATATTGAAACTATATACATGAATTATAACTTAAATTATAAGAAATTAAATATCCATATATATATGATTATTTCATGTATATAGTTTCATGGAAAGATAAGAAGAAAGAGAAAGATAAATAAACATTTTTAAACCAAAACATAATTTGAGCATGTTATAACACTCACATTATGAGAAATACCATAACACAAGTGCATTATAACGTGCTCATATAACACACTCATGTTATGTGCAAACCAAACCATAATGCGAGCATGTTTCATTATAACACACTTACATCTTCTCTTCTTCAAGATCAAAAAGTTGAGTAGCCAATTTTTGGTTCCTCATCTTGGTGCACATGCCCTAGGATAAAATCTAATATTTTTTGAATTGTTGCAATAATATCTTTGCTCTATAAATCTTGAATAATCACTGAATTCAATTTAAACTCAATAGTCTTCCTTGTCCCACTATTTGTAATATAATATATGGAAAGAAGATTGTTGGATAATTCAAGAAAAAATGACATTAGTGAAACATCCTTTGCCTATGTCAACAACTCATTTTCCACACTCATATATGTGTTGTTAGCTATCGCAAATTTTAGATGTATCTATAGGATATAATGACATGAACACTTTTGATGAAGGGGAAATGTGATGAGAAGCTCCAGAGTCAAGAATCCATCTCCCAAATTTAGATAATGTAGTTTAACAAGTGTCTTTCCCTTATATTTCTCTTTTTCTCTTGCCTTAGAATTTTCTAGAGTTGATGAAGATTTTATGATAGATTCAAGGACCCCTATGTTGTTCTTCTCTATAATATGTGTGTGGTCAATTTTTTCCTCATAGACTTATGCTCACGTGGCAACAAAAAAAGTATCCTTTACTTTTCCTTGCTTGTTTGTGTTGTTACACCCCAATTGTGTAATTGCTATTTACTATTACTATGTAGGGTAAAATGTGAATTTTGAAGATGAATAAATTGTGCTTGCACTTTGTTATCAAAGGAATTATGAATAAATGTTATCTCATTTAAATAATATGTGAAGAAATGAATATATGTGAAATGGATGGTTATTGAATTAATATTCTAACTATGAGATGTATTATGTGTAATGAATATTTTTTTGAATAACTTACTACCTTGGGCATATTTTGAGAATGTGGATGCAGGTATATGTTCATTCCTCCAGGTGGAGGGGAAGTATCACTCAGGAGAAGATCTTGGTCGGGTAACTAGTAACGTAAACTATCTGAGCTTACACACACCACAGTAGAATAATTGAGTCAAGTTATTATGTGGGAAGTTGGTAAGTCATCCTTACTTAATATGTCTGCATTAGTAAGGGTCTTGTTTACTGTTGAGTGCATTCTTGGATGATGTTATGTGTTTGAGGTTTATGTGTCTTTGATATTTTCTTCGATACATATTTATGCCAAAAGTATACATGTATATGGGTATATACATATATTGATCTATGTAGGTATGTGCAAGATCATCATGGAAAAAATAGGCCCTTAAGTGGCAAAAAATTTAGAAAAATTAGAGTTAGGAAACTTGACGTAAAAATTTGAATTAGTTATCTATATTATTTAAAACATATGTAAGAATAGAATCTGTAGAAAATTGAATGTAGTTTCTAAACTACTAGGAGTTTATTTAAAAAAGAATCCTATTTGGTAAAATTTTGCATTTCAATGGTGGTGTGAGAATTTCCAGTAAGAAAAAATAAGTAGGTGTCCTATCGACCACCCCTAACCACAATCAAAATGAAGTAATATTTTAATAATATTTTTGAGTATAAGTAGAGGGACTCATGTTAGATGTGATATATTACTGTGAGTGCTTTCCAAGTAAAATAATTAATTATGAATTTTTATTACAACTTTTAAAAATATAAAACTTCATTAATAATAGACCACCTTGGTCAAAGAACATCATGAAATTTTTATTTTTTTAATTCTATAATTATCACAAAACATATAATGTGACACATGTTTTGGATTCAAAAATCTTGGAAAATCTTGTTTGAAGCTATAGTCTGTTTTTCAATCAACCTATCCAATCCCGAGGGACTTTTAATTATTAATTCAAAATAAGAAAATGAATAATAATTAGCCCCAGTAGAAGTCCGAAGAGTAAGCATAATTTATATTGGTGAGGCTGAGAATCTCCTTTAAAAAGCCTTTTCGACAATAATTTTTGGGTAAAAAAGTAGTCGTGCACTTTCACATGCCAACCAATAAGCCACTTTTTGGCCCATCATGATCCTGCACATACCCATGTATGAGAGCATAATCATATGCATGTATGCGTAAGTAGAAATACTTACAAATATACTCAGACAAGGGATCAATTATATATATGTGAGAATATATATATATATATATATACACACACACACACACACACACACACACACTTAACGAATGTGTGTATCGACAAGAACATGATAAGAAAGGGTAATTGATATGTGTGTGTGTGTGTGTGTGTGTGTGTGTGTGTGTGTGTGTGAACATATTTAATATGATGGTGAGGAAGGCCGTAATTAAGGAATAAAAGGAGAGGGAACCATTGCAAAGAAAGACTCTCTTCAAAACCACATGTAAGTGCAAGAACAAGGTATGCAAAGTTGTCATAGATTTAGGTTCTACTGAGAATATGGTATCAAGTGAAATGGTTAGTAAACTGAATTTGCAAGAGATCCCTCATGAAATTCCATATAAAGTATGTTGGTTGAATGATGAGCAATCACTTTTGGTTAATGAACAATATTTTGTGGAGTTTCAAATCGGTGGCTATAAGGACAAGGTACTCTATGACATTTTACCCATGGATTGTTGCCACTTAATTCTTGGAAGGCCTTGGCAGTTTGATAGGCATGCACTATATGATGGGAGAGAAAATAAATACAACACAAAGAAAGATGGGAATACATTTACATTGACTCCACTGGTGGAAGAGGATAAGGGAAAGGGTAAAGAGGCTAAGGTGATCATGTTTGGGAAGAAAGAATTTGTAAAGGGTGAGAAAGAAGACAAGAATGCTGTGGTAGCAGGTGTGAAGATTGATTAAGAATTGAAGGATGAGTTGGTGGTGAATTGTCATACTAATGTCATGGTAGGGACAATGGTGTGTTTGTTGGTTGAGAGAAAGGTTATAGGGCATGTGAGATTTGAAAGTACAGTGGTTTATAGACAGGACAGTACAATGGTACATGAGGCTGATAAGATAGAGGGTCTGATGACAGTGTTGAGAGGACAAAGTGGACAAGGAACTAAGGGAAGATATAAGCATGAAGCTAAGATAAAGGGGAAGTTAGTTCAAGAAAATTTTGGTAAGTGTCTATTTGTATCTAGTTTTGATCAAGGAACATGTAGGAGACAACCATCAAGTCTGATTGCAAAGATGGAGTCAAATTTATGTGAAAACAAGATCAAGGATGTAGGACATGATACAAGATATTAGTATTTGAAACAATGGAGGAAATTTTTAGACTAAAGAGTATGTGGAAATCCAAGAGAAACTAAGACAAGGCAGTACTCATGTGACATGAGTCATTTTTTAGGGGGGTTGTATGGTGCAGGAGCACCAAACACATAGACTTTACATTAGGGGGTCAATATGTTAAGTATAGGTGTTTAGGGTATTTTTGAATTTAATAAGGTCTATTGAGACCATCTCCATGTAAGTTGGGTCATTTTTGAGTCATTTGTGTCAAAATGTCAAAATGAACAAAATTGTGTAAAGTTGTCATAGCAAGAAATTGCAAAAATGCAACTTTTCAAGAAGATGAAGGGTCATAGGAGTTCAAAAGGTAGTTATAGACATTTGGGTGGTTAAGTTTGAATGTAATAAGTATATAATGCCTCTAAAAGGCTTGAGAAAGGATTGATCAAGTCTGTATTGAAACATTCTTATCAAATACAATGTGATTTTCTACATTTTCTTTGTAATTTTACACTTTCCAGGGACTGTATGGTCCCGTATAGTTTGTAATTGCTTTGAATTTCATTGATTTCTATAGGGACATGAATTAAATTCCATTTTCATCAGGTTTGAGAGTCTGACATTGAGATTTGTGGGAGATTCCACCAATTTTCTGAGACAACATGTAGAAGGCCAGTGAAGGGTTTGATTGGGGTTAAATGATGCTCTAAATCATTCCATCTACCATCAAGGCCTATAACTCAGTGGAATGAATCCTTCCATGGTATGATAAGTGTTCTCATGGTCTAGAGGGTAGAGGAGGCAAGTTGTTAGGTTTTGGGTGATGCCCTAGGGTAGATTTGCATGTTTTCAAGTGTGAAATGGGGTGTTGAAGTAGGGTTTTTCCAAAATGTTGATGGAACTATCCATGTGATGAATGTTTGAGTTTGTGAAGGTCATTGGTGAAATGTTGGAGGAATTAGTTGAGTTAGATAAGCCTTATAGATAGGATTTTCTATAAACCCTCTTGGGAAAGTGGAAAAGTGAGGGTTTTAAGGTTTGATATCTTAGAGATCATGGCACCAATGGATCATGGTGGATTTTTAAGCTTTATGACCTAATTAAGGACTTTTCATTGATTCTTGGGGTTAACTACTTGTGTTTTGAGGGTACTTCCTTTGGAAAAGTGGGCTATTTGGTGACATAAAACTAGGGACAGTCAATTGATTCTCCATATTATTCCAAAGAAACCTCATGAAACCTTTTGGTATGTTGTGTTAGGCCCTAAAGTGAATCTCACATGGTGTTTATTTTGACTCTGTATAGCTTCTCTAAAATATATCCCCAAAATCAAATTTGGAAGGCTACAACCAACTAGGTGTGAGTTCATGATAAGTTGAGAGGATATGACTAAAAGGGATAGTTCCTAGTTTGGACCTGACCATTTTGAGTTGGTTTTGGTCATCACGACCTTGCTTGACATCACCTATTCATCATTAAATTCAATGTTTTCAACATTTCAAGTCTTCATCCAATCCTCTTCAGGTTTCTAGGTGCACACCTTTCATCTCTTAGCTTTTTGTTCTATTTTACATGCTTTTCTAGGTCATTTAGTAAAGTATTGCATCACATTAGGTTTTCTCATTATATCTTGCATTTCATTAGTATTTCAAAGCCCTAGCTTGGTGGTGAACCCCTCATTACTTTATAATCAGACGCTAGGACAACCTATATTGTAAGATCTCTTTTCCCATTCTTCATTGGATTGAGATCTCTAGGGTTTCCTTGAGTGAAACTTAAGTGTGAAATAGGAACTCTATCTCCTCAAGGTAGAGTTACCCCATCCTATTTCCCATTGTTTCACCTTATCATGCCCAATTTCTTGTAATATGCACAGTTTACATTTTTTTTCTTGTATTTCCCTTTAGCCTTGATTTCCTTCTCCTTTTTGTTTCTCCCTTTTTTGATTGAAGCCCATTGTTTCTCCTTTCAAACAATAAGGGCTTGATGCTTATAGAGAATAAAATAATTTGATGAAATTTTTTAACCTCATAATTTTCTCTTTCTCTATTTTGGGGGAGTGTTCTCCTCTCTTTTCTTTGGGATATTTTCTCTTTGCAACGAGATATTTATGTACATGGGTACCTCACAAAGATTAATTTGGTTGTACCCATAATTTCACCCACATAAGCTGCACTTAAGAGGGAGTGTTAGTGTAGGTTTCTATTATCCTAGTGGATATTTATTTTTCCTATTATATAAGTTTTTGATATGTACTTTTTTTATAACTAAGTTTGCTTAGGTTAATTAAGTAATAATTAATGTTCAAGTAGGTGTGAGATGCCATCATTTTCCATGGAAGTTACACTTTACTATTCTTGGATACTTTTTGTGTACTCTCCTCATTCATCATATTTATCACTTTCCCTCTCACTCAGTCTATATATACCCACTCTGCTATCTTATATTTTCACCTTGTAGCTTCATATTGTTATGATTTTCTAATGTTATCTACTTTCTCCAAACTTTATCTTCAATATGTCTTCAACATAGATTTGCAAATCACACACTAAAGAGAGGGGAAAATGTTGTTTTGTTAGTGGAAAGAGGTTTGCCTTGGTCAAAACCTGTTTTGGTAATCAAACCTTTTAATGAAATTGTGGACACCGAAAAAGTAACCCTTCTACTTTTTCTTCCTGTTTAGGCCCTCCTTGTGATTTTGGCTTAATTTTTCCTTGATTTGATGTTGTAATGTGAATAACACATTCACATTAGGTCTTGGGCCCTTGTGAACCAATAAATTTTTTATGATGCCTTGCAAAAGTGTTGTAAATGACTTTCACACTTTTCTAGGATCTTATTATTATAATTCACCTAAATAACCTCTTTTTATCATTTCCAAGCCTTATTTCAGAGTGTTGTAACAAAATTTCATGCTTTTCTAGGCTTGTCACCAATAATTATACCTTTCTTCTACTTTAATTGGCCCCATTTTACAACTACATGCCTTACTTAAGTGTATTTTTGAGAATAAACTTGACAAACATCATTTAAAATAGCATAATTTGTAACACCCACTTAAATACCTTGAGTGGGAACCATTCACCATTAGAGGTGAATGAGTCCCCTTTGGCACAAAAATAAAAATAATTTGAAAATATTGGCGGGTTTTTATTTTCTAAGACTCGAGGTCGGCTTGTGATGTAGTATCTTCAAGAATTAGGGCATAATTGTGTATAAATAAGGCTTTTTCTACTCATTTTTATCCCCCATTCATTCAATAAAGCATCCAAGCAATCAATCAATCATTTAAGCATTCTAAGCATTTCAAGCATTCTCAAGTTTACATCCATTGAAGCTATTACTTGCATGTCTTTAGATTTCTACTTCAAGGGTTTGGTGAGTTGTAGCATTGCATGTTGCTCATTCATCATTATATTTACATATTTCATTTCATTTTCAAGGGTTTAATTACCAACAAGGGGTTTGACTAAGGCAAACCCCTATTCTCTAACCCTTCAACCAATTTTACCTCTCTTTGCATGTGATTTGTAGGTCTTGTGTGTAGATTTGTCAAAGAGAAAAAGTGGAAAAGTTGTCATCAATTTGTCAAGGCTATTCAAAGTGATCAAAACCCTAATTGAAGCTTGGAGAACACCTACAAGCCAAATTCTATAGTTTCAGACCCGGATTTGTAACAAGAGTAGAAGTTTTTGTTACTGTTTACTTGCATTTTTAGGTCTTTTTGCATGCATACAACACTATGTTTTCAAACATTTGCATTTTTCCAAGTTTAGACTTGGTGGTGAACCCCTTTCTTATTTCCATTCATCTCCAAGGATACCTTATAGTCAAACCTTACATCCTCCATTGGGTTGAGGTCTCTAAGGTACTCTTGAGTGTGGATCTTGTGGAATTGGATCCCTTCCCCCCCATTCCCTGTAATGTGGATAAGGAAGTGAAGCACCCTTTTCCATTGTCCACATTTTGGTGAACCTGACTTTTGAATATCATATTCTGATTTGGAGTACATTTACATCCTAAGAATATTTTGCATTGTTTAATTTGCATTCTAGGGTTGAAAATTTGCATTAGTGAAAAGCCAATTTAGTTTGCATTAAATTGCACATTATTTTATTCAAAAACAATAAAAATTCTACATTTTCATATCATATTTGCATCAGAAACATAAAAAGCACAAAGTTCATTTTAAAAATTCAATTTTTTTTCAAAAATTCACTCCCTGGACTCATTCGCCACCCTGGGCGAATTAGTCTAGTTGCATATTATGTATTGCATTTTCTGTCATCTACAACTCATTTTTTGAGTTTCTATTCTCTGCTATTACCTTTCTGTTTCTATTTCCAAATTTGCTGTTTCATTCAATTTATTTCCTTTAGTTTACTTTCACTCATTTTGTGTAATCTAAAATTTGCATCATGGATATGTGTTTTAATAAGATTTGGATGTCCTTAAAGTCCTTAGTGGATGTGTCAAGTTTTTCCTTTGGAACTATCCTAATGACCTTGAATCCACTCCTGCTCCTTCAACTCCTAATGCATGTCCTCCTTGTGATGTTGAAATCATTGGAGAAGATGATGATAGCATGGATAGGTTCCTAAACAATTTCCTTGACAACCTTGAAGCTAATGCATCCTTTTATCCATCCATGAAACCACAAGACCTTCCTACAATACCAACTCTTGAGATGTTTGGTTACCTACATCCTGAAACAAAAGTTGAACCTAATTTCCCTACACAAGGTGAACCTAGTTCCTCTACACAAGCAAATACACATCCATTTTATGATAACAAGGTAACAAACACTCCCATCAATCTTCAAGACACATATGGAAAAGGTTTCACTATCTTGAGAAAACAAGGATGTAACACAACAAGTGAACATGAAATACATCAACTCTTAGAGCAATTATCAACCGATAAAAATACCAAGGGGATAGGTTATCAAGATCCTCCTCATAACAACAAGCCTCCTAGAGAGTATCTAAGGCTTTGTGACGATGACATGGTGATCTTTGACTCTCCCCCTAATTTTAACATCCTTCTTCCTTGAGAGAAACCCTTGAATAATAACAATGACAAAGATGAAAGGATCCCAATAGGTCCTCCTCCTTCAATTAGAGAAAAGGGTGAATCTAGCAAATTCAAGAGACCTTACAAGTTACAAAAACTAAATTTTCCTCTCCATCCACTAGCTGAAAGTGAAAGGAAATTACAAATACTTTTAAACAAAGAACTCATACTATTGCCACCTATGAATAGGTTGGTGATATATCCTAAAGATGCCAAAGTCTCACATTGTGCATATCATCGCATTCTTGGACATAGTAGTGATGAGTGTCATACATTGAAGGAAATACTAAGCAAGTATCACTTTGATGGCAATGATTGCTATCCAGTGGTCCCATAATACACTCTCCTACTCCTTGTCATGCAATAGTTGAAGAATCTTCCATTCTCACTATTACATGAACTTTCCCATCACCTACCTTGACTCATTCTTGTCTCGCACTTAGTGGGGGAAAGAAGTTGTTAGCCTTGTCCTAGTAATGCAATTGTTGTTGTCCCTTAGCTATGTCGTTCACCTTCCACTTATATAGACTGAGATTGGGAGGTGGATGACTTTCTAGATGGTTGAATTGCATTTTCCTTACTAGTCTTTTGCATTTTCTTTTTTTTCTTTTTTTTTCTCTTGCATGTGCGTAATGTGACCCCTCGTGATGTTTTGTTTGATGTTCTCTCTCTTTGTGACATTCCTCTATTTGTACCTTCATTCTTCTCTATGTCATGCATCTTTTTCGCCTTTTATCTTATTGCTTTTTTTGTGTTTTCCTTTTGGAGATGGCGCAAAGCGTTGAGACACCTTATGTCTCTTCCATGTTGACCCAAAAGGCCTTTTTCTTTTCTTTTACCTTTGTCACTTATCTTTTTCTTTTTCTTGTGTTTTCCTTTTGGGGATGACGAAAAGCGTTGAGACACCTTATTTCTCTTCCATGTTGATCCAAAAGGTTATTTTTCTTTGTTTTTGCTCTCTTTGTGTCATTCTTCCAGTTCTATGTGTATTTGGGGGATGATGACAGTTTCAAGCTATTTACAAAACATTGTAGCAATGAACATACTGACTCCAAATCCATAGATCCTTTGTGTTTGGTTTTTTCCTTTTGAGGGAAACCCCTTCCTTTTATTTTTTCCTTACTCTTGCATGATGTAGCCTTAATAAAAAAAAATATGACTTGGCATAGGGCTTTCCTAGTTGGCTCTCATGTCTTCTTTCTTGTTTGCATTTTTCTTTTGCTACTTTAAAGTAATTGCTCATAGTACGGTGTTAGAAATTTCTTTAAAGTGGGGGCATACATTGGCATTATTATTTTGCATTTTTCCTTTTTGTTTGTTCTTATTGTAGCCTTCTTACTTCATACGATGTATTTGTCACTTTGTGGAAGACATTAGGTATAGTATCCTTCATGAGCGTGATCTATCTTAGCATATTACATTCCTCTTAGTGGCTTGATGTGACACACTACATCCCCTAAGTTGCGAATATTGTATTCTTTGATTGGTCCTCTCTTGGAGACATTAGGCATAATGTTCCCTAAGTTAAAGACCTCACATGAACTAAGCAAGATTCCTTTGAACATTCTTTTCATGTTGCATTTTGGATTTGTTATATGGCCACCTTGCATAACACAACTTGCATGCCTATGGTGCCATCATGTTTTTTCATGGGCTCCAAGCATACAAAGTTTTACTTGTCTCATGAAGCTCGAAAGTCATTTTATTTTGTGGTGCCTTATTAAAGTTATCGGGAGGTATAACTTTGGTATGGTTGAGCAGGAAGCCCATTCTAAGGCGTGAATTTCCCCATAGCCATCTGTATGTTTCTCACCCTTTTTAGGCCTTCTCACCTGGTAGACAACCATGAGTTCCATCGCCTTAGAGTGAGTATACATTTTTCCAGACAAGCAACTTAGATCAGATCCACATTGGGATGGACAAATGATCGAAGCTTGATCCAATTCTATCTTTTTCATTTTTCTTTCCTTCTTTCTCTTTCATTTTCATGTGTGTTCCCTTGTGCTTATGATGGTTTGACATGGGATCTTGATTCTGGGGGCTTGATCATCCCTCTTAATCATTGTCATCTCATCATGCTAGCATTAGTTCATTAGAACCCCTCTTGAGATGCATTGATCTACTTTAGTGTGAATTTGAAGCAAGTTCATCCTCTCACTAAAGTGGGGGCTAAATGTGGACACCAAAAAAGTAACCCTTCTAATTTTTCTTCCTGTTTAGGCCCTCCTTGTGATTTTGGCTTAATTTTACCTTGATTTAATGTTGTAATGTGAATAACACATTCACAATAGGTCTTGGGCCCTTGTGAACCAATAAGAATTTTATGATGCCTTACAAAAGTGTTGTAAATGAATTTCACACTTTTCTAGGATCTTATTATTATAATTCACCTAAATAACCTCTTTTTATCATTTACTAAGCCTTATTTCAAAGTGTTGTAACAAAATTTCATGCTTTTCTAGGCTTGTCACCAATAATTATACCTTTCTTATGCTTTAATTGGCCCCATTTTACAACTACAGTCCTTACTTAAGTGTATTTTTGAGAATAAACTCGATAAAAATCACTTAAAATAACATAATTTCTGACACCCACTTAAATTCCTTGAGTGGGACCCATTCACCATTAGGGGTGAATGAGTCCCCTTTGGCAGAAAAATCAAAATAATTTCAAAATATTAGCGGGTTTTTATTTTCTAAGACACAAGGTCAGCCTATGATGTAGTATATTCAAGAATTAGGGAATAATTATGTATAAATGAGGGTTTTTATACTCATTTTTATCCCCCATTCATTCAATCAAGCATCTAAGCAATCAATCAATCATTTAAGCATTCTAAGCATTTCAAGCATTCTCAAGTTTACATCCATTGGAGCTATTACTTGCATGTATTTAGATTTCTACTTCAAGGGTTTGGTGAGTTGTAGCATTGAATGTTGTTCATTCATCATTCTCTTTACATATTTCATTTCATTTTCAAGGGTTTAATTACCAACAAGGGGTTTGACCAAGGCAAACCCCTATTCTCTAACCCTTCAACCAATTTTACCTCTCTTTGCATATGATTTGTAGGTCTTGTGTGAAGATTTGTCAAAAACCAAAAGTGGAAAAGTTGTCATCAATTTTTCAAGGCTATTCAAAGTGATCAAAACCCTAATTAAAGCTTGGAGAACACCTATAGGTCAAATTCTACAATTTTGGACCTAGATTTGTATTAGGAGCAGAAGTGCAGATTGAAGACTATAGTTTCCTATTATGAATTTCTTGAAAACCAAAGGTGGACTAATCCACCTTTAGTGGCAAATGAGTCCCACTCCATAGGATGAAAATGATAATTTTACAGATATGAGTACCTAGTTGCTTGAAACCTGTTATGATAGATTCCTCCTGAAACATGACTAATTCTCCCATATTGGTGTATGAGTCCTAGTTGGAAGAAACAATGAATTTTCTAGGATTCTAGACCTTCATTCCATCCTTCTCCAGTCTCTAGGTGAACACTTTAATTATCATAAGTTTCTGTTACTGTTTATTTGCATTTTTAGGTCTTTTTGCATACAACATTGTGTTTTCAAACATTTGCATTTTTCCAAGTTTACACTTGGTGGTGAACCCCTTTGTTGTTTCCATTCATCTCCAAGGATACCTTATAGTCAGAGCTTACATCCTTCATTGGGTTGAGGTCTCTAAGGTATTCTTGAGTGTGGGTCTTGTGGAATTGGATCCCTTCCTCCCCATTTCCTCTAATGTGGATAAGGAAGTGAAGCACCCTTTCATATGTACTTTTTTTATAACTAAGTTTTCTTAGGTTAATTAAGTAATTATTAATGTTCAAGTAGGTGTGAGATGCCATCATTTTCCATGGAAGTTACACTTTACTATTCTGGGATATTTTTGGTGTACTTTCCTCATTGATCATATTTATCACTTTCCCTCTCTTACTCAGTCTATATATACTAACTCTCCTATCTTATATTTTCACCTTGTAGCTTCATATTGTTATGATTTTATAATGTTATCTACTCTCTCCAAACTTTCTCTTCAATATGTCTTCAACCTAGATCTGCAAATCACACACTAAAGAGAGGGGAAAATGTTGTTTTGTTAGTGGAAAGAGGTTTGCCTTGGTAAAAACCCATTTTGGTAATCAAACCTTGTAATGAAATTAAATAAGATGAAGGAATGATTAATGAAGAAAATGAAATGTTGCAACTCACTAAACCTTAGCAATAAAGTGTTGCAAACATGTATGAAATGGCTCCAATGGATGTAGATCTTGACTCTTGCTTGAATGTGATAGATCTTGACTTGAATGCAAATGAACTTCTTGTCCCAAATAACAATATAGAGTTAGTATTAAGAGAGTAATGAAAATTTTCACTAATAAAGATAACATTAGAAAATCATAACAATATGAAGCTACAAGGTGAAAATACAAGATAGGAGAGTGAGTATATATAGACTGAGTGAGAGAGGGAAAGTGATAAATATGATCAATGAGGAGAGTACACCAAAAGTATACAAGAATAGTAGAGTGTAACTTCCATGGAAAATGATGGCATCTCACACCTACTTGAACATTAATAATTACTTAATTGACCTAAGCAATCTTAGTTATAAAAAAAGTACATATGAAAAACTTATATAATAGGAAAAATAAATATCCACTAGGATAATAGAAACCAACAATAACACTCCCTCTTAAGTGTAGCTTATGCGGGTGAAACAATGGGTAAAAAAATAAAATCTTAGTGAGGTACCCATGTACCAAATTTGTAGATTTTAGGAGTTTTAGTCATATCTCTGCCATATTTCAGTTTTTGCCCATAAACCCCAATCTAGGACTAAATTTCCCAGTCTAGCATATGAGTCCCAGTTAGCATTAAATTAAGTGTTTTTAGCATTTCAAGTCTTCATCCAGTCCTTTTTAGGTTTCCAGGTGCAAACCTTTCATCTCTCAACTTTCTGTTATGTTTTACATGCTTTTCTAGGTCATTTATTTAATTATTGCATCACATTAGGTTTTAGCATTAGATCTTGCATTTTGTTAGTCTTTCCAAGGCCTAGCTTGGTGGTGAACCCCTGATTAGTTTATACTAAGACCCTAGGAATACCCTATTGTAAGATATCTTTCCCTATTCTTCATTGGATTGAGATCTCTAGGGTTTCCTTGAGTGAAACTTTAGTGTGAAATAGGAACTCTATCTCCTCAAGGTAGTGTGCCCCCATCTATTTCCTATTGTTTCATTTTGGTGAACCTACATATAGAACATCTTGATTTTGATTTGGAGTGCATCATCATCCTAGATCTTTCTTGCATTAACTTTGCATTAGGGTTTGTACTAGTTAATTAGCATTCTAGGGTTTCTAAATATTGCATTAGTGAAAGTGAATGTAGGTTGTATTTTTTATCTTACATAATTGAATATCATATGAAATCTGCATTTTCATTTATTCTACAGATCATATAAACTAAAAAGCATAAAAATCACTTAATTTTTTTTTTAAATTGTGAAAAAACCCTCACTGGGACTCACACACCTTTGGGTGATTTAGTCCCATTGCAGATTCTGTACTACATTTTCTAGAATTCAAAACTCTGTTTATGAGCTTTTGTTTGTTGTTGATAACTTTTTGTTTCAATTTACAAATTTTTTGTTATATTCATTTCGTTGCATTTAGCTTAAATTGCATTTGCATCCATCTTGCATTTAGTATCCCTTGCATTAGATTTTCTACTTGGTGTCTTATTGCTAATACTATAGTGAGATGAAGTTTGAGACTCATGTCATCCCATGATAGCACAACCGTCATGGATCTTGGGTTATCTATCTCTTTCAGTCCTAGTATTTACACTAGTTCACTAGGTATGGACCATACCCTTAACAATTCCTTGTATTCAAGTAATGTGACACATGTTGAAACAATGGCTGCTAGTATTCCACAAGAAAACATAATCCAAATTCATGAAGACTTAGAAAACATACAAAATCAAATAAGTACTGAGAAAATTTCAACAACTACCATCCCTACTATAGATAACATTCATCGCATGCTTGAAAGTGAAGACGGAGTTGACCTTGTGCATAACATAGTTCATATCTTTGGAAAACATCTTACCTGAACCAATAGTTGTCCTTTACCCTCGAACAATGTCACAAGCCAAGGAGGAATTCAAATTCCTCCTCCCACAACAATTGTCTCTATTCCTACATATATCAACCCTCAAGTCGCAACAACAATGCAACCTACTAGTTATGTGATTCCTTCATTGGGTATTTCCACTAGCATCCCTAGTACCTTTGTGGCATTGCATGCCATATCTCATACCAATCTATTGCCTATAAGAATTCCATTCACTTGTCCTTTGAAAACATACACACCTCCACCATATTCACCTCCATCTCACAATACAAACAATGACCCTCTCATAAACCAACTTTTGCAAACTGTTTCATCCCTTCAAAAGCAAGTTTCCACCATAAACCAGAATAAAAATGGCCCTCCTACATATTATGTCAAAAGCAATCCCTTTTCCTTAGATATATTGTGAACATCGATACCACAAGGTGTAGAGGTGCTTATATTTGAGAAATATAGAGGGAAAGGAAATCCTTCTAACCATGTTTTTGTTGGAAGACTTAAATCACTAAGAGGGAGGGGGTGAATCAGTGATTTATAAAAGTCACAAACATTTTGAAAAACAAGAATTTATGTTTTCTTTTGAATAAAGAGGACAAATGATAGTATGTGAAGCAAATTGGACTTTTAAATCAAAACATCAAATGATAGTTCAAAGAGAAAATTTTACTTGTGCACGAACAATATTGTATTTGCATGAACCATGAATCAAACATGAAACATTAACAGAGGTGAAACTTAACAAATTCACATGTATTAGAGCTCACTTTAAATCAAAACCTTTTATGCATGAAATTTAACACAAACATTGGCATATAACATTGGAAGATATGAAAGACTGATGACTAACAACCATTTAATACATTTGATGAAACATTAAAATCAGATAGATAAGAAAAATAACACACATAAAACCATCACATAACACATTATATGTCCTGATTGGAAAACCCTCTTGGGGAATAAAAACCACTTGTAAAGAATCTATCTCTTTATTCACTTAGAGCACCAACTCTACACAGTTCGAGAGCACCAACTCCACAAAGTTCAGGAGCACCAACTCCACAAAATTCAGAAGCACCAACTTCACAAAGTTCAGGAGCACCAACTCCGCAAAATTTAGAAGCACTAACTTCATAAGATATAAGAGCATCAACTCCTTTACAATGCATAACAATTATAGTATTCTATTAATACCCTAGAAGTGCAATTTGTAGTCCTAGAATCTCAATAGAAGACTATATATATTTTCAATAAGCTCATTGAAGAATGTTGTATGAGAATGACAACATCTTCCTTAAATGCAATAATCTAAGTATCAATATAAAGATTTTCAATACAATACAACTTCTATACAAAATATCTGAAACATCATATTCCTCTTTTCAAGTAACACGGAAAAATGCCCGAAAGTCATATTTTAAAGACACTGAGAATAATAACCTCTGAAAGCAGTTTGTGTAACTATAAACCAACTTGGGTTAGGGTTTAAATGGAGAACCCCAAATAATCCTCCTTCAAAGTAAACCCTTTCAACAAATATCACCATATTGAAGCTATTTAGTTACAATCAAGTATTGTCATCCAGAAACCCTAATAGGTTTAAACATAATCAATGAAAAATCTTAACAATAACACTTTCCAAATTAATTTTATTCCTTGAAAAATTGCTTAATCAAAGCCCGTAAGTAATAGAAATGATTTACCTATTTATGGTGAAAAACCAACTTGAAAGAATACCTCAAAAACCCATCAAACAGTTTCATAATTGTCTAGCTGATAGTTGTCATCCGTTCATTGTCATTTCCTTGACCAACATCCACAGTCCCTTAAACTCATGTCATTCCATACGCCTGATAATTCTCATCCTAGCTCATATAGTGAGCTAAACTTACATATCCACAACATACTGGCCGAAAATCTAAAAAGCATTGCAGACACCGGAATAACCATGGTGGCTAGGGATTCAAAATTGAAACAACTATAAGCATTTACCCTAATTCAAGCTTCAATAATTTTAGAAGACTTTGCAAAAAAATATAATCATTTGAGATCCGGACCATTGCCAAAGACTTTATCAAAACCATCGACATCATAATAGCTAATGAGCTGTCAATGCCACATGTGCATGCATTGTCCATGATGGTTGTCAGTGTCATTCACAAGTATCTCTTGAACCAAAAATGACTAATTATAAATGTGACTGATGATAATCAATAAACCCGATCATACCATATCAAACAAAATAATGTTGTTTCCACCATGTGACTCTAAGCAAAGCCAATACCCTGTTTTATTGTGATCAACATGCCAAACAAATTGTCGATACCTCATGTGGCTATTTTTAAAATCTTGAAACCATATTAAAATGAAGCCAAACAAAAACAAATCCTCTTCATCAAGATAACCTTCACCTTGTTCAAAATAACTTTTAATAATAAAACCTTTAGTGCTCAATACCTTTTACAAGGTGATTGCTAGCAATGCCATAACTTGTGAGCTATAAACCATATAGTTAATCAAAGATCTCACAGCCATAGAAGATGTCAATTACCTTAGCAAACCATGGAAGTATGTATTGACAATGCCACAAAAAAATGTGTGTATCAAATTCATTAAACAATATCATTACATTTGAATGTTTCAAGGAAGCTTAAGAAACCTTATGAATATGCATGAATCACATTTTGATCAATCTGAAAATACTTCAAGTGCAAAGACCACAAAACTGCCTTGTCAAAATGATAAAATGTCAGCATCAACAAGTATTTGAACCAATCAAAGATTGAACCACATACCTATAATTGCATGTGAGAACCAAACCTCAACCATGTAACCAGTTTTGTCATCAAGGACAAACTAAAAACATGATAAACAACTGAAAACCAACAAAATCCCCCTTTTTCCTTTATGGAAAAACACATATCATCTCTCCCCCTTTTTTCCTCAATGACAAAGAATGAAAGAAGAGAATGTGAGATGCCATGAATATAAACAACTAAAACCAACCAACACAGTAACTGGCTACATTGTTAGAAATGTATGTCTCAATCTCACAAGCTGAAACCTCTGAGAGAGGCAAGTCGGTGTGACATGCTTTGAGTCTGGCCAACTAGTAGCTTTGGATCTTGCGGTTTGTACAGGTCGCTGAGACAATGTTTAAGTCATGTCAAAGGAGCTTATCACTGTGACTAGTGACAGTCGTTGTAACCCTATGTCGAGAGGAGATCTCTAGCCGACAGGCCATTCATATCGTATATCGGGGAGACCCTTGGCCGAAAGGCTTACTTCGGTGTGAAGTCCCAGTGATAGCTAAAGTCTCACCGACAACATTTTCTTTTGAAGCCTTTGGAGAGAGTCTTAGATGTTCGATATGATCTCTTAGCGAAGGATGATAGTCTTGCCGACTGTTGAACACTTTGGATACTTAGCAAACATTGGTGTGATGTCTTGGCGAAAGACAATTGTCTCATCGAATGGAAAACTCACATCTGTGTGACTTTGAAGCTTCGGTATGATGTTTCACCGATAGCGATAAGTCTTGGCGATAGCGATACATGTGATGATCGTTGGTATAAGGTCTTGGTAACATGGCGAAGTCTAAGTGATAGCTCTCTGGACTCGATGTAACATCTTGTCGATAAGGATGACTCTTGGCGACATTGATGGTTAAGTCTTGTGGCATCGGGGAGACACGGTTAGTGTCACACCGACATGCCAACACAGGTTGATCACTTTGACTAAGAGAAGACCATCCTATGTGGTGAGCCAATAGCCAATTAGAGGAGCTGAATGGGAACTGCTAGCAGTTGGATTGTTGCGGCCGTTACTGAGAGGAAGCTCAACAGACAGGGGCGACATGGATATACTCTGTGATCATAGATTGTGATGGGTTTGATGGATCGATGGATTACTGTGTGACTGTATGATCAGTGGATGAATTCTATTATGTGAAGACTGTAACGTGAATGTTCTGTAACAAGGTTGTTCAAGGTGAATGCTACTATAAACTGACATCAGAAAGATAAGTTAGATATCTATATGTAATCTTTATTACTGTAATACAAAGTGACTTCTCTTGGTGTGGTGGGTTTTTCTCCCATAAGGGTTTTCCCATGTAAATCTAGTGTTCATATGTGTTTGTCAAATACTCTGTTTCTATTATCTCTTTCATGTGCATCTTAATTGGATTGTAAGTGTAAATTTAAAAGGTATCTCTACATTCTTCCCTAAGGTTTTGACGTTAAGAGAGTTGCTTCTGCATCTAGGTTTCCTTACAAGTGGTATCAGAGGCAGGTTAGTTGTGTTATCCTTGTGGGTACATTAGGTTTTTTTGTGTTAATTTCTGTTTAGAGGAAGTCTTGTAGAAGTTTGTCGATTTCTAATTACAGATTGAGATGGCAAGCATGTCAGGAAAGATTGAAATAAAGAAGTTCAATGGCAACAATTTTGAGTTGTGGAAAATTAAGATGGAAGATCTATTGGTTGATCATGATCTTTGGATTGCTGTGTCTAGAGTGAAGCCTACAAGCATGAAGCAAGAAGATTGGGACCTTGTAGATAGAAAGTCTAAGGGGCTGATACGGCTCTGTTTGGCAGACTCCATTCTTCTCAATGTGCATGAAGAGAAGACTACATCTTCCTTGTGGAAGAGACTGGCATCTATTTATTAGGGGAAGTCCTTGGTGAATAAACTGTTCCTGAGAAAGAAGTTGTACACTTTGAGAATGTAGGAAGGAGGTTTTGTAGCTGATCATTTGAACGCATTCAACATGCTGATTGCACAGTTAATATCTGTTGGTGTGAAGATTGATGAAGAGGATCGCTATATGCTGATATTGTGTTCTTTGCCAGATTCATGGGATCACCTGGTGATGGCTATTAGGAGTACAACATCTAGTTTCAAGATGGAAGATGTTTTTGCTTCTTTATTATTAGAAGAAATGAGAGGGAAATCTTCTGAGATGGCGAAGAAGGCCCTTGCTGTTAGAGGAAGGTCGAAAGAGAAAGGTAAGAAGAAGGACAAAAAATCTAAATCAAAATCAGAGGGGAGATCAAAGTCTCCTGGCAAGAAGTCCAAGGTGAAGTGCTGGAACTGTGGGCAACCTGGTCATGTCTGAAAGGATTGTAAAGAGGAGAAGAAGAAGAAGAAGTATTTTTTCAAAAATGATTCTTCTCATAGTGATGCAGATGCCTTTATTGTAGCCTTGGCTACGTAGGCATCAGATGATGTCTAGCTGATTGATTCTGGAGCATCTTTCCACATGAAATCTCATAGAGACTTGTTTATGAAGTATGAAGAATACGATGGTGGAAAGGTGTACTTGGCAAGTGATTCAAATTTGGAAATTGTTGGCCGTGGAAGAGTCAAAATTCAATTCCCTGATGGAAGAGTGAAGGGAATTAATGATGTAATGGATATACCAGGTCTGGATTGAAACTTACTTTCTATTAGTAAGCTGAATGATATTGGAGTGCAAGTCACGTTCTCTGGAAATGGCTGCAAGATGACTAGAGGCTCAATGGTGCTAGCGAGGGGTGCTCGTATTGGTACCTTGTACAAGCTAGATGCACATGCTGTTCAATGCAACAGTGTCTCTGTAAAGTCACAAAAGGCTACTCATGGAGGAAAAGAGGGAAATGTTCCTAATTGTGAAAACTCTATGGAAGTCAAATTTCCAGTAGAAAAGACTATGCGCTAACATCATAGGCTAGGCCACATTGGAGAGAAAGGTTTAAAAACCTTGAAGAACAAAAACCTGGTTGAGGGGATTGAAGATTGTAACCTTGATTTTGAATTCTATGAACATTGTATATATGGAAAACAACACCGTGTTTCATTTTATTCCAGTCCTCATAAATCTTTTGGTTTGCTAGATTATATTCATTATGATGTAGTTGGTCCAGTGAATGTTCCTTCTTTGTCTAAGTCAAGGTAGTATGTATCATTCATTGATGATTATTCGAGAAGAACATTTGTTTATTTTTTGAAAAGTAAATCAGAAGTGTTTAGTCGGTTTAAGGAATTTAAGAACCTTGTAAAAAATCAGACTGGAAGAAAAATTAAATGCTTAAGGACTGATAATGGTGGTGAATTTTGTTCTGATGATTTCAAGAGGTATTGTAAAGACCATGGGATTAAAAGACATAAGACTACACCTTATACTCCACAACAAAATGGAGTTGCAGAAAGGTTCAATAGGACAGTGATGGAGAGAGCATAAAGTATGCTGAGTAGTGCTAGCTTGGAGGAGAACTTCTGGGCTGAGACTATTGCTACTGTATGTTACTTGATTAATCATTCTCCAAATTATGCTCTTGTTGAGAAAACACCTTTGAAAGTGTGGTCTGGTAAGAAGCCCTCTTTAAGACATATTCGTGTTTTTGGCTGTGAGGCATATGCTCATGTGCTGTATGAGAAAAGATCTAAGTTGGAGAACAAGGCTGTTAAATGTATTTTTATTGGCTATAGTGCTGGCATAAAATGATACAAGCTTTGGAATCCTGATACAGAGAAGGTTGTATATAGTAGAAGTGTAATCTTTCATGAGCTGAAGCCTTCTACCTTGGATATGCAGTCAGAGACAAAGTCAGAAAATAATAAGGATGTAGTTGAAATTCCTCCGACACCAGATAAAGAGGAATTGAAAATTCAAAATGTACCTGAAACTGAGGATATCTCAAGTAGTTCTGAAAGTTTTGAAGAAGAACCTCAGCCTCAACAAGTGAGGAGGTCAACTCATGAAAGAAAGCAACCTGATAGGTATGGGTTTTCTTTGATAGATTCTACATATGCCTATGCTTTAATTTCTAGCACTGATGAGCCTAGGACTATGAAAGAGGCATTTAGAATGTCTGATTCAGACTCTTGGTCGGAAGCAATGAATGAAGAAATGGCATCATTAGAAAAGAATGTGTGTGAACGCAAGCCTAAGTACCTACAAAACAACATGATTAAGCAAATTAAACAAGGAAGTGCAAGCCTAAACATGGATTCCCCATGAGATTTATTAACATAGCTCAAATTAGGAAGAAAATGATGAAAAACACAATGAAATCATAAAAACAAGATTGAATTCTAATTAAGCAAGCAAACTCTTAATCCCATGGGGGAATTGGTGCCAATTTGATGTGAAAATTGGCCCTTTCCCAATCCCTGAGATGCAAGTTTGATGATTGTTGAAGAGTGTTGATCCACTTTGGTGATGAAGGTGAGAGCTCCAAGCCAAAAATCTGCAATAACCTAGCTAAGAACTCAAATGATGGATGAAAATGGCTAAGTATTTTAGCATGGTAACTTTGCTTCGAATGTGGATGATGAAATGAGGAGAGGAGCTCTTCATTTATAGGATTTCAAGATGGATGGAAGCCCAAATTTAAGAAATGTGGGACTAACTTTCATCCAATGATATGATGCCACTTGTCAAGCTATGAATGGATGATGGTTGTGCAAGATTTGGGGTTTGTGCCAATAAATGCCACTATTTGAATTTCAAATTTGTTGAAATGACATGTAAGAGGGAAGGGAAAATGCAATAAATGCCACTTGGCTCAAGACAAAGGACATGTAAGATGAATTTATTGCCTTGTTGGATGTACATGTTGACTTGGAATTTTTGAATTCAAATTGAGAGAATATTCTAAAAGATGCCATGTGAGGGAAAATAGGGATTTAATAAATAAATTAAATCTATTTTCATGTGCAACTTGCATTATCTAGAGGATGTGACATGAGACTAGATTAAATTAATCAAAGGTCAATTAATTTAACAGGAGATTTGATGATGTGACTTATTTGACTTAGATTTATGGATTTATTTAAATCAGATAAGAGAAGAATGTGACAAGAGACTAATTAAATAAAGATTTTGATTTATTTAATTAAAAGGGATGATGTTAGATTAAATCAAATAAGGTTTTAATTTATTTAATTTAATAGATAGACTTTAGAGATTTAATCAAATAAATTGATTATTTAATTAAATAGGGATAATTAGATCAGATGGAATGATTTAATTAACAAGAGAAAGTGACTTAATTAGATAAAATGATTTATTTAATTAAGAGATGAATATTGATGAATTTAATTAGATAGGGGAATTTGATTAAACGGTTAGACCGAGGGATGATTTAGGAAGAAACGATGTTAGTAAGTCAGGATCAGATGCACGATGTCAATCAATATATTTTTGATGTCTACATTTTGCCCCTCTTTGAAGTAATGCACTTGTTGCGTTGGTTCAAAGAATAACTGATTTCGATCAAAGCCAAAAAAGTTTCGATATTCAAAAAGTTTGCCCCATTGCTGCATGGCGAGAAAAAACATGCCATTATGATGCCCCCTCGAGAGATCGGACAAAAATTTCAATTTTTTGGGTGATCTCGCGAAAAAGGTGACAAAGCGCCAACAGGTCCAAAAGGGGTCTAGGAGGCTAAAAACGTGTCTAAACTCAATAAAACAATGAAAAACAAGCCTCAAACGGGGAAAAATGGATTTGGGGGTCCAAAACCCTAGCAGGATAGCCCCAGAGGGTCAAAAAACCCTAATTTTTAGGCTTAAAAGGGGCCTGACGGGTCACTTTCAAGTCATTTTCACACACCTCCGCTAGCAAACCTCGAGATTCGAGCTCTGATCTCCTGACGATATGGCACAACGACAGCTTCCTCTACACCTTTCTGACCGAGTTCGGACCTACCAGCGACCACCTGCCCTCGGTGCCCCGGTATGTGACCGTAACTAATGCCTTATTTTTTCATTTTAGTGCATTTATTACTTGTTTTAGGATGAGCTCACTTCCAACGGCGCTATTATAGCACCGCTCGGTGTTTAAAGTGCACTGTTTTTTCCTTCTTTTCATAGTAGTGGGGTTATTTAGCGCTGTAGCGATGCAATATGGAATTTAAAAACTCCACCATTGGGATCGAGCTCGGCTCGAACTCGCGGGTCAATTTTGGAAAAGTGCGCCGCAGCGGCACCCTTTTCAAGTGAATTGCGATGCTGAGGGTTAAATTGCGTTGCGTCGGCTCTTTTTGGCGAAATTCTGAGTCTAGCGTCGGAGTTTGAAAAAAATCAAACTGCGATGCCTTCACAAACTGCGCCGCTGGATGCAAGTTTGGAGCATTAGGTCAGGAATTTTCCAAAAAAAAATTTAACATACCAACTTTGCGTGCTGCAGGACAGGCCTAAGGAGCTTTACTCACAAGAGCACCTGTCACGGGAGCTGGCGAGTGTTTTACGAGATCTGAGCGACAGAGATCAAGACCGAATGGGAGTCGCAGGACTATGGCATATTGCGTACGCAGAGTCCGTGTGCACACACCTCGGGATGCTGTCAGCGCTGGCGGAGCGGTGGCACAACAAGACGTCGTCATTTCATCTTCCCACTGGTGAGGCGATCGTCACTTTGGAGGACGTTTGGCAGATATTACGATTGCCCATTCATGGCCGCCAAGTGATTTATGATATGGAGGAGGGACGCGATTACTGCACCTGAGTCCTCGCCATGCGTGATATTATTTACTGCGAGGGGCAGTTTGAGCTGGAGAGGTACAAAGTCATAGCACCTCCCTTCCGTTGGGCCATTATAGTGATCATTTCTGGTTTGGTTTCCCCAGACCGACGAGGGCAGTATTTCAGTCTTGGGTGGGGATATTGCTGGGAGAGGATGGTACAGGACATGCCAATTCGGTTTGCATGGGGGCCTGTACTTTTGGCTTCACTTTACAGAGATTTGCATGTGTATGCATACGTGGATGGTAGAGCACTGGGAGCCAGAGTGACTCTTCTGCATGTTTGGGCATGGGAGCACATTTCTGTGCTGCATCCACGAGTTGTTTTAGTTTCGATGGTGGCAGAGGATGCCCGGGTGGTACGGTACAGAGGTGGTGTGTCCTTCACACACACTGGAGAGCACGGGATCCCCTACTGGAGGTGGGTTATAGATGAGATGGTTGTGTTCATTTGGAGACCCTACCTCGGTCAGCCTGGATGGGCTGATGATGGAGCAAAACTCTTCTACTGCTAGTAGGACAGATACATGCAGGGCCGAGAGCACACCATCATAGAGAGATACCTACCCGGGCATGTACAACATCAGTTTGGGGAGCCGCAGGATCAGCCGGATGACGAATATGTGGCCATCTTTGCATGTAGCATGGCATAGGTGTCATGGATTCCTACAACGGATGCGGTTGACAACTTTCGAGGGTTAGTGGCCCGACCATGGGCCTACGATCAAGGATTGGCAGATCCGGGCACCACATAGGCATACAGGGATTGGTTTAGACCTCCTCTACGGTTGAATGTTCCAGGTGAGGACCCAGAGGCATACAGGGTCAGAGGCAGGAGAGGACGAGGATGAGGGCGAGGACCAAGGATTGAGGTTCGACGGGAGCCCCTAGTTCCACCAGGTCAGGAGGATGTCCCAATGTAGGACCAGCAGTAAGATTCACCAGTCCCACCACCACGAGCTGAGGGTGAGGGTGAGGTTCATGCACAGCCACGGGCACAGCCATCAAGACAGGCAGACGCACGGGATGCCTTGATTTTGTAGTTACAGGCACATGTACAGACAGTGACGGCCTAGAGGGACCATACATGGGCTGAGAGAGAGCAGCTCAGAGTAGAGAGAGATCAGGCTGTGCAACAGAGATAGGCTGCAGAGCTACAGGCAACGACAGAGCTATGCCGCAGGCAGTAGATTGAGAGTATGACAACCGCCTCATCCTCACAGGGTATAGTGCCAGTCCGATCCTACAGGGAGGCCATTCGAGAGATAGAGTATTACCACCAGGCCTACCACGAACATGTACCTAGAGCAGAGTGGGTCCCTGATTACTCAGAGCGGGCTAGCCAAAGACCACCAGAGGGTCACGACGACAGGGGTGAGGGCAGCATCCACGAAGATCGGGTTTGACCTAGATTTTATGATGTACCCTTTTGTGCCTTACAAGCTCATTTTTGATAGTCGGATGGGCATTTTGTATTGATTGACATACTTGTACAATGATCCAATTATTTATTCTCTTGTACTAAGATAGTTGATGATATGATATATGAGACGATTTTGATGAGATGTATCGTGTACTTTTATTTATACATAGGTGGTTTATTTCTATATGTTTTGCAATGATGTTATTATGGATGCAAAATGATGTTTATGCGATGATGTTATCTATATGATGACTTATTTTATGCAAATGTGATATGTGAAATGATTATGCAATGATGTTATTATGGATGCAAAATGATGTTTATGCGAGGATGTTATCTATATGATGACTTATTTTATGCAAATGTGATATGTGAAATGATTATGCAATGATGTATGGAAAATGATTATATATGAGATGATTTTATGGATGCGATGTGATGTGATGGTCGTGATATGATGCTAATGGTGTTAATGCTTAATGAAATAATTTTATGGGATGCGTTTAGAATAATAAATGTTATTATTCTAAATGATGATGTATGTGATGCAATGTTAATGCAAGGTGATATGCTTAATGAATTAAATGTTTATATGCCTATTGTAATGATTTATGGAATGTCTTTATAGATGCTATGCGATGATTTAGATGATAAAATGGTTATGAATGCTATGTGATGCAATGCAATGGGTGAAATGCGATGACATGTATGCACCTATCTATGAAAAAATGTTTTTATGATAACCTATTTATATGATGATTAAAATGCAATGCGTGTGTTTCCTATATTATATGTTTATGCGATGTGCATGATTTCTATATGATATGCAATGTGCCAATGATTTGTGGATGTAGGAGTGATGATGGTTAACTGTCATAGTACCCTTGTTAGCATGATTAGTAAGAAGAGAAGAAGTCATTTCAACAAGACACGAGATGACACAAATGCAGATGATGATGATGATGATGCTAATGATTACTTGCCGGGGAGGTGGGATTTTTAAAGGGCCAAATTTTCCTTATGTTTGATAACACACGTGGTACGATGCATCAAGGTATAGACAACCAGGATGGCGTTGTACTTAGTGTGATGGAATTTGACTTGACAATAAGATAGGAGTATTCTTGTTCACACTTGACATACAGAAACCTTGCTAGGATGTACTTCAGAAGCTTTAGACACCTCAGACCAAAAAACGGAAAGGTAAACCTATCCCTGTAATAGTCAACAAGTTTCCCTAGACCTCTTCCCTACATACCTATCAAAGCAAGTATTCACTGAGGTTATTTTACAAAAACATCTAACAAGCACAACAGACAAAAGATAATGATCACTGCCCCATTCCTATTTCTCTAAATCCTCTGTTTTGGGATATCATTGAGATGTCCTTGGAATAAGTGCAAAATAAGATAAATCAAAAAGATAAAGACCAAGCAAACAAACAAACTGATGCTCTTCAATACAGCTAACGAGAAAATGATGTGTTTTCTAAGATGATAACCAAAACTTATTGCCAAAAGATAATGCCCATTGTAGGAAGGATTCATCCTAGGACATGTTAGTGGATGGCGGAACGTCATTTTGTTTATAAAGGATGATTGATATGGGACAAATTCAGGTGATGTGTTATTGATATGAAGAGATGACCAATTTGCTTACTGACTTAGACTTAAGACTTGACATTTTGAGTTCTACTTGCAATCTGCTAGACTTGTTTCTGATTGTTTTACCAAAGGTTGATGATGACAATCAGTTTATTATGAATGGTGTTTATTACAGGTGCAAGCGAGATGAGGTGGATGGATTTTCTCAAATATTTGGATGTTTTTGATGTTTTGCAATGTTTTGAGGCTGTTTTTGGTATTTTTCAAGGTTTTCTAATGTTTTGATTTTTCAATTTTCTAATGTTTTTGGGATTTTCTGAGATTTTGACCGAGAGACTAACCTAAAGACCTATCCTAGGGGTCTCGGGGGCTGATCAACAGATTAGCCTTGCCTACGTTATACTCGCAGAGATCACGTAGTTCGACTGAAGACCTGACCGATTTACAGATGACGATATACATGATGAGATGTCAGTTTATTATGACAGACTCCTATAGGACTGACCTAAATGTCTCGGGGGATGATCAAAGATCAACCTTGCCTATGTTCAAGCTCAGAGACGACGTAGTTCGTCAAGATGACCTTGTTTTTGGTTTTTTTGAATGACTTTTTGACATGTTTTTGGATTTTGATATGTTTTGAATGTTTTTGGATTTTCTGATTTTTATGATGTTTTTGGATTTTCTGATTTTGAGGACTTTAAGACCATACACGAATCTGATCTGATGGGAACATGCCCCCAGCATGATGCAATAGACTACCCCAATGAAGGCAGGACAAATTGACCTTGAGGATGGGCTGAGTAGTACTAGGATGGATCATGATATGAACATAGGACCAAGCTATGGTGTGAATGTGAGTGGATGTGTGATGGATGGAGACATGAATGCGATGAATGATGGAAGCGAAATGGAGGAATGATGCCGATCAAGCCATAAAGATCCTGGTGGATGGAAAGTGCTTATTTACACACGGCGCCTGTTTGCTATATTTTCACCGAGCTACTTGCCCAAAGTGCCACCGAAGTGGTTTTCACTAGAGGACGATTTTTTTTTATCCTTTTTCTTAATTTTTTTTGGATTTTTCTTGCTTTTTTTTTATTTTTTTGTTGTTACCAAGACGCTTGTTTGCCAGGTTTTCGCCGAAGTAACCATTTTTTCAGGATTTTTTTAGATTTTTTGGATTTTTTGGTTTATACCTTGAAAGAATTAGGCATAAAACTTTTTGAGATGGGAGCTATTCATGGGCTCTTGAGAGAGGTTCCCCGCCAGGTGTTGATAGCTGATATGCCCCTAATTTATAGCTTCTGTGATGATGAAAGGCCCTAACCAATTGGGTTCGAACTTGCCTTTGTTGCTGGGATTTGGGACATTCTTTGATTTTCTTTTAAGACCAATTCTCCACTTGGAAAGTCCTGCTTCTGATCTTCTTGTTGTAGCTTTGTTTGAGTCTATTTTGATAGACTTGTAGATGATTCAAAGCATCTATGCATCTCTCATCTAGTAGCTCCAACTCGTTTAATCTTGATACCCGATAGTCCTCATCAGTGATGAGATTTTGCAATGATATTCTGAGGGATGGGAGCTCGATCTCAATGGGGAGTCGACCCGATCACATAGACCAAGGAGAAAGGGGTGGCACTAGTGATAAGCCAGTGAGGATTAAGGCTGCAAGTGCGATCCGACCTGCGTCATTGACTATTTTCTTGAGGATTTTGAGGATAGTTTTGTTCGTGGCTTCTGCTTGGCCATTGCCTTGGGGATAGTATGGGGTGGAGAAGCGATGCTGGATTTTGAATTTCTCGCACAAGTCGCAAACCTCCTGGTTCTTGAATGGTGTCCCATTATCTGAGATAATGGCTTGTGGAACACCGTAATGACAGATGAGATAGTTCAGGATAAATTTTAAGATCTGCTTCCCAGTGATATACGTCATGGGTATGGCTTTCACCCACTTTGTGAAATACTCAGTTGTAGTGAGGATGAACTTGTGGCCATTGGATGAGGTGGGTGTGATTTTCCCAATGAGATTGAGTCCCCACTGTGAGAAGGGCCATGGTGTGACGATCGGGTGAAGCTCTTGAGCTGGAGCATGGATGAGGTCCCCATGCTGCTGACATTGTAAACACATTTTAGCATGATCATGTGCTTCTTGCTCCATTGTGGGCCAATAATACCCCAGCCTCAACAGTTTCTTGGCTATGGTTATTCTGCTCGAGTGTGAGCCACAGATACCGTTATGAACCTTGGTTAGAGCAGTTAATACCTCCTCAACATTTAGACAGTGCAGTAAAGTACCCTCTATGCTTCTACGGTATAAGGTATCACCTAGGATGATAAATCTGGATGCCTTTTTGATAAAGGTTCATTTTAGGCTTGATGGTAGGTCAGCGGGTAAGATTCCGATTCGAAGATATGTATAGATGTCATGATACCAAAGATCGTCAGGACCAACGATTTCACACACATATTCCAATGCCGATACCTTGAATGTGGGAACGAGAATTTGCTCGATCAGAAATTAATATTTTGGTACATTATGAGGGATGTCTAATAGAGACCCAATTGTAGCCATGGCATTGACTCTGTTGTTGGTTCTTGGAATTTGCTCAAATGTTATGTCGATGAAGGATTCCTTTAGAGTCCACCAATTTTTTGTATGGGGTTAGCTTGTCATCCTTTGTCTGATATTCATTATTGACTTGATTTATGATCAACTGAGAGTCTCCATATACCTTGAGAGATATGATATTCCATTGCACCGCTATCCTGAGACCTATAGTGAAAGCCTCATATTCCGCTATGTTGTTGGTGCAAGGAAATGCCAATTTGTATGACTTTGGTATGCAATCCCCTTGTGGGGTGATGAAGAAGACACCAACTCTTGATCCATGTTGTGTGTATGACCCATCGAAGTATAGTTTCCAATGGTCAGTTACGTTGAGGTTAAAAATGGACTCATTTAGGAATTCTGAGACAAGAGGATTCTCAGAATACATAGGTGCCTCTGCTAGTTGCTCCACAATGACTTGTCCCTTGATAGCTTTCCTCTCTACATAATCGATGTCATACTCTGATAATATCATTACCCACTTTGCTATTCTACCTGTGAGCATTTCCTTGGATAGGAGATACTTGAGGGGATCAATTTTCGCAATGAGCTTTATCTTGTGTGCCAACATGTAATGTCTGAATTTTTGGGATGCAAACACTATGGTGAGGAAAGCTTTCTCGATGAATGAGTAGTTTAGCTCATGATCGACCATTGTCTTGCTGATATAGTAGATGGCCCTCTCCATCCCATTTTCATCATGTTGAGCGAGAAGATCTCGAAGGGCTGCTGCTGTTGCTGACACATATAAGATCAATGGCTTCTTTGGGATAGGTGGCATTAACACTGGAGGTGTCAGTAGATATTCCTTGATTTTGTTAAATGCCTCTTCGCATTTTGTATCCCATTTATATGCTACCCCCTTGTGGAGTAGGTGAGAGTATGGGTTTTGCTTGTCTTCCAGTTGTGCTATGAACCGTCAGATGGATTGAAGTCAGCCTTGGAGGCCTCTCAGTTGTTTTAGTGTCTTTGGTGCTTCCATCTCGAGGATTGCTTTTACTTTTTCCGGATCCACCTCAATACCCCTCATGGAGACTATGTATCCTAGCAGTTTACTTGATTGTACGCCGAAGACGTACTTCTTGGGATTTAGTCTAACTTTGTATTCCTCCAGTCTATCGAAGATAGCACTTAGGGTTGCTATATGATCTTGTCTCTTTCTTGACTTGGCTAGAATATTATCGACATAGTCTTCGACTATTTTGTGAATCATGTCATGGAATATTAGTGTCATGGCCCTTTGATAGGTTGCTCCTGCATTCTTTAGGCCGAATGGCATCATGTTCCAGCAGTAGGTCCCCCATGAACAAGTGAAAGCCGTCTTGTGTTGATCTTCTTTTGCTATCATAATCTGGTTATATCCTGAAAAGCCATCCATTAGTGATAGCATCTCATGTCCTGTTGTCATGTATACAATCATGTCGATATTGGGAAGTGGGAAATCATCCTTGGGACATGCCTTGTTTAAATCTCTGAAGTCCATACAAATTCTGATGGCTCCGTCAGGTTTTGAAACAGGTACCAAATTTGACACCCATTCTGGATAATCGATTGGTCAGATAAATCCTGCATCCAACAACTTTTTGAGTTCCATTTTGACCAACAGAGCGATTTGAGGATGCATTTTCCGAAGCTTTTGTTTGACCAGTTTTGCCTCTGGATACACTGCTAAATGATGAACTACAATTTTTGGATCTAGCCCTGGCATATCAGCGTAACTCCATGCGAAGTTTATTTGTCTTTCCTTTAGGAATGCTGCTAGGGGTTCTTGCTCTTCTGTTAATAGTGATTCTACATAGAATGTGATATGCGGGGTCTCCTCTATTCCTAGGTTGACTGGGTTGCATTTTTCAGCCAAGACTGCTAATTTCTCCTGATGAATAGCTCTTAAGGGAAGATTGAATCCTTCATCCTCGAGTGCCTCAAAGATGTTTTCACCATTGGATACGTCCTTTATTTTTACTAATTTCTTGTCGGAGAGTCCACAGTGTGGTTTTCACTCAAAGACTTGGATATGATTCTTAGTTTCTCACTTTTGCGACTAAAGGATTCAATCGTTTCCCTATAATAAGCATGTGTGTCCAACTCCATTATAAATCCTGCCTTTTGATCTCCATCTGGAATGTTATCCCTCAATCCCATGAATTCTGAGAGCGCTTCATTATTTTCAAATGTATCGAGAACTGGTGGTCCTCGTTGGTCATAGTCGATCAGTTGGGGGTAGACTAAATGAATCTCATGATTTTGACTATCTAGTTCAAAGGATATGGTACTAATCATACACAGGGTGGTATCTTCGAATAGCCTAGGTAGATTGGTCAAGGTATCTTCGTCATCACTACTAATATAGGGCTCAGTTATAAAATTATGTGTGTCCCTACTTGTGACTATTGGTGAGTGTAGCTGTACTAGCACTGGCTGAGGAGAGACATTAGCGGCTCTAATCGAAGGACCTTGGCCACGTATGGTTATCCTCGAAGGGGTACATCCAAGGCCAAGATTTGTTATGGGTCGCGTCTCCGGCATGATAGGTGTTATGAGGCTGTTGTCATTTTGTCCCAATCTCTGGTTTCTGTCATAACCAATTGCAAACATCATTTGTAGGCCCCTGCTTCTTTCATCCATTGGTAATTCAGGTGTCGGTCTTTCATCTCGATACAACATGTGAGATAGATCTGCTTCAATAACCTCATGGCCAAGGTCTCCCCATCTTGTGAATTCCAGATAGTTTTCAGGATAGGTTTGTGATGTAGACATTTGTTTTTCTTGTGGACGTCCCCATGATCTAGGAGATTGAGGTAACTCTCCTATCACAAAAGAATTATTAGGGAGCCTATAACTTCCACAACCGTCCTCCTGGATGATGAGCTTGATGTCGGAGATGGTTGGAATGGCGGGAATGGCGGGTGTCTTTTTCACAGAAGTGGATATGAGGGTGGCGGGGTCGATGTATGGTGTGGATGGGCCCTCATCATTCTTTGGTACTTGGGGGATTTTGTAATATTTGGCCTCAAGATTTTTGCAATATGAAAACGGTTCAGGATCTCCATGAATGGTAACCTCTTGTCCATTATGTGTAAATTTTACACATTGGTGGAAGGTTGATGCTACAGCTTTCATTACATGGATCCATGGGCGTCCCAAGAGGATATTATATGGTAATTCGAGGTCCAAGACCTGAAATGTGGTTTCCACGAGCGTTGGCCCTACTTGAATAGGGAGTTTAATCATGCCCTGAGACACTCTTTCTTGGTCATCATATGCTCTGATTGTGATGCCTTTTCCTTTGTTGATGTAATCTTCTGATATTTTCAGTTGTTTGATGAGGCTGAGAGAATAGATGTTCACACCTGCACCTCCATCCACCAAGACCCTTTTGATTTTGCTTTTGTTTACAATGGCTTCCAAGTGAAGTGCGCAGTTGTGAGATGGTTGGGCGGGGAAATCTTGGTCAGAAAATGTAAGGAGATTAGGTGTTATGATATTTGCGACCATAGCTTGGAATTGTTCCGCATCGAGGTCTGCGGGGACAGTGGATGAGGCTAATGCTTCCTCAAGGATCTTTTTATGTGCTGATGAGATTTTTAACAACTCCATGATGTAGATGTGTGTTGGAATTCTTTTTAGTTGGTCTACAACATTGTAGCTATACGAAATGACTTTTGATGTAGGGACTCTATTTGGTTGGGATGATCTTGCAATGGTGACTTTGCCGCCTCTTGTGGTGACTCCACAATCTTCGACATGGGGGCCCTTGATAGTGATGACCATGTAGTCCTCATTTAGGGAGGCTACGACAGATTCATAAACATGATTTACACTACCTTTCCCTTTATCATTTTTATTCCCTTTGTTGCCATGATTCGACATCGGATTCGTGTAGATTTTGAGGTCTTGATTTCCCGTAGGTTGTTCGACGTTTATGATTCTTTTGTCAATGAGATCTTGGATGATATTTTCGAGTCTCATGCAGTTGTTCATGGTGTGACCTTTGATTTTGTGGAATTCACAAAGTTGATTCTCATTGTACCAAGGAGGTTTGACATCAGGCTCTTGGTAATTCTTGAAGGTAGGAGCCTTGACGAGCTTTTTGTCGATCAACCTTTTCATGATGTGCTCAAGTGGTTCCCCCAACATAGTGTATTTTTGTTTTGGATATGTTTTGCGTTGGGGTGGTCCTCTTTGGTCATTGAGGTTATTGATGGTTGGGTTGTTGGGTTGGTATGTTGTGTGATGAGTGTTTTGGCGTTGTGGTTGGATTTGCGGTGCGGGTGTGTTTTGGCGTGAACCACTAATGACCACCTTGGCATCAATGACGCCATCATTAGTGATGTTCTTGTTTCTCACCCATGTTCGAGGTTTATCATTGTAATTTGATGGTGGGCAATTGTTTTGCTGTTTGTGATACGACATTGATTCCGCAGGTTGGGTCACAAGGGCTCTTTCAATGCTAAGAGCCTTGGAGATCAATTGTTCATATGTAGTGATGCCCTAAACCTTGAGGTGGAATGACATGCGGCTTTCAAGGTTGGTGATGATTGTGCATACTTGTTGTTCTTCTGGCATGGTCCACTTGCTCCGATTGGCCTTGGATCACCATCGTTGAAGAAATGAAGCAAAAAATTCATTTTTTCCTTGTTTTAGAGCGTATAATTCTTCAAGACTGACATCCATTGCGATGTTACATGCGTAGTTCCTTATGAATGCATCTCTAATTTCTTGGAATGTTCTAATGCTTGAGGGTAAGTGAGAGAACCATTCTATAGCGTTGCCTGCCAAGCTTCTAGGAAATAGCTGCATCAGATAAGTATCGTCGTATGCGACCTCCATGCAATGAACCTAGAATTCCCTGATGTGATCTTCAGGGTTTCCCGTCCCTCGATATTTGTCAAATTTAGGGATCTCAAATCCCTTAGGGGATGGTTTCATTTCTAAGCTCCTATCAAATGGATAGGGACACAAGTTGCTTGATGTTTTGGTTGTTCGCCCCAACTGAAGGTCAAGCACTTGTTGTGATAAGAACCTGAGTTGTGTCGTTACATCGCTTTATGGATTAGGGGGTGGGATGAATGTGTTTTGAGGTGTTGCAATCGTGGTTTGGATGGATGGATTGGTTGGTGCGTTGTTCAATGGAATCGGTATATTGTGGCGGGCAAAGTAGGCTTCTACTTGATTTTGGATGAACAATGCTTGTTGTTGATCTTGTTGTTATTGTGCTAGGATTTGTGCTTGTTGTTGTTCCAACAACGCTTGTTGTTGTGCTTGCTGTTGCGCTTGTTGCTGTTCTAACAACGCTTGTTGTTTTGCTTGTTGTTGTTCCCACAACGCTTGTTGTTGGGCTGCCAATTCTGTTGCTTCTTGCTACTCTTGGTATTGGTTTAGTGCTTGCTGATATGCTTGCATTTGTGCTGCTTGTGCAAGAAGTTGTTCTTGCGCTTGCACTTGCGCTGCTTGTTGCTGTAATAAAAGTTGTACTTGAGCGACCCTTTGTGCTTGTAATGCTTGTGTGGCTTGGGTGGCTTGTTGTTGTTGCTATTTCAATAATGCTTGGGCTTGTTGAGCTTGTTGCGCTTGTAGTGCGGCTTGTGCAACTTTGGTAGCTTGCACAGCTTGAGCAGCTTGTTGCACGACTTTTTTTTTCTGCACTTGTTGGTATCCTCTTTGAAAAGTGGCTTGCAATGCTGTGTCAAATTGGTTTGATGTGGTGAATGTTGGTGGTGGTGGAGGGGGTGGTGGATTTGGAATGGTGGTAGATGATGATGTTGTGTTGATATTTTGCATGTTGGATAATGGTATTGATGTGATGGGTCCTTGAGAGACCATGTTTTGTGATGTTAGGGGGATGTTCGATGATGTTGCCATTGCTTGTGTGTTTGTCATTTGTTGGTGCAATGCTTTAATTGATGGTTGGGATATAGGTTTGATTGATACTTGGTAGGGGAGAGAGCCCTAAACCAAGGAGTGGTGTGGATGATAATGGCAATGGCAGAAGAGGTGGAAATGTGAGAGGTGTGAGTTGTGAGAATGTCATGGTATCGAATAAGCCCCCTAGTCCAAATGTATCTCCCTCTTCTTGTGAATTTGTGAGAAGAGGTGTTTGTGGTGCTCCATGAAAAGATGTTGATGATGGGTCATAATGTAAAGTGAGAGGAACATTTTTTGTGTAATGGGTTGTTGATTGTGTTTTGTTCCAAGGTGGTGCTTGCGTCCAAATTTTGATTGTTAACAAGGGGATGTGATTGAAGAGCTTTAAGAAATGTGTTTCCCATGTTGACATTGGATTGTGTTGGAGCAAACAATTTTGTGATTTGCGGGATGTTTTGGGATGGAGGTGTAGATGAAATGGGAATGGTGGACGAGATCAGAGGAAATGATGTATCCACTATAGTACTCACATCAAAATCTGAAGGCAACTTGGCCCCTTGTTTTGCTAGTTCAAGCATGTACAATGAAGGGTTAAGTCTCATCATGATGTTGATGATTCTATGGTTGTCTATATTTTGGAGCATTTCCATCATTTCCTCGCGAGACATTTCAAAAGTGAGGTCCTCCCCTTGATTTTCTTCTTGTGGATTTTGGGATGATGAGGGGATCAATGGATTGTTTGATTCAGTGGGATTCATTTCTGCATTTGTTTGGCTAAGGTCACTTGAAGCGGGAGTTTCTTTGTGGGCTTCCATACTCTTCTTGTATTGAGATCTTGTTTGAACCATAAAACAAGGATCAATCTTCGATAATATGGGGGATGAATCTCTTGATTCTTTGGATTAATCTCTATTTTATGTCCCAAGGTGAAAAGTTTTAGGATGCTTTAAGGATCAAATGCAATGATGATATGAATGATAGGGATGGATGGTATGAATGTTTTGGCTTTTGATAAATCTTGAGTGAGACACTAGGCTTTTTAGGACTTGTGGATTTTGATTCTTTCTTTTGGATTTCGAGATTTTGTCCTTGATCTTTGATTTGGATTTGGATTTTGATTTTGAACAAAAAGACCCTAGGATGTTTTGATAATGATCTAAGGGATAGCTTTGTTCAAATGATGATAATTTGAATATGTGTGAGGAGAAGGATACATCTACTCACACCTATTCAAACAAGGTGATTGTTTTACTAAGCATATGAAGAAGGATTCATCTACATATACTAAGCAAGACAAGATGATTTTGATAACTTTGACTAAGTATATGCAAAAGGATGCATCTACACATACCTAACCAAAGGTGTTTTGATAAATGTTCTCAAGGATTTTGTCTTAATGATTTTGATGATTTTGGTTTTACCACAAAGCCTAGTGTCAAGGATGATTTTAAGATCTTTCAAAAGGTGATGATGATATGGATTTGATGTTTTGGGGGATGGGTGAAAAATGATTTTGATATGTTTTGATCCTTAGGTGAACCTAAAAAGACACTTTGTTTTCCTAGACCTAGGTATTGAAGAGCATGCAAATTCTTCCAATGATTTTTGCTTTGGGATTTTGGAGTCTTCAACACATATGATAGTTCATTTTGCTTAGCTTTGCTTAATGTCTTTATTTTACCAAAAACACTTTCTTCAATTAGGTTTTCAAACTAAGATGTCCAATGTCTTAATTTCTTCAAACCCCACAAGATATGTTATGTGGAAATTTAATGAACTCAAGGCAAGGGTTTCCTATTGTTTACTTAAGAAGACAAATTGAGATATAATCCAATGCTTAGAAACCTCTAAGGATGTGACTCCCAAGGGAAAGCAATAACATGTGGATTGAGTCAATTGTATTTGTCCTCAAAAGGGTTTGAAATTTGGATAATGTTAAGTGTTTGTTTCCATGATGTTTTTGATCAAGCAATGCGTTTTGTAACCCAAGAAAAAATACAATCCTATGGATGTGAAAGACAATATTTGTTGGATTCCCACTTGGAAAAGTCCAGCTACGCTTATCTCTAGTGAATGGTTAGATGCTTGACCCCACTGGCTCCCCTCCACGACATTCACTTATACGGGGCAGTCAAGAAAACACCCATGAAACTCCCATGGCATGTTTTCCATTTCTACTAGAAGACCGTAAAAGTGTGGGGTGGCTTCAAAACGACCGTTCTTGCACCAACAAATAGATTAAGGATTTTGGAAAATTCTAGCACATGGGTTCTAGTAAGGACTTTCCGTTCGTTGGAGTTGACCCAACGTGGCAAGAGTCCCCTTTTGGATCCATCTTGTCGGAGTCAACTGCGTGATATTGGCGTTTCTTCCAATATCCACATTTATATCCTGGCTGGAAATACTCTTGGCTTTAGAGTGTTACTGGTTGAGTTGTTCCCTTGGGTGATTACTTTTTCCCACAAGGTAGGCCTCTAAGATAAACAAAAGTTAATGGAAGTTACCAATTTAGAATTCATCAATCTTTCATGATAGCAAATAAAGAGAATACGCCGGAAATACCCCATCACACTGCATAATAGTTTGTCTAATTTAAGCCCAGCCAAGTGAGGTGATTGATTTATCTCGAACCTGAAAGTCATGCAGAAAAGGACCTTTTGATTCCTAAGATCGCTATAGCGTGAGAGAAGCGACACGCCCCTTTTCAATGACTTCAGCCTGGCAAGTTCTCACGAAAAACAAAACACACTACACTTGTTCTTTTGATCCTACAATATGTGAGTTCATTTTAGATACCAACTGCAAGTGAAATATATTTCGTCTAACGGTTTAACCCATAAATGAAATTCAGTGTTGTAGATCCCAAGATTCTTTTAACTTTTGCAAGAAATAAACAAAGAACTTTAACCCAAATGAAAGCTAGTGTTCTAAGAAAGGGAAGAAGAAGGACAATTATAAGGAAGTGTTTATCAAATTTAAATGTTTATAAAAACACTTTTGATTAGACCCAATATCGTTTCCATACCTTCGCTAAGCGATCAACCATAAAGGAGAAAAGATGCTTAAATTTAGAAAAACAAAATTCAAAAAGGTAAAAAGCAGAGGGAAGAAGTATCATAATTAAAAACACATAAAATTAATTTTTCCTTTATCATTTTCCAAAAGATTGCAGTTCATGAAGGAGGATTGCCATTTTTTCCTTCTAGCAAGCAGTTATCAATGGCCGCTTACTGGGGCCAAGGGCGCTCGTGTTTTAGACGTAGAGCAATGATTGCGCTACCTTTTTCTCCAATAATAATGCCCAAGGTGCTATTTCACACTATATTATTATTCGTATGCAGATAGATTTTAGCTGCTTTTTCTCCTCCACATTTTTCAAAAGCGTCAGAGTTTTAAAATTTTTGAAAACTGGTGCAGATCGGTGAGTCCAGCGGCGCAGTTTTAAATATGAAATTTTTGGCGGGATGATTCCAACAGTGCTAAAACAGTGACGTTGACGATCCCGTGGTGCTGAAACTGCGACGCTGAGGAGCTCGCGACGCGAAAACAACGACGCTGATGAGCTCGTGTTGGAATTTCCTGTGTTAAGAAAAATGCAGAATTTTCACAAAAATGTTAGAATTAATGGAATGTAGCCCTCCTTCTAGCGCCAAATGTGAAATCCCAACCCTAAGTACCTGCAAAACAACATGATTAAACAAATTAAACAAGGAAATGCAAGCCTAAACATGGATTCCCCATGAGATTCATTAACATAGCTCAAATTAGGAAGAAAATAATGAAAAACACAATGAAATCATAAAAACAAGATTGAATCCTAATTAATTAAGCAAACTCTTAATCCCATGGGGGAATTGGTGCCAATTTGATGTGAAAATTAGCCCTTTCCCAATCCCTAAGATGCAAGTTTGATGATTGTTGAAGAGTGTTGATCCACTTTGGTGATGAAGGTGAGAGTTCCAAGCCAAAAATCTGCAATAACCTAGCTAAGAACTCAAATGATGGATGAAAATGGCTAAGTATTTTAGCATGGTAACTTTGTTTCGAATGTGGATGATGAAATGAGGAGAGGAGCTCTTCATTTATAGGGTTTCAAGATGGATGAAAACCCAAATTTGAGAAATGTGGGACTAACTTTCATCTAATAATATGATGCCACTTGTCAAGCTATGAATGGATGATGGTTGTGCAAGATTTGGGGTTTGTGCCAATAAATGCCAATATTTGAATTTCAAATTTGTTGAAATGACATGTAAGAGGGAAGGGAAAATGCAATAAATGCCACTTGGCTCAAGGCAAAGGACATGTAAGATGAATTTATTGCCTTGTTGGATGTACATGTTGACTTAGAATTTTTGAATTCAAATTGAGAGAATATTCCAAAAGATGCCATGTGAGGAAAATAGGGATTTAATAAATGAATTAAATCTATTTTCATGTGCAACTTGCATTATCTAGAGGATGTGACATGAGATTAGATTAAATTAATCAAAGGTCAATTAATTTAACAGAGATTTGATGATGTGACTCATTTGACTTAGATTTATGGATTTATTTAAATCAGATAAGAGAAGAATGTGACAAGAGACTAATTAAATAAAGATTTTGATTTATTTAATTAAAAGGGATGATGTTAGATTAAATCAAATAAGGTTTTAATTTATTTAATTTAATAGATGAGACTTTAGAGATTTAATCAAATAAATTGATTATTTAATTAAATAGGGATAATTAGATCGAGATGGAATGATTTAATTAACAAGAGATGACAATTGAACAAAATGATTTATTTAATTAAGAGATGAATATTGATGAATTTAATCAAATAGGGGAATTTGATTAAACGGTTAGACTGAGGGATGATTTAGGAAGAAACAATGTTAGTAAGTCAGGATCGATGCACGATGTCAATCAGTATATTTTTGATGTCTACATTTTGCCCCTCTTTGAAGCAATGCACTTGTTGCGTTGGTTCAAAGAATAATGATCTCGATCAAAGCCAAAAAAGTTTTGATATTCAAAAAGCTTGCCCCATTGTTGCATGGTGAGAGAAACATGCCATTATGATGCCCCCTCGAGAGATCGGACAAAATTTCAATTTTTTGGGTGATCTCGCGAAAAAGGTGACAAGCGCCCGACAGGTCCAAAAGGGGTCCAGGAGGCTAAAAACATGTCTAAACACAATAAAACAATGAAAAACAAGCCTTAAACAGAGAAAAATGGGTTCGGGGGTCCAAAACTCTAGCAGGATAGCCCCAGAGGGTCAAAAAACCCTAATTTTTAGGCTTAAAAGGGGCCCGACGGGTCACTTTCAAGTCATTTTCACACACCTCCGCTAGCAAACCTTGAGATTCGAGCTCTGACCTTCTGACGATATGGCGCAATGATAGCTTCCTCTGCAGCTTTCTGACTGAGTTCGGACCTACCAACGACCACTTGCCCTCGGTGCCCCGGTATGTGACCCTAACTGACGCCTCATTTTTTCATTTTAGTGCATTTATTACTTGTTTTAGGATGAGGTCGCTTCCAGCGGTGCTATTATAGCACCGCTTGGTGTTTAAAGTGCACTTCTTTTTCCTTCTTTGCATTGCAGTGGGGCTGTTTAGTGCTGCAGCGGTGTAATATGGAATTTAAAAACTCCACCGCTGGGATCAGGCTTGGCTCGGACTCGCGGGTCAGTTTTGGAAAAGTGCGCCGCGACGACACCCTTTTCAAGCGAATTGTGATGTTGAGGGTTAAATTACACCGTGTCGGCTCTTTTTGGCTAAATTCTGAGTCTAGTGTCAAAGTTTGAGAAAACTCAAACTGCGACGCCTTCACAAACTACGCCGCTGGATGCAAGTTTGGAGTGTTAGGTCAGGAATTTTCCAATTTTTTTTTTTAACATACTGACTTTGTGTGTTGCAGGATAGGCCTAGGGAGCTTTACTCATAGGAGCACCGGTCACGGGAGCTGGCGAGCATTTTACGAGATCTGAGCGACAAAGACCAGAACCAATTGGGAGTCACAGGACTATGACATATTGCGTACACAATGCCCATGCGCACACACCTCGGGATGCTGTCAGCGTTGGCAGAGCGGTGGCACAACGAGACGTCGTCGTTTCATCTTCCCACTGGTGAGGCGATCGTCACTTTAGAGGACGTCTGGCGGATATTACGATTGCCCATTTATGGCCGCCAAGTGATTTATGATATGGAGGAGGGACGCGATTGCTACACCCAAGTCCTCGCCATGTGTGATATTATTTACTGTGAGGGGTAGCTTGAGCTGGAGAGGTACCGAGTCATAGCACCTCCCGTTGGGCCATTGCAACGATCATTTCTGGTTTGGTTGCCCCAGACCGATGAGGGCAGTATTTCAGTCTTGGGTGGGGATACTGCTGGGAGAGGATGGTATGGGACAAGCTAGTTTGGTTTGCATTGGGGCCTATACTTTTGGCTTCACTTTACAGAGATTTGCACGAGTATGCATACGCGGATGGCAGAGCACTGGGAGTCAGAGTGACTCTTCTGCATGTTTGGGCATGGGAGCACATTTCTGTGCTGCGTCCACGAGTTGTTCCAGTTCTGATGGGGTTAGAGGATGCCCGGGTGACACGGTACAGAGGTGGTGTGTATTACAAAGTTGAAAGTGATCAAGTAATTATTATTTCTCTCTATGTTGATGATATGCTGTTCATAGGCAATAGTAAGCTAATGATTTCTGATCTTAAGTCTCAGTTGTCTGCTAAGTTCAAAATGAAAGATCTTGGTGCAACAAGGTATATTCTGGGGATTGAGATAACTAGGGACAGGAAGAGTAGAAAACTTTGGCTCAATCAGAGTAAGTATATCAAGACTATTCTAGAGAGATTTTACATGAATGATTGCAAGCGGCTAGTTGTTATAGTCTTACAGGGAACAAAGCTATTTTTTGAAGATTGTCCAAAATCTCCTACTGATATGGAGGACATGACCAGTGTACCCTATGCTAGTGTGGTTGGCAGTCTCATGTATGCAATGGTCTGTACAAGGCCAGAAATTTCCCAAGTAGTGGGAGTTCTTAGTCAGTTTATGACTAATCCTGGAAGAACACATTGGAATGCTGTGAAGAGAGTGTTTAGATATTTGAAGGGGACTTCCGAATATGCTTTGTGTTACCATGGGAACTTGGTTGAATCACAAAGGACTCTCAGTATTCGAGGCTATGTGGATTCTGATTGGGTAGGGGACATTGACAGCAGGAGGTCCACCAGTGGATATAATTTCATGTTGAATGGTGGTGGAGTGAGTTGGATGAGTAAGCCGCAGGCTGTAGTCACTTTGTCCACTACAGAGGCTGAATGCATGGCAACTACACATGCTTGTAAATAAGCAATTTGGTTAAAACATTTGTGTTCTAACATTGGTTTTGATGCAGGGAAAATAACTATTTTTTGTGACAGTCAGAGTGTAATTTGTCTGGCAAAGAATCCTACTTTCCATGCCAGGATGCAACATATAAATGCACAATACCACTTTGTATGAGATATGGTGGAGGATGGAAATGTCAGTTTGGAAAAAGTTGATACTTTGGAGAATGTTGCAGATGCATTGACGAAGCCAGTGAGCACATAAAAGTTCAGGTGGTGTGCCAGTTCAATGGGCCTTAGTGCCCATGATTTTCATTAGTTTTGTTGTCCTCTGGAGGTGCTTGTGTGATATTCGTCAAGTGGGAGATTGTTAGAAATATATGTCTCAATCTCATAGGTTGAAACCTCTGAGAGAGGCAAGTCGGTGTGACATGCTTTGAGTCTGGCCGACTAGCAGCTTTAGATCTTGCAATTTGTACAGGTTGCTGAGATAATGTTTAAGTCATGTTGAAGGAGCTTATTGCTATGACTAGTGACATTCGTTGTAACCCTATGCCAAGAGGATATTTCTGGTCGACAGGCCATTCATATTGTATATCAGGGAGACCCTTGGCCGAAAGGCTTACTTCTGTGTGAAGTCCCAGCAATAGCTAAAGTATCACCGACAACGTTTTCTTTTGAAGCCTTCAGAGAGAGTCTTAGATGTTCAGTATGATCTCTCAGCAAAGGACGATAGTCTTGCTGACTGTTGAACACTTTGGATACTTAGTGAACATCGGTGTGATGTCTTGGCGAAAGACGATTGTCTCACTGAATGGAAAACTCACATTTTTGTGACTTTGAAGCTTCGGTATGATGTTTCACCGATAGTGATAAGTCTTGGCGATAGCGATACATGTGATGATTGTCGGTATAAGGTCTTGGAAACATGGTGAAGTCTGAGCGATAGCTCTCTAGACTTGATGTAACATCTTGGCGATAAGGATGATTCTTGGCGACATCGATGGTTAAGTCTTGTGGCATCGGGGAGACATGGTTAGTGTCACACTGACATGCCAACACAGGTTGATCGCTTTGACCGAGAGAAGACCATCCTACGTGGTGAGCCAATAGCCAATCAGAGGAGCCGAATGGGAACCACTAGCAGTTGGATTGTTGCAGCTGTTACTGAGAGGAAGCTCAACAGATAGGGGCGACATGGATATACTCTGTGATCAAAGATTGTGATGGGTTCGATGGATCAAAAAATTATTGTGTGACTGTATAATCAGTGGATGAATTCTATTATGTGAAGACTATAATGTGAATGTTCTGTAACAAGGTTGTTCATGGTGAATGCTGCTGCAAACTGACATCAGAAAGATAAGTCAGATATCTGTATGTAATCTTTATTACTATCATACAAAGTGACTTCTCTTGGTGTGGTAGGTTTTTCTCCCATAAGGGTTTTTCCACGTAAATTTGGTGTTCATATGTGTTTGTCAAATACTCTGTTTCTGTTATCTCTTTCATGTGCATCTTAATTGGACTGTAAGTGTAAATTTAAAAGGTATCTCTGCATTCTTCCCCGAGGTTTTGACGTTAGGAGAGTTGCTTCCGCATCTAGCTTTCCTTACATACATAAAAAATGTTCACCAACAATTAGCCTTGCCTCCCCTTAACCACTGCACTGAGTAAAGGATAACTATGACTATCATTGTAACTCATCAACTTGTCACGTTCAAAAAATATTAATAACTGTAATCATGTCAAGTAGGTAATAACATCTTTTGAACATCTGTGATGAATGCGAAACACCAAAACTTGCTGTACTATCATCATACTTGTAAGATCATTGTATTACACAGGGTAGTATCACTGTCATCAAATAACTACAACCACAATAGTAAATAAAGCAACCATGATCTGAACCAATGCTTAAGGAAACAAATGGTGCAAACAGATATGAGTGATTATACATTGGTAAAATAGTGTATCAACATAATACCAGTATGTACCATAAATTTACATAAAAATACATAAGAATGGCTGAACCAAGGGTGTAGAATAGACATAAAGTCTCCCCCTAATACCATGCATACTTTTAAGAGAATTTAGACAAGATTGTTTCAAGTAGCCTTGAAACTTTGTAGATAAACAATCAAAAATGTTGTAGCTTTCATTGTTATTCCAACAATATGCACCCTACTATACTTTCATGTTTCAAAGCCTACTTTAATGCAACTGTAAAAATAATATCAAATGATTTCCCAAACTTTACCATACCTTTGTCACCAATGATACTGAAATAAGAAAAAACTTCACCTTTTACCTTTACAACATTCCTACCAACACTGAGCAAGACAATGTGAAGTCATAAACTGACCATGTTTCAAGAAATACCATTGTAATCATTGTGAAACCTCAATTTCAAGCAATATTCACTATGTAAATAGTAATAGCATGTGAAGAACAACTGGACATAAAAGAGTATAAAAAAAATGCTTTATCAATTACTACTTGGAAATACTTTGCATAAGCACTGACAATCTGTCAAGCTGAGATTTTTGTTTTTTCCATTGTAAAATACATCTGTAAGCTCACCATATAATCTTGACAATACAAAAGATCACACTTTGTCAATACGGTCCTCAATGTTTCAAAAATACTGATCAAGTAAGCATTAACTACTCACTGGATTGAGCACAGGCACTGAATATGTAATCCAAGGAAGAATCACATGCATATAGCCATTGTATGGAACAATATGAGACACTAAACCATTGAGTTCGAGAAATTTCATCTTCAACATGAATTAGCACCACTTTCATATCAGAGTAAGAAACATGAAGAAACAGTGTATACACAAATATGTAAACTCAATGTCACCTGAAGTTGTAACATAGAACAACATTGTAGTCATTGACCAACAGTGTATGAAATTTACAAAAGGCAAAGACACTATCTTGCAGAGTTATTGCTTTAGAATTCTCAAAGCATAACTGATATGTTCATATAAACAAACTTTGTCACCTTTTCCTTATTATGCTGACATCTACATTATTCAAACAAAAATGCTAAAAAAAAAAAACTGTCCTTTGAGCCTTTCCAAAAACTTCAACAATAGAATCATCACTTTACTAATTAGAACTGCACCAATAGAATCCAATGCAAGAACTAATCACAGGGGTATATAAAAAAAAATTGAAATGTACCCTAGAATGACATATTGATGATTTAGTGATGAGAAATATGAGGAATATCATTCACTACCTCCCTCAATTGAGCACTCATTTTCACACACCTTGTTTCTTGTAGATTATAAACATTCCCTTGAGTTCTTGAACCTGCACCAACAATTTTACCCATTTTCTTCCTAATCTCACATCCTAGAGCATTAAAAAGAACATAAAAACCTTGATCACATATTTGAGTTACACTCAGAAGATTATGCTTGAGTTCTTCTTCATAGTACACATCCCACAAACACAAGTTATCATTCAAAGAAACTACTATCCCAATGATCTGAATACAATCATCATTTCCAAACCAAACTAAACCGCCATCACAATATTCAAAATTGATAAAGCTACTTTTTCCACCTGTCATATGGTGTGAACACCCACTATCCGGAATCCATTCATTATTCACCTTAGAATGTACAATTGCTTGACTAACTGTACCTTCTGTCTTTTCATTAATTTTCTTTGGTTTCCAAATCAACCTTGTTTGAGTAGTATCAATAAAAGTTTTGGACTTGTAACTCTTTGCTACCTTGTTATGCTAGAATCTATCAGAATAAGAGCACTGACCTTCCATAAACCCAAGACTTGTTTTATCATTATAATGTCTTTGTTTACCTAAAAGTTTTTCCAGTTTATTACTACTGTCACACATATCAAGTTCTTTCCCCAGGTCAACAACCTTTGCCTCTAAAGTGCAACATTCTTTTTCTTTGATTTCTAATTGCACTTTTGTAATTTCTAGCATTTCAATTTAAAGTTTTCGGTCAACAATTTGTTTCTCAAAATTATTCTTCTTTACCTTAGCTTCCTCTTTGAGTTTATGAATGTCTCTTAGAGCATTATTTAATTCACTCTCAAAATTAACATCTTCACTTCCTAATGTGCCACAATCTGTATCATATTTTGAGGATGTTCCTTCCTGCAACTCATCATTTTGATGCATTTCAATTAGTTTGTTCCAAACTTCCTTTGCATCCTTGCAACAAAAGACCTTATCAATAATTTCATTTGGAAAACTATTAAAGATAGCATCCATAGCCCTAGCATTATATTCAAGAGCCTTCTTTTCATCTAGTGTAGGAGTAGGTGCTGTAGATACTGAACAACCTTTTTCAATTGCTTCCCACACATTAAATCCTAAAGAAGATGAATAGGTCTCCATCCTACGTTTCCAAAAAATAAATTTTGTGCCTTCAAACTGAGGTATTCTAACTACAGGATATTCATCTATTTTTGAGCCATTGTTCATAACATTATCAATCTCCTTATTATGATCTTGACTTGGATTAGTAATTGTCATAAATAGTGTTTCATCTCCTTCCATTGAAGAGTCTTCTATTTCAGTGTCTGTTTCATCTTTACTGAACATACTCTTTTTGTTTTTGAAATTGAATTTCTTTTTAGGTTTATAGACCTTCTTCTTAGACTGTTTGTTAGATTTTTCATCATCACTATTTTGATCACCATAGGGGCAGTTAGCTGCAAAATGTCCAATTTTGCCGCAGTTGAAACATTTAAAGGGAATTTTTCCTTTTTATTTTCCTAAACCCTTTTTAAGTTTTCTAAAAAAGTGAGCCTCTTTTGAATCAAAGTATTATGACTCACTTTCTTCTGTATTTTCCTTTTTCTCAGTTTTAAAAGCAGTTTTCTTTCCTGTTGGATTGCTTTTACTTGTTCTCATTTCAAAAGTAGTAAGAGTCCCTTGTAAATTATCTAAGGTAAGCTAGTCAAAATGTTTCTTTTCTTCAAGGGCTGATACCGTAGTTTCATATTTAGGATGCAAGGTTCTAATGACCTTCTTGACCACATCAAATTATTCTACTTGTTCTCCTAACCCTCTCATTGCATTAACAACTTCATCTATTCTCAAAAAGTATTCAGCTACTTTTTCACCATCCTTCATTCTCATTTCTTCAAACTGAGTTTTAAGAGTAAGGATTTTTGACTGTTTGAATTTATCATTTCCTTGATAAATATTTTCAAGTTTTTCCCAAATTTCTTTAGCAGATTTGCAATGCATGACTTTAACAAATACATCTTTGGTTAACCCACACAAGAGAGCATGTTTAGCTCTAGCATTAGTGTCATACTTTTTTTTCTCAGTAGAGTCAGAGGGAATTATGGATGGAACAACATATCCATTTTGAACTATGCTCCATACATCAACATCGATTGAAATAAAATATATTTCCATTCTGATTTTCTAAAACACATAGTCTGTACCATCAAACAGTGGAGCTCTAGACACATAAGTACCTTCTTGGGCTTGTGAAATGTTTGAAAAACTTCCAAAACTAGAATCAATCCTAGGTGGATTAGACCTATGAAAGGACCCTATGCTCTGATACCAATTGTTGGAAGATTGAAATCACTGAGAGGGGGGGTGAATCAATGATTTATAAAAGTCACAAACTTTTTAAAAAACAAGAATTTATGTTTGCTTTTGAATAAAGAGGACAAATGACAATATGTGAAGAAAATTGTACTTTTAAATCAAAACATCAAATGACAGTTCAAAGAACAAATTTGACTTGTGCATGAACAATATTGTATTTGCATGAACCATGAATCAAACATGAAACATTAATAGAGGTGAAACTTAACACATTCACATGTATCAGAGCTCACTTTAAATTAGAACCTTTTATGCATGAAATTTAACATAAACATTGGCAGATATGAAAGACTGATGATTAACAACCATTCAATACATTTGACGAAATAGTAAAATTAGACAAATAAGAAAAATCACACACATAAAACCATCACATAACACATTATATGTCCTGAGTGGAAAACCCTCTTGGAAAATAAAAACCACTTGTAAAAAATCTGTATCTTTATTCAATTAGAGCACCAACTCTACACAATTCAAGAGCACCAACTCCACAAAGTTCAGGAGCGCCAACTCCACAAAATTCGGAAGCACCAACTTCACAAATTTCAGGAGCACCGACTCCACAAAATTTAGAAGCACCAACTTCATAAGATACAGGAGCACCAACTCCTTTACAATGCATAACAATTATAGCATTCTATTAATACCCTAGAAGTGCAATTTGTAGTCCTAGAATCTCAATAGAAGACTATATATATATTTTCAATAAGCTCATTGAAGAATGTTGTATGAGAATGACAACATCTTCCTTAAATGCAATAATCTAAGTATCAATATAAATATTTTCAATACATTACAACTTCTGTACAAAATATCTGAAACATCATATTCCTCTTTTCAAGTAACACAAAAAAATGCCCGAAAGTCATATTTTAAAGACACTGTGAATAATAATCTCTGAAAGCAGTTTGTGTAACTGTAAACCAACTCGAGTTAGGGTTTAAATGGAAAACCATAAATAACACTCCTTCAAAATAAACCCTTTCAACAAATATCACCACATTGAAGCTATTTAGTTACAATCAAGTATTGTCATCCAGAAACCCTAACGGGTTTAAACATAATCAATGAAAAATCTTAACAATAACACTTTCCAAATTAATTTTATTCACTGAAAAATTGCTTAATCAAAGCTCATAAGTAATAGAAATGATTTACCTATTTACAATGAAAAACCAACTTGAAAGAATACCTCAAAAACCCGTCAAACAGTTTCATAACCATCCAGCTGATAGTTGCCATCTGTTCACCGTCGTTTCCTTGGCCAACATCCAAAGTCCCTTAAACTCATGTCATTCCATATGCCTGATAATTCTCATCCTAGCTCATATAGTGAGCTAAACTTACATATCCACAACATACTGGCCGAAAATCTAAGAAGCATTGCAGACACTAGAATAACCATGTCGGCTAGGGCTTCAAAATTGAAACAACTATAATTCATTTACCCTAATTCGAGCTTCAATAATTTTAGAAGACTTTTCAAAACAACATAATCATTTGAGATCCATACCACTTCCAAAGAATTTATCAAAACCATCGACATCATAATAGCCAATGAGTTGTCAATGCCACATGTACATGCACTATCCATGATGGTTGTTGGTGTAATTCACAAGTATCTATCGAACCAAAAGTGACTGATTATAAATGTGATTGTTGATAATCAATAAACCCGATACCATATCAAACAAAATAATGTTGTTTCCACCATGTGACTCTAAGCAAAGTCAATACCCTATTTTATTGTGATCAACATGCCAAACAAAATGCTGATACCTCATGTGGTTTTTTTTAAAAGCTTGAAACCATATTAAAATGAAGCCAAACAAAAACAAATCCTCTTCATCAAGATAACCTTCACCTTGTTCAAAATAACTTTCAATAATAAAACCTTTAGTGCTCGATACCTTTTACAAGGTGATTGCTAGCAATGCCATAACTTGTAAGCTATAAACCATATAGTTAATCAAAGATCTCACAACCATAGAAGATGTCAATTACCTTAGCAAACCATGGAAGTATGTATTGACAATGCCACAAACAAATGTGTGTATCAAATTCCTTAAACAATATCATTACATTTGAATGTACCAAGGAAGCTTAAGAAACCTTATGAATATGCTTGAATCACCTTTTGATCAATTTGAAAATACTTCAAGTGCAAAGACCACAAAACTGCCCTGTCAAAATGATAAAATGTCAACATCAACAAGTATTTGAACCAATCAAAGATTGAACCAAAAACCTGTAACTACATGTGAGAACCAAACCTCAACCATGTAACCATTTTTTTTATCAAGGACAAACTAAAAAAATGATAAACAACTAAAAACGAATAGTTTCTACCTATACTGCCTTATGCAATGACTTCATTCTTGACGATAAACTCTTGGCTAAACTTTTCCTAAGATCCTTGAAGGATACTGCCTTGTATTGGTTTTCTTCATTATCGAACAACTCAATTAGTTCATTAAATGAACTTGTTGAGGAATTTATCAACCATTTTCAAGTGCATATGAATCCTAAGATGACCTTGGCCGATTTGATAATATGTAAGCAAAAAGAAGAAAATATTACTAAATTTATCTTGTGCTATTAATTGCTTTATTCCCAAATCGATGTAAAGGTCTCTGACCGACACCTTCAAAATATTTTCATAGAGAATTTGAAAAATAAGATACAAGACAAGCTTACCATCATGAAATTCCTCTCCTTCATGCACTTATGTACTGCCCTCCATGATTATCAAAACTTGGTTAGTGTTTATGATGTGAAACCCACCTCTAGCTGAGCTGAGAAGTCTAAGTCCACAAATCCAAACAATTACCAACCTTTTAGGAAGTAGAATAAAGGTTTACTTCAACTAAATCCCCTGAATAAACAATTCAACATGTAAATAACCAAGTGGCTATTGTAAAAGTGGTGATACCCTTTAGTTATGGGGACCCAAAAAGACAATTCACTCCCCTCTCCGATACCCTCCATAATACAATGTCACAACTTTTAGAACAACAGATGATCACCTTGCCTCCCATTAAAACTCCCGATCCTAATAAAACTTTACCCTTAAGCTTTAGATATCGAATTCTTATTTCTATTATCCTCGACAAAATGAACATGATACAAAACATTATAAGTGTCTTAAACATCTTGTGCAAGACCTCATTGATTTCAGTCATCTTTCAGTTGTGGGTGTTAATGATCAAGGAAATAAGTTTGTTGCCCCTCCTAATCAAAACTTTCAAATCTTCACCAATCCTATGCCAAAACATAATATTTCATTTTTCAAAGCTAGTGAAACTACAAAGAATGATGTGATGAATGTTGATACAGACAATGAAAACATGGATACCAATCAACGAAATCTTATAGATACTATTGAAAAAGGTCCTATGGATACTATTGAAAAAGGATTGATTGTGTTGATTGAAACTCAACCTCATAAGGTATGGACTAAAAATCCTCTTTAAATTTCTTTCTCATCTAAAGATATCATTATGAATGCACCTGATGGTCCTCTCTACATAGCCGAAAAAATCTATGACAAACCCACTAATGTAATATTAATAGATCCGATCTATGGAGAGAATGTGATGACTGAGGAATTCCTACTTGTACATGAGCTCTATCAAGAAACATATGATAAACCAAAAGCATCGATAAAGAAACGTAACAATTTTGCTTGCCCTATAATGGGATCAATCACCTTACCTTTACAAATAGGACCGAAAACATTAGATGTCTCATTCTCCATCATATCAATTTTGGAAGAATCCTGTGTGAAGCTTGGTCACCCATGGCTACACTCCATGGAATTTTTCCCTTCGGTTGTGCATAAATGCTTAAAGTTTCTTTTTGACAATGAAATATTCAATGTACATCATAGTGGCTTTAACCCTTTGTCTTCCCATGGAACCTCTTCCTTAGAATTATTTTGGCCTGAAATGTTTCGATGCAGAGTAGGGTGGATGATCCCAAACCAATTCAAAACTAACTCAACAAATCAAACTCTTCAAACTTGGAACCCTAATTCAGTGGGTTTTCTCTACCACTCTTCAATTCCCCTTGTAACACTTCAAACAGGGGTTTTCCCACATAATTTCCCAAGAAGACCCAAAAAAAAAATCCGATCACCATTCAAGATACCCTTTAAGCCATTTGAAAACATATCAAGTTTGCAGACATGATTACTTTGGAACAAAACCTTCAAAATTTGACTGCTACGCTGTAAAATAGGCCTAATTAGGCTTGTTCAACTCAGTCACTATGTGGTTTTCAGACTCCAAGGTTTAAATATCCATGCCTATGGCCTAGATAGATCATTTTACGTCTAAAAAACCCATTCCAAGAAAATTCAATCACTACTTAATTTTTTTTCTTCAAACCCTAACACCTATGCATCTACTATGCCCAAAACATGAGGTTTTTCAGCCTAGGGCATCAACAAATCTTCAAAAATCTTCATCCCATGCTCTTGCTACATTGAGAAAAAAAAATAAAAATATATACACCCATTCCACCAGGTTTGAGGCCTATTCACCGGTGGAATGGGAAGGAATTCATTTTTTTACAGCCAAACTCACCATAGTGAGGGTTTCAAACATTTTTCAAGAAAACTACTCTAACTTGCTTCAGACCTAATGAAAAATGATGAGAAAAAATGATAATGATAGAAGATTCAATGATTCATCAATCACAATGCATAGATGATCACTTACATGCCATACAAGGCCGTACTATCCTATGTAGCAGCAAGATTAGCTTTAAAATGTAGGAAAAATAGAGTTCTTTATTGTTTGATCACAAAAACTATCACCAAAAAATTTCCTCTACCATTACAAGTAATATTTAACATTTACAAACCATATCCAACCATTTCAACTGAATTTTAAAATCCCCAATGGTTCACCTTCCCTTTTAGACGCAAAATACAAAAATTGCATGTGCAACATTTTTGCAACTTTTTCAAAATTGACAACTTTTAACCAACTAACCTCAAATGACTCAACCAACACACCAAGACATAAAAAATGGTCTTAAAGACCTTATTACCAAAAAAATGTCTTAACATCACAAAAAAAACCTAACACTTTGCAACATTTTTGCATAAAGACTTGTGGTGCCCTGCACCATACTCCGTGGGCAAAAAGGACTCAAGACCCATTCAGGATAGTGCTGCAAAAATATATTGATGCTTGTTCATTCCATTATCTTACCTCCAAGTGACATCTCCATTTGGGTAACCCTTCTAATGAACCAAATACTAAAAATAGGCACTATCCCTTGTCTTTTTGAATTCTTTGGCACCTAGGATATGCTTCAACTTCAGAGGCTTACTTGATGGATGACCTTTGACATGTCCTTCACTTGAGAATGTTGTTGAACCTACATCATTACTTGCTACCATATCTCATCCATCCTTGAAATGAACTTCCTTCTTCTTCACTTTAGGTGTGTGCTTGGTCTTGTCTACATTCCTTTGCAATTTGTCTTTGACCTCTTCACCTTTGCTTCCCATCTCTTCCATTTGTTATTGTGTCTCTGTAGTTGCTACTTGATCAGGCATGTTACCCTCTGGTATGAAATAATGATCAATATCTCCTTTTGAAAGTAATGAATGGAGAACTCCTCCTATCATCATAGCAACATACTTAAGAAAATATTGAATCTCCACAACCAAGCCACTCTTCATCTTTGCTGTCATAATATCTCCATGTTTAGGAGTGGTTTCAAGGTCCATATGCTTCTTTTCCTCTACCTTTATGAACTCCTTTCTACCTTCCATCATCACATTAGATCCCTTAGTTTTTCCTTTTTCCACCTCTTTCAATGGTGTCAAAGTATAGGAGACCTCATCTTTTTCTATCTCATAAGTATTCCTCCTTCCATCATACACAACATGCCTATCAAATTGCCAAGGCCTCCCTAGCAGCAAATGGCACACATCCATGGGTAGTATGTTGCATAAAATTTTGTCTTTGTATCCTCCTATATTTAACTCCACCCAAATTTTTTCATTTACCAAAACATTTTGACCCTCATTCAACCAAGAGACTTTGTAAGGAGTAGCACATGGTATCCTAGGCAACTTAAGTTTTTCAACCATCTCATCTAAAACCATATTATCTGTACTTCCTGAATCAATTACAACTTTAAAAACCTTACCCAAGCACTTACAAGTTGTCTTGAAGAGAGTCTTCCTTTGTGGTGGCTCCTTCACTACTGATGCTTTGATGAGGGTTATCCTTACCATAAGTGATTCACCAACCTTTGGAGCAACATGTTGTGATGGATAGTTTACACTCTCATTTTCCTCTTCTTGCACCAATTGAGCTCTTCTTTCTCCTCCATGTGAAGTAGAGGCTTGGCCTTCTTTACATTGCCATGCTTGATGTTCAAACTTGTTGCATTGATAGAACCTTCCTGTGAACCCGCTAGATCCTCTTCCTTGACCTCCAAATCTACCTTTAAATCCTGATCTACCTCCTCTAAATCCACCTCTCTGATCTGTAACTTGGTCTTGGAATTTTCTTGTATCTTCTTGGGCCTCATATGACTACCTTGGGCTAGAAATTGATCCTCTTCCCCTAGAATTTCTGCCTCTGCCCCTGTTTTGTTTGTCTTGCCTTCTCTTTAGTTTTTCTTCAGCCCTAATTGCCAATTGAAAGAATTTCTTTACCATCCTTGGATTTTCCAAACTCAACTCATCTTGAATGTTAAATCTTAAACCATTGAGATATCTATCCAACTTCTCCACATCATCCTTCATGTGACTTTCTCTTATACCCAGTTTATAAAATTCCTCAGTATAAGCTTTGACATCCATCTCTCTTTGTTTCAAAGCTTGAAGTTTCTTGTACATTTGAATTGAATAATCAACTGATAAGAACTTACCCTTAAGCTTGTCCACCATTCTGTCCTAAGAGACAATTTTTGACTTTCCTTTCTTCCTTCTTTCAGTTTGCTCATAATCCCACCATAAGAGGGCACAACCCTTCAATTTTGTTTTTGCTATCTTTACCTTTTGTTCCTCTGGTCTATCTTCACATTCAAAATAATTATCAAGTGTTGCAATCCAATCCAAAATCTCTTCATCATTCAAGTTCCCTCCATACATTGATAAATTAATCTTTACCTTGTGTTTATATTCCTTGACTACTCTCAGTAGCTTGGAAAACTTATGCTCCTTAGGATCCAATTCCTCTTCTTCCTCTTCTTCATTCTCCTCTTCCCCTTCTTCTTCAAGGTCACTCTCATCACCTAGGACCATACCTCTCCTTTGACTAGTTTCATCAACCTCAAGCCTTGCTACTACTATCTCTTATAGTTCCTTCAATCTTCTAATCTCTCTTGCAGTCTTTTCTTTCATTTCATTAATTTCCCTAGGCACATGATTACTCTTTGGAGGCATCTTGTTCTCTTTCTCACTTCTACTTTCTCTCTTATTGACCAAAACTATGCTCTGATACCAATTTGATGTAGAGTAGGGTGGATGATCCCAAACCAACTCAAAACTAACTCAACAAATCAAACTCTTCAAACTTGGAACCCTAATTTAGTGGGTTTTCTCTACCACTCTTCAATTCCCCTTGTAGCACTTCAAATAGGGGTTTTCCCACATAATTTCCCAAGCAGACCCAAAACATAAAATATTATCACCATTCAAGATACCCTTTAAGCCATTTGAAAACATATCAAGTTTTCAGACATGGTTACTTTGGAACAAAACTGTCAAAAATTGACTGCTACACTACAAAATAGGCTTAATTAGGCTTGTTCAACTAGGTCACTATATGGTTTTTACACTCCAAGGTTTAAATATCCATTCCCATGGCCTAGATAGATAACTTTACATCTATCAAACCAATTCCAAGAAAATTCAATCATTACTTAAATTTTTTTCTTCAAACCCTAACACCTATGCATCTACTCTACCCAAAACATGAGGTTTTTCAGCCTAGGGCATCAATATATCTTCAGAAATCTTCATCCCCTACTCCTGCCACATTGAGAAAAAAAATAAAAACATATATACACCCATTCCACCAGGTTTGAGTCCTCTTCACCAATGGAATGGGAAGGAATTCAATTTTTAACAGCCAAAATCACCCTAGTGAGGGTTTCAAATAGTTTTCAGGAAAACTACTATAACTTGCTTCAAACCTAATGAAAAAATGATGATACCAAATTATAATGATAGAAGATTCAATTATTCATCAATCCAAATGCATAAATGATCACTTATAGGCCATTCAAAGCCATACTGTCATGTGTAGCTGCAAGATTAGCTTGAAAAAGTAGGAAAACAAAGTTATTTATTGCTTGATCACAAAAACTATCACTAGAAACTTGCCTTTACCATTACAAGGAATATTTAATATTTACAAACCATATCCAACCATTTACAACTTAATTTTTAAATCCGCAACAGTTCAACTTCCCTTTTAGACACAAAATGCAAAAATTGCATGTGCAACATTTTTGCAACATTTTCAAAATTGACAACTTTTAACCAACTAACCTCAAATGACTCAACCGAAATACCAAGACATAAAAAATAGTCTTAAATAAATTATTACCAACAAAATTCCTTAACATGACAAAAAAAAACTAACAGTTTGCAACATTTTTGCATAAAGACCTATGGTGCCTTGCACCAATTTTTTTGGGCCTATGTTGGTTTCCCATAGGACCTTAATCCTAGGGGCTTGATCACCCCTCTTGATGTGATTTTGTCTACTTTAGTGTGAGTTTGAAGAAATTTCATCCTCTCACTAAAGTGGGGACTAAATGTGGCAATGAAAAAAGTATAACTTTACTTTTCCTTGCTTGTTTGGGCCCTCCTTTTTAAATTAAGCATAATGTTGCCTTGATTTAGTGTTGTAATGTGTTTAACACATTCATATTAGGTCTTGGGCCCTTGTGAACTAAATGGACTTAATTGTACCTCATTTTAAGGTGTTGTAAAGTGTTGTAACACACTTTCACACTTTTCTAGTGTTGTCATTGTTAACAGGGATTCTTTATGCCTTATTGGGCCTTATTTTGCATCCACAAGCCTTATTTAATGCATCTTTTTGAGGATAATCTTGACACAAACCAACATCCAATCATAATTCAGGTTTTTTTAGGTTGTGTGGCCCAAATTTAGTTGTCTGGACTCATATGCCACCTTGTGTGTATGAGTCCCACCTAGAATTTTGGGCCCCAATCTGGATTTTGCATCATTCTAATTTTTTTTGAAAATGTGTCCAATAATTAATGCCTAATGGGACTCATACACCACTTCTAGCGTATGAGTCTTGTGTGGCCCAAAATAAAAATTAATTCAAATTCCTGGCGGGATTTTATCCTCCTAGATCTGATGTTGGCTTGTAGTGTTGTAATTTCAAAATTTTTGGCATAAATAGGTATAAATACAAGTTTCTTTCACTCATTTTACATCTAAGCATTCATGAGATCACCTAGTGGGTTGAATGAGCATCCTTATAGAAAATTTGAGTTCACAAGAGTATTCAAGGGATGATTATCAAGTGATTTAGATCATTATTCAAGCATCCAACATCATGTCAAAGTCATCATGCATCATGTTTGTTTTTTTGAGCTAACAATTGTGATGTAGGGTTTCATGATTCAAGCTAGCATTCAAGTCAAGATCTATCACATTCAAGCAAGAGTCAAGATCTACATATATTGGAGCCATTTCATAGATGTTTGCAACACTTTATTGCTAAGGCTTGGTGAGTTGCAACATTGTATTTTGTTCATCCATCATTCCTTCATCGTATTTCATTTCATTATAAAGTTTGATTACCAAAATGGAGTTTGACCAAGGAAAACCCCTTTCCACTAACAAAACAACATTTTTACTTCTCTTTAGTGTGTGATTTGTAGATCTAGCTTGAAGAAATATTGAAGAGCACATTTGGAGAAAGTTTTCAAAGTGTTCAAAGTAGAAAGTTTTCAAAGTGTTCAAAGTTGTCAAAGTTGTCACCCTGCATTGGAGAACATTGGAAGACATCTACAGGTTGCAAATCAAAGTTTCAGATTTGAAAAATCAGGTGGAAATGACATAACAGACATTGAAGAGCATATTCAGACTTTGAATTTCCAAAGAACTCTAACTAGACTAATATGCCACTTTTGGCGTATGAGCCCCAACATAGGAAAATTTGCAGATTTAAGGAGTTTCAGTCATATCTCTGCCAGATTCTAGTTTCAACCTAGAAACTCTAATTCGAGACTAAATCACCCAGTCTAGCGTATGAGTCCTAGTCAACATTAAATTTAGTGTTTTCAACATTTCAAGTCTTCATCCAATCCTCTTTAGGTTTCTAGGTGCACACCTTTCATCTCTCAACTTTTTGTTATGTTTTACATGCTTTTCTAGGTCATTTAGTTAAGTATTGCATCACATTAGGTTTTTTCATTATATCTTGCATTTCATTAGTCTTTCCAAGCCCTAGCTTGGTGGTGAACCCCTCATTACTTTATATTCAAACCCTAGGACAACCCTATTGTAAGATCTCTTTCCCCATTCTTCATTGGATTGAGATCTCTAGGGTTTCCTTGAATGAAACTTAAGTGTGAAATAAGAACTCTATCTCCTCAAGGTAGAGTTCCCCCATCCTATTTCCCATGTTGTTTCACCTCATCATTCCCAATTTCTTGCAATAAGCACACTTTACATTTTTTTTTCTTGTATTTCAATTTAGCCTTGATTTACTTATCCTTTTTGTTTCTCCCTTTTTTGTTTGAAGCCCGTTGTTTCTCCTTTCGAACAATAAGGGATTGATGCTTATAGAGAATAAAAAAATTTGATAAAAATTTCTTAACCTCAAAATTTTCTTTCTCTATTTTTGGGGAGTGTTCTCCTCTCTTTTCTTGTGGATATTTTCTCCTTGTAGGGGATATTTATGTACATGGGTACCTCACCAAGATTAATTTGGTTGTAACCATCATTTCACCCACATAAGCTACACTTAAGAGGGAGTGTTAGTGTAGGTTTCTATTATCCTAGTGGATATTTATTTTTCCTATTAGATACTTTTTTCATATGTACTTTTTTATAAAATAAGCTTGCTTAGGTTAATTAAGTAATTATTAATGTTCAAGTAGGTGTGAGATGCCATCATTTTCCATGGAAGTTACACTTTACTATTCTTGGATACTTTTGGTGTACTCTCCTCATTAATGATCATATTTATCACTTTCCCTCTCTCACCTAGTCTATATATACTCACTCTCCCATCTTGTATTTTCACCTTGTAGCTTCATATTTTTATGATTTTCTAATGTTATCTTTGTTCTTGAGAATTTTCATTACTCTCTTAAGACTAACTCTATAATGTTATTTTGATTTTACTAATCATATACATTTATAATTGTCAGTGTTATTTCTTTCACTAGGTCTGGGGTTATCATATATTTTGTAGATATTGACATATTATAAGATCATTTTGATGCAAGGATAGATATTTAATTCTTGTGATTAAAATATTTGAGAGGTGGCTAATTAACTTTTTTAGGTTTTCTAACAATCAAGTATGCTCTTCTCTTACATATTTAGATGATTTAAAGAATAAAAAAGGTTTGATAGAAAGTTTTTAATATTAAGGTTCTTTATCTCTCCATTTGTTGGGCATTATTCTCCCTTTTCTTTTGGGGCCTTCTTCCCTTTGGGGGGATGCTTTCATGCATGAATATCTCATCAAGATTAATTTGTTGGGAACCATATTTTCACCCACCTAAGCCATAATTAAGGGGGTGTTAGTGTCAATTTTTATTTTTCGAGTGGATATTTGTTTTCAGTTATCTAGGTTTTTTAGACATTTTTAATTATAATTACTTAGGTTAATTAAGGGAGTAGGTGCGATGTGTCAACATTTTCTATGGGAATTACACTTGACTATTCTTGGATACGTTTGGTATACTCTATTTATTGATTTTATTTGTCACTTCCCTCCACTCACTTAGTCTATATACACCCACTTCCCTAACTTGTATTTGCATCTTGTAGCTTCATGATGTTATGATTTCTTAATTTTATTTTATTTCTTGAGAATTCGCATTAGCCTCTTGCATACTAACTCTATAATACTATTTTAGTTTTATTAATCATTTAAATTTACAATTTTAATAATTTTTATTTTTCACATTAATTATTGGGTTATCATCTATTTTTTAGATTCTAATAATAAGATACTTATTTTGAAGTGAACCCCTTAGCTAACATTAGAGGAAATTTTCAAGAGCTCTAGAAATCTATAACTTCAAGATTCTATGATAATTATATAGGATAAATTTGTGTGGGTGTCTTCAAGATTCTATGATAATAATATATGATAAATTTGTGTGGGTGTCTTCATGTATGATTCTAGCACACATTTTATCTTTATAGGTGCACTCACTAACCTTGAGCATAAACCCTTCATTTTGCTATACTAAATCATCCATATTAAAAAACATTTGACTTAGTTCTCAATAACGTGTATTTTGTAAAATGCAGTATACCTAAAAATATATCCATTGGATGGGATTATGGGCGAGATTTTATCGCTAACATTTAAAATTTATATTTCCACTTTCCAAGGCTTATGATATGACTATCATTCACCAACATAAACAATAAAAAATTTAAATTTTCCATCTAGGATTGCATATTTAAAAAGTGAACCCTAATAAAATTACACAAAATAAGAGATCATGTACAAATAATCAAAGGATCATGCAAGAGAATATCATCTCTTAATAATTGGACATTAGTTGACACTAAACAAATGTAATAATGAACAAATTGACATTCATTGTCATCCTCACAAAAAAACATATTTGTCACAACTTGCATCATAAATAATTACTATCATAAACTTGCTTATATCTTGACTTCACCATAATCAATGATTAATAGTCAATATTTATTGCTAGCAAGAATTATTTATTTTTCATTATTGTTAAATCAAACTAGGGACCTAACTTAGGGTTAATGAAGCTCCATACTGCAATACTCTCATAATAGGATCTAAAAAAATATCTTTAACATGGCATTAGATTGAGTTAAAAATTCTATTTTGTTAAGATTTTACAAGATTTTCTTAAGAATATACTTTCATGGACTAGTAAAAAATTCCTAAACCCTATATAGAGAAGGATATTTATGACCCCTTGTATAAGGGGCACTCTTTTGAACATATTAAGGCGGCACTCAATTGGTTATTTGTATATAATTAAGGTTGTTTCAAGAAATTTGGATATAAACATGCATGGATTGATTAGAGGTTGCAACGATTGTTAACTACAATGGTGTTTCACTTAATGAATCTATGAGGTAAATTTATTAAATATACAATTTTAGATTAAAAAAATAATTTGATAAATTTAAGAATTGAAGTTATGAAAATTTAAGGCCATTCCTCTTGGACTAATATCCATGCAAAAGGAATATCCAACATAAAAAAAAAGTGTGTAGCACTTGTTCATTTTGGAATGACTCTAAATAAAAAATCAAGATCAATAAGAGATTCTATCCAATGTACCCATTCATTTGATTCACTTTAATGAAGGCTCATACCTAAATTGGTAGTGCACATGTAAAATTGTATGACTATTTCAGCCCCATGAGCATATTGTATGGAAAAGAAAAGAAAAAATCAAATTCCTTATTTTCTTATTATAGTGTAGAATGTTTCCCTTTTAGGTCCTTATGATCCAAAATCCACGAAATAATGTGTTTGTATATTTGAGCTTAGAAATAACCTAAGCTTATGTTATTTATATTAGATGTTAAACTAGTGATGTATTTTTAGAAATTAATATTGTGATTAGTTGTATAAGTGGTTGGGTAGCTGAACAATATTTTTTTCATATGATAGCTTTGGTGTGTGACTTTATAAAGGTCTTTTAAATTTAATGTATAATATATTTAGATAATATAATGTTATACTTAATGTGTAATATTTGTTGAACACACCCAAATATTGAGAGGGGGGGTAAATCAATATCTATAAAAACTTGACCCCTTTAGATCTTAAACCCTTCAAAAATATACAATTATAGAGTTTCAACAAGATCAACAACTTCTGAACATAACAATAACACTTAATCAAATCAGTAGTAATGAAAGATGAGGCAATGAACACTCATGCACAAGAGAACACCAAATTCACGTGAAAAACCCAAGAAAGGAAAAATCACAGAGAAAAATCTCTTAAGATAGAAGCTCATTGCTTACAAAATTACAAATTTTTTTAATGCTCACTACCTAAGGAAGCACACTGCTCCTGGAAGGACTTGCAAGCTAAGGTGTGCAACCCTAGGGCAAGATATAAATTACAAGGTCTTGATGAGATTCACTATCTCAGAGCAAGCTACATGAATATTTTAAATTACAACATATGTCAACAATACACTCTGCTGACTAAGGAATTAAAGCTCATTTCTCTTCTATAACTCATTGCATTTATATCCACCGTAAGATCTCAAAACATCAATTAGGTTGACCAAAATAGAATACAAACAATAATTCCAACAAGTCAGCCACTCAATCATAATGTGATCCTATCCAGGAGATAGAGAGGACCAAAAAAAAAATATTACATCTTCCAATGTGATCCCAAGCAATAGACATGTTGGCGTACACCAACCCAAGTCAGTAACAAGGAAATATGTAGCACATTACCAATCGGTCCAAAAACACAACTTCAATCAAATTTACTCAATGAAGCTCTCCACAAGATATGTTAGGACCTAAATACAACTTAACACAACTTCAATTGTTGGCATAAACCCTCAAGCACATAACAAAAGAAAGAGAATAAGCCATGTCGTCCATATATCCACAAATTTCCCAAAAAACCAACTCAAAGAAACCCTCAAGCACACAACACAAGCAAGAGAATAAGCCTTGTTGGCCATATATCCACAAATTTCCAAAAAAACCAACTCAAAGAAATATGTAGCACTAAAAAGATTAATCATTGACTTGTGGACTACAAAGAGATGTTCCATGAACATTCAAAAAAACTTCCAAAAAATTCTTTCACATAGTCATGCCACAAATAGCCATGAAAAATCAAACAAAAACATAACACTTCATCCCAAAAGAAAAAAATACACAACTATGAGATAGAACATTAATAAACCAACTTGTAGTAAATACCTGTAATGGCGTGAATTTACATCCCTTGTAAATTCCCCATTTACGTATCTCCCACCTTAGATAAATCAAATCTGATGATGCTATTCCACATCCCTCATTCATTTTCCATCCACTTGGCAGTTATTTTAGTTTCAGTGGAGGAATTTATGTCAGGGATGCTAGCACAATGCGCAGACGTCTACATGGTGTGTTGTCATCCAAAAACATGATTCTTTCCTCTGGAATCTGCAAAGGCATTACAACTCTCCATTGGTGATGAAGTGTAATGTTCCTACACCCTTGACCAAAATTGAATGAATCCTTTGCCTCCAATTTCACCTTCAAATGTCAATCTCCTTCATTCATATACTCTCTCTTGGAAACTTCTTGATCTTCTTGGCATTCTACTTGATCATTCTTAGCATTCTCACCACTATTGAAGATGAAATTTGACACTCTGCTAGTTTTACTCCCCTCATTGTTGTGGAAATGTTGGAATCTCCAAGCTTGCGAGTTCACTCCAATTTTCCTCGAGTGTACATGGCTAAAGGTGAAATTTTTCCATTTCTCATTCACTTAGCATCATTGTGTTGTTTCATAGCATATCATTTTTTATCATAGTGCATAGTGTTGCAAGTATGAGCAAGATTGGTAGTGTTGTCATTAATGTTGTCATTGATGTCAACATAGTTCAGTATGTTGCAAATGGTAGATGTATATTTTAGATGTTGTTGAGATGTTGTGAGTACATGGGGCTATCTTTATGATGTAGCAAATGTGTTTAATTGATAAGTTTCCAAGTGCTTTTGAGAAAATTAATAAAGAGAGAAGTTGGAGTGATGAATGTGTTTAGAATGTGCTATGGTATGTGCTCCGTGTTTCTCCTGTGTTGATCCTATTCTTGTGCGTATTTGAAGGTTTTCTAATGGTGATCTAGTGGTGATATCTTTTGAGTTATAGCTTCTAGTCTGATGACATGTGGAAGTTACATTAATTGGTGTGTGAACTGTTCTCACAGAGTTGGTCTTCTATGGATTGGGAGAAATATTTCTGCTCCGCAGTCCTCCATTGTTCTATTTTAGATCTTGTGGATCTGACATATGTCTTATAATGGTGTTATTTTGGTTTTGGAAAAAATGTGTGTGGTTTGGTGAGCCAAAAGTCAAGTTTTAGAAGTTGTTGTATGTGTTTGCACAATCTAGATGGACTAATGGAATGAGTTCGGTGTTTGAAGATAGTTGCACTTGTTGCGGATGTATCTGAAGGAATCTGAGATGTGTTCTCATGCATAATAAAGTGTCTTGTGTCATCTGTGTGTTATCTTCTTGTTGGAAAGCGTGCACATCAATGTTCATTTATTTTTTCATTAGGTTTGGCCGACTTGGTGTTTACACTTCATTTGAAGAATTAAAATTAATCAAGGAAGCATGTGGTTGATCCAAGACATTATTTTTTGGTCTTGGTTAAGTATTTTTATTGGTCCATTCTCATTCTTTTCCACCGTGGGAATGTTGAGATGCCAACCTAATTTGAATTTATGAAATGAAGCTTATGTGGCCGACCTTGGAAAAAGTTTCTAAGGTTGAAGATGGTATAAATGCAAGTCAGATTGCGAAGATTTAGAGAGAGATGCAAAGTGACAAAGTAAGCCACAAATGAAAAGAGTAGAAGTGTGTAAGTGAGTTGAGGTAGCAATACTTCATTTTGTTAGATTCCTAAAGGAAGCGAGTTGAAGGTTTCTGCAATATTTTGATCAAGGCTACGTATGTGTGTTAATTGTTGTGGTGGATCTTTTGTTCTCTTTTGTATCATTAGGCAATGAGCCTCCCTGTTGGACAATGAGTCCTTTCTGTAGGAAGTGAGCCATTGTATTTGGACATTTAGTCCTCTTCTAGGTAGTGAGCCTCTATATTCAGTTTTACAATCTCTTTATATCGTGAGTTAATACTCACCGTGGTTTTTCCCTCATTGGGTTTTCCACGTAAAAAATTGGTGCTCATTGTGTTGATTTTACTTCCTGTTATTTGTGTTACATGCTCAAACTTAATAAGAGAATAGTGTGGTTGTGGAATTGATAAGTGTTGAAGTTTGAAGTTTGAATTTTTGTGACAACTGATTCACCCCCCCTCTCAGTTTTCCTGTGCATTTTTAACACATAGTACTTCTATTTCAATACTTTGTTTATCATATTTCTCTATCGTTGCTATACTAGTTGTCCATGGAGGTGGAAACACCAAAGCGAGGGACTGACTGTGGCAGTCCTCTATACACAACCCCAACATTTTTTCATCACTTTCTGTGTAGGTACTTCTTTCGTGTGGAGCTTGCGGGAGGCTGAATTGACCGTAAGTTCAATTTCTATTACCCTTGCTTGTTATTTCCTTTATAATCAATCTATCTATCAAGTTAAAGTATTCTTCTTGTTATTCCAGTAGTTTAGTTGTTTTTTGCTTTCTGTTATTATATCAAATTACACTTGTTAGGTCGTTAGTAGGTTTCTTTGGTTCTTAAGACTGTACTTTACACTTGTTTTCCCTACAGATGCCAACACCCAACTGAGATGCCAGTGCACCACACTATCATTCATTCCTCATGCTGGAGTCCTCTAGTAGTGAGCTACCTAAGTTGTAGTCTAGACTGCAAAAACTCACTCACCTGACTTCCTGAACTTCTTGGGTTGAAAAAAGGAAAGAGACAGATTAGTTTTCCTTCCTTTTCACCCTCTCAAATATCAAACCTATCTCAGAAAATCCCTTAGGGTGAGGTAGATCAGGGCAACTGATTGTTCTAGACACTCCCATGACCTAGGGTCTAGAGTAATCATTCACCCTCCTCTACAATGCCATCACTTGAAATCTAAACTAAGAAACTGCACAAACACTAAGAGCACGTCCACCAATCCGTAGGAGAAAAAAAATCAATGTGGATAAATGTAGAGCATTTTCAAAACTAGTTTAGACAAGCAACAAAACTTCCAACCCACTGCAATTTCCAAAAACCTCCTTGGAAACACTAGGGACCTAAAAAGATAGGAGTGGAAAATCCATAGAACTTTAAAACTGAATCCCAAATTGCAAGAGCACATCTTCAACAACAAAGGAATACGAAGCATTCACCCAACTAGGTTTCAACACAACTTCCTATAGCAGAACCTTTCACCAAATTGTAGAGACTAGAAATTCCTTGCAACAACACATACTTCCATAGGAATAATAGGAGAGAGAATAAAACATACTAGAGATCATCAACCACATCTCTCCAACTCAACATTACTTCTAATCCTCATCCTAATATATCATTATCATATCAACTTTTCTGACAACAACCATACTCAATACTACTTTACTTGCCATCAAACAAGGCATGACATCTAACCATGAACATCATCATACAAAAATAACAACCTAAACACAAGAATCAATGACAACCAATATCAAACATATGTGCAACAATCTCTGAAGTGTTGACATCACAACAATCTCCTCAAGTCTTGACATCAATGACAACTAATGACAACAATCTCCCCCTTTGGAATTGATGGAAACACACACCTACACACTCTCCCCCTTTGAGATTGTTATCAGTTGGTCTGGGAACTATCTTAGCCCTTTGTGTTATTAGTTGGTTTGGGAACTAATTCCCATTTCTAATTCTTTTCTATCTGATTCCATTCATCTTACATCATCTTTATTCAACAATCATCTTTGATAGCATCACCAAAGTTATTGGGCGAGCTACCTTTGACAATAAACACAAATTTACTTGCTCACTTGCTTTTGAAAACCTTCTCCTAGGAAAAACACCTTCATTTTTGTCTCCAATGATCTAATCCAATGAATGGTTCCTCTACACATACTTTGCTAGAGTCTCAAGGGCCTTAGCTGATTCTTGTTCCTTCTCTTCTTTATCTTCTTCTTTTTCTTTTAAGCTGATAGGTATATCAGATTCACAAACCTTTATTTCATGTGAGATCTGATACAAATATTCATCCACTTTAACATTTATACTTTCATTCATATTTCTCAATCTCTTATTGTAACATCTATAGGCCTTGCTTCTAGTTGATTAACCAAGAAAGATCCCTTCATCACACCTTGAATCCAACTTTCCAAAGTATTCTTCTTCTCTTGTAATGTAGCATATGCTACCAAAGATTCTAAAGTATTTAATAGTAGGAGGCCTTCCATAACATATCTCATAAGGGGTCTTAGTGCTATTCACCCTCAACTACAGTTTGTTAAGAAAATAGACAACAGTGTGAACTACTTCTTTCTAATACATATCAGGCAGATCAACATCTTTCAACATATCCCTATCCATCTCTTGGGCTATCCTATTCTTATTTTCCACAACCCCATTCTGCTCAGGGGTTCTAGGAGTGAGAAAATGTATCCTAATACCATGGTCTTCACAAAAAAAATCAAATTCATTTGAAGTAAATTCACCTTCTCTATTTGACCTTAAGCATTTGATCTTAGCATCCATTTCTTTTTTAACTTTTTCTTTAAAATATTAAATTTATCAAAAGCTTCTAATTTATCTCTTAAAAATGTAACCCAAGTCATCCTAGAATAATAATCAATAAGCAACATGAAATACCTTTCACCTTGTTGAATCCTTATTCTTGTAGGTCTACATGGGTCAATGTAAATCAAATCCAATGGAATTGTAGCAAAGCAGTCCTTGCTATTGAAACTTATCCTTGTTTTCTTTCCCATTTGACACTACTTGTATAAAGTGTTTGCAGGCTTAGTTATTTTAGGCAATAATCTCAATGTATTAGAGGAACTAATCTTTACCATATTGTCAAATTTGATATGTCCCACCCTTTTGTGCCACAACCAACACTCTCTAGACTAAGCCAATAAGTAGATTCTTCCATTTTACTCCCTTAGATTATAGACATTTCCATTTTTCCTTTTTCCTTCAACAACTAATCTTCTGGATCTTTCCTTCCCGATCTCACAACCATTTGCATGAAAAATAAGGTTATACCTTTTGCTACACATCTGACTAACACTACAAAGATTATGCTTTAGACCTTTGACATAAAGGATATCCTTAGTCCCGTTCTTTCCACCAATAGTTATAACACCCTTTCCAAAAATTTGTGTTGACTCATCACCACCAAACTTAACATTTCCACCATTACACTTCTTAAGACCGATGAACCTTCCCTTGTCACCAATCATGTGGCTAGAGAAACCATTGTCAATCACCTAAGCATTTTCTTATTCCTTTGCATGAAAGGAAGTCCACACAACCATAGATATTTCATTATTTTTATTAGCCTACAAGGTACTAGACCTCTTAATGTTTTCAATATCAACCCTTTTATCTTTTGGAGTCATAAATAGTATTTCATCATTTGACTCATTATCTTCATCTTCTAAGGAGCAACTAATTTTTTTGGAATAAAGAATCCTTTTGAACTTATCTCTTTTCTTACCATCTTTAGATTATTTATAAGGACATTTAGAAGAAAAATGAGCAATCCTCCCATAATTGAAACACTTGAAAGGTAACTTACCTTTGTATTTTACAGTGCCTTTCTTCAATCTTCTCACAAAGTTTTCTTCCACCTCATCAAAGTTGTAATTATAATCAGCTACTTCATCTTCTATCTTATTACTAGTTTTGAAATGCAACTTCCTTCTTTTGAACATCTTTAGTTTTTATCTCATCTCAAAAGCTACGAGAGCACTAAACATCTCATCTACTAAATAATTATCCAAGTCCTTAGACTCTTCAATAGCAAGCACCTTATGACTATAAGCTTTAGGTAGAGATCTTAGAATATTCTTCACAATCCCATCTTCTTTCACTTCTCCACCAAGACCTTTGATGCTAGTAACTACTTCATCCACCCAAAGCATATAACTAGCAATATATTTATCATATGTCATCCTTAGAGTCTCAAATATGCGAGCTTGAAAATTTGTATCTTGGTTTTCTTTACTTTATTATCTCCTTCATAGATGTTAAGTTTTCCCTAGAAATCCTCTGCATAACTACAATTCATCACCTTCAGAAGTTCTGGATTAGCTAACCCACACAAGATAATATTATTTTCCTTGGAATTGTTCTCATACTACCTAATCTCAACTAGATCTATTAGAATAGAAGGAGTAGTGTAACCATCCTTGATAGATTTCCAAACACAAAACCCTAAGGATTTTATATGCCCTTCCATTCTTAATTTCCAAAAGGTGTAATTTATCTAATCAAACCTAGGACCTTTGTAAGCTTCATCATGTGCCATCCCAGACCTTTCCTCACGTGGTTAAGATTCTTCAAAGGAACTTGGATCTAATACCAATTTTTGAACACGCTTGGATACTGAGAGGGAGGGTGAATTAGTATCTATAAAAACTTGACCCCTTTATATCTTAAACCCTTTAGAAATATACAATTACAAATTTTTAACAAGATCAACAACTTTTGAACAAAATAGTAACACTTAATCAAATCAACATTAATGAAAGATGAGGAAATGAACACTCATGAACAAGAGAACACAAAATTTACGTGGAAAAACAAAGAAGGGAAAACCATAGAGAGAAATCTACCAATATAGAAGCTCACTACTTATAGAATTGAAAATTGTTTTAAGGCTCATTACCAAAGGAAGCACATTGATCCTAGAAGAACTTGCAAGCTAAGGAACACAACCTTGGGAAAGATACAAAGGACTTGCAATACTAAGGTGCACAACCCTAGGGAAAGATACAAATTACAAGGACCTAATGAGATTCACTATCTTGAAGTAGGATACATAAAGATTTTAAATCACAACATATGTCATCAATACACTCTACTGGCTAAGGCGTTAAAGATCATTTATCTTCCACAACTCACTACATTATTCCATACTTGCACACCACACACACTTTGTCTTCTTGCAACTGAGATGTTGCATTTATATCCTTTAGAAGATCCCAAAACATCAATTAGGTTGGCCAAAATAGAATAGAAAAAATAATTCCAAAAAGTGAACCAAACAATCATAATGCGGTCCTATCCAGAAGATAGAGAGGACCAAAAACAACTTATTACATCTTCCAATGTGATCTCGAGAAACACACACATTGATGCACACCAACCCAAGTCAGTAATAAGGAAATGTGTAGATAAAAATGTGTAGCACATTACCAATCGAACCAAAAACACAACTTCAACTAAATTTACTTGATGCAATTCTCCACAAGATATGTTAGGACCCAAATACAACTTAACACAACTTTAATTGTTGGTGCAAACTCTCAAGCACATAGAAAAAATAAGAGAATGAGCCCTGTTAGCCAAATACTCATAAATTTCCTAGAAAACTAACTCAAAGCAATATGAGACATCGAAAGGATTCATCATTGATGTGTAGACCACAAAGAGATGTTCCATGAACATAAAACAACACTTCCAAAAAAATATTTCACACAGTCATGCCACAAACAACCACTACAAATCAAACATAAACATAACACTTCATCCCAAAAGCACAAAATCCATGTTAGGATTTAGGTGACATCAACCTTGTAAATCCATTAATTAATTGTATTGCTAATGTCTTCTGTAAATTACCCATAAGAGGTGAAATCATTTAATCAATGGTGGTGAAAGAGCTCATGTAAAGATGAAGTTATTGTTACCATTTGTCTTCTGGGAAATGGGAAAAATAGCTAGGCTTCCCATTTAGAATCTCCTATTTTTGGAGGGTTATGACATCCATCAAAGTTGTAAGAGTATCTATAACATCTATGACACTATCATAAGATATTATGACAACTATGACAACATTTATGATGGTATTTATGATAGCTTCATTCCTTAGGTGCCCATGCATGAGAGATGCCTTATGATAGCTATAAGAGCATATGTAAGTTGCTATTGGATGCTTTTCTCGAGTGTTGAAGGTTTTTTGTTGCAGTGGGAGCATTTTTGCTTTGTGGGTTTTTTGCAGATTTGTGAAAGATTATATATCATGGCCTCTACCTCTTGTAAAGATATTAAGAAGTTCAATGACACTAGTTACAAGATGTGGAAGCTAAAATTTGGAGATCTCCTTGAAGAGAGAGATTAGTGGTTGGTAGTTTTAGATGAGAAGAAACTGACTAACTCTACTGTGTCAGATGAAGATTGGAAGATGTTAGACAAGAAGGCATGGGGAACCATTCAGTTGTGTCTTTCAAACTTTTTCCTCCTGAATGTCTCTACAGAGGACACTGCATACAAGTTTTGGTGGAAATTAGGTGAAATCTACCAAACTAAGAGTTTGTCTAACAAGTTATATCTCAAAATACATTTGTATTGTTTGAAAATGAGGGATGATGATTTGATTGTTGAACATTTGAATGCTTTTAATTTGATTATAAGTTATCTTGCATCGATAGATGTTAGTATACAAGATGAAGATAAGTGTATTTTATTGCTTTGGTCTTTTCCTGATTCTTGGGAAAATCTAATCATTGCCATAAGTAGTGGTGGTACAAAATCGAAGATGGACAATATTATTCCTATAATCCTTTTAGAAGAAATGCAAAGAAAGATAATGAATGTTGGCTCCCAAGATGCCTTGCATGTGTGGGGAAGGTCCTAGGACAAAGGGCCTAAAGGGGATAAAAAGAAGGACAAGTCAAAAGGATGTTTTAAGGCCCTTGGAAAGAGCAGAGTGAAGTGTTGGAATTATGGAAAAAGAGGGCATGCAAAGGAGTGTAAGAACAAGAGGAAGAGAATTGAAACCTCCACTGATAAGTCCTTTGATGATGGTGATTCTGATGCTTTTTTATTTATGCTAACTCTATTAGTAATGATGCTTGGATTATTTATTCAAGTGATCCTTTCACATGAATCCTTAGAAGGAGTGATTTTCTACATACTCAACATATGATGGGGGGATATTTTCCTTGGTGATGACAACACGAAGAATATTGTTGGTAAAGGAAAGGTAGAGTTGTGATTCAATGATGGGAGGGTGAAAACCCTTGATAATGTTTTACATATTCTAGGACTTGTGAGAAATTTACTTTCAATATCCAAGTTGAATGATTCTAGAATGCATGTGACATTTGATAAGTCTTGTTGTAGGTTGGTAAGGGGGAGTTTGGTGATTGCTAAGGGATCTCAGATAGGGACTTTGTTTAAGCTACATGCCTCCACTTTTTGTTATTCAACTTTTGTAACTAGGATTGAAAGTGCATGTATGTTGTGGCACCATAGATTGGGTCACATTGGTCAAAAAGGTCTTAAGATCATACTAGATAATAGAATAGGGTGATCCCACAATAGTGGGTTACACTTTTTGGCCAAACTTGACATTGAACTGAATTTTTTTAACTAAATCTTCACTTTCAAGCACTTATAGCTGCTAAACCATGAGGAATTTGAAGATGATGCAAACTAGTGATTTGTGAATTTTTTTTGTAGATTCCAAATATATTTTTTAAATTTTAGGAATTAAATTGCATTTCTTTTTCCATCTTCAAAAACTAGTTTTTAATAGAAAACACCATTTTTAGAGAGTGATGTGTACTTGCTAACACAACTTTTTTTTACTATGAAGGATAAAATTCAATTTTTTTCGAATTTACATTTATAACTATGATATCTAGTGCATGCAATTGGTTTCATAGTGTTTTATTGAATATTTTTTCTTAATTAAGTTTTGAATTCAAACCAATTACAATTTAGATATAGGTTTACTTGTTAACACAATTTTTTTGTACGTATCGAAATTCAATTTTTTTTTGTTGGATCAAGGACATCAATATCAAGTGCATAGATATTTTTTAGAATTTTTTTTGATAATTTGCTATTTTTCCACATGTACAGAACAAAGAGCTTGATTTTTGGTGAAAAACCTATGTTTAATTAAAGCAAAAAAATACATAATAAAACTAGAATATATTTAATTTATATTTGATGGATAGCTCATTTCGAAGACTACCATTATCCAGTTGGGCCTGTGAAGTTGATTCTATTTTCATCTTCAACCCAAGCTCAGAAAGGAAATTTTTTGTAGAAAATTGCTAGAGGAGGGGGTTCAGGGGGGGGGTTCAAGTGAACCCCCTTCTAGCAAACACCCCTTCAAGCCAGGAAGGGGTTCAATTGAACCCCTTTTCTACCATTTCCATTGATTTTATTTAAAAAACCGCTAAATGCGGTTGCATCACAAAGGGGTTTTCTCAGTTGAGCAACCCCTTTTTGGGTTTGCTCAAACCCCCCCTTCAAGTGAACCCCTAAAAACCCATTTTTTTTTTCTTGGGAGCATTTTTGCAATTTTTCTTCATGATGTGAATTGTAACCCACTATTGTGGGATCAAACACTAGTAGATGGTATTTCTAATTATTCTATTGCAAGATTTTTTGTGAACATTATGTGTTTGGTAAACAAAATAGGTCATGATTTACTAAAGGAGTTAATAATGATAAGGGACTTATAGAACTTATTCATTCAAATATATGTGGTCTAGTGGATGTTGATTCTTTTAGTAGATCTTGATATTATGTTTCTACTTGGATTCATTTTATGCATTCAAAATCTAAAGTTTTCACTAAGTTTAAGGAATTTAAATCCTTGGTTAAAAAGCAATTAGATTAAATAAGATAAAAGTATTGAGAATTGACATTAGGGGTGGATATTACTCTAAGGAAATTGATTAGTTCTACAAACATGTAGGAATTATTAGGAAAAACACTAAACCTTATACTCCCCCAAAAAATGGGGTAGCAGAGAGAATGACTTATACATTAATGGAAAGAGCTAGGAGAATTCTAAGTAATGATAAGCTAGATAAATTATTTTGGGAAGAAGCTGTTCGTACTGATTTTTATTTAATAAATAGATCTCCTTGTAAAGCTCCTATTGATAAAATGCCCTATAAAATGTGGTTGGGTAAAAATCCTTCATTTTCACATTTAAGGGTCTTTGGTTGTGCGGATTTTGTTCATGTGCCTCAAGAGAAGCAATATAAATTGGATCCAAAAGCTCACAAATGCATCTTTATAGGATACAGTGAAAATGTAAAAGGTTCTAAGCTTTGGAATCCTTTAACTCGTAAAATGATCTTTTCTAGAGATGTGATTTGTTAGGGAATTTAGTGCTAACTCAGGCAAAGAACAACCAAAGGTAAAGATAAAGACAATGCATTTTGAAACTAATTAGGAAGATGTAAAAGTGGGAGAACAAAGAGATGGACTAGAAGATGGAGAAGAAGAAGAAAGTCAAAGTGAAAATTTTGAAGAGTCGGTTATAACAGAGGAAGTTGATCATAATGAACATGAGGAAGAACCTCTTACTCCACCTTTGAGAAGGTCCACAAGACAATGAAATCTAGTTGATAGGTATAGCCCACCATATTTTCATTTTAAGTTTTCATTTTTAAGTATTGATGATAAACCTAGATCTTACAGGAAGACTCTCTCTTTTGAAGAAATTAAGTCTTGGATGCAAGCCATGAATGAGAAGATGATGTCTTTGGATAGTTGTGATACCTGGGATCTTGTTAGTTTTCCCAAAGGAAGGAATCCCATTGGATGCAAGTGGGTATATAAAAAAAGTTTTGTGTAGACAGTTAGTTAAAGAAATACAAGGCTAGATTGGTGGCAGAGGGCTACTCCCTAATGCAATGACGAGGATGACATCAACCATCTTGTATCATGATTTACCACTTTGATCTTCAATGATCTTCAAAAATACAAAATGTCTCTTTAAGGAACCTTGCCACCCAAAGGCTCAAATGCACCCTCAATGTTTCCAACCTTTTCCAAGACACCAAGAGGCATCTAACAAGATTAATTTTTCCATCCAAACAAGGCTAACTCACTCTCAAATCCTTAAGTGCTTCTGTTTGTACTTTCACCAATCTGGCTTCTTGAAACCTAGTAGGTTTCCAAGACCTATTTTTGGATCCTTTCTCACAACCAACCACTCAAACCCACCAATGAATTTCACTTTTAGGGACTCATTATCATGGCACAAAACATACTTCAAACTCCCCTTAGGGTTCTTCAAACCATCAATACTCAAATTGACTTCTTAGGCTAAAACAAGCTCCAATTAGCCCTATTTTGTAAAGGAACCAATCTCCAAACTTGTCACAAAACCAAAATACCACCAAAAAATCCTTAAAATGCCTGCAAAACTCAAGATTTTCCAACTTTTGGGTTTCCATTCGCTCTCTATGGCCCAATTTCACAATACTCTCACTTTTCCCAATTTGACCTAGGCTTATTCAAAGTCTTATGTCCAAACCTTATACAAACTCAAAACCACTTCAAACTCTCATTATTTTCCATGTACATGCTTTAAAAAACTTCACATTATGCTGCCCTCATGTTTGACACACACGTCCTTTGTAAATCCACTCATTTTCACCCTTTTTCACCCTTCTTCCAACTAGGGTTTCAACCTCTCACACATTTGACCACTTCCAACCTCCCAGATCTTCTAGACACCTCTATATACACCTGCTAACACTAGTTTCAGGGAATTCTACCCAGTTCTCATTCCCTATACACTTTTCACTCACTCTAGCCTTGATTCAAAGGCCTAAAACTCAGTTTTCCAATAAGGAAATGTTATCAATCCTCATTAATATCACTTCCACCACAAAGAAATCATACCTACACCTACACTAATCTACACAGGCCCATTCCTCTGAATTACAACCTATACAAAAGGAGGAATGGCCTTTTCAATACATATTGAACTTCAAACCCTTCTGCCCCTGTTTCAGACCTGTCAACAGTAATTCCCTTTCAAGTGGCTTAATTCTTAATGAAAAAAACTCAATAAGCAATCCAAAACAAAGCTTACACTATCCTCTACTAGATTCAAAAAATTTCAAGACATAAAGCTACTGTATAGACCCGTACACAGGCTAATAATAGAGGAAAACTCAGAAAATAATTGAAAAATAAAGCTTTTTGATTGATTTTCTCCTTCAAAGTGCTTCAAAAACCCTTGTTCGAGCCTTCAAGAGGCCTTATATACATTTCAAACTCAAAAAAAAACCATGAAACACTTATAACTAACCATTAAACTACCTTGACCCTTCAAATTCCCAAATGTTGCAATTTGAGAATTTTGCTTGACAACAATTACATCTTTTTGCAACTTTTTTGCATTTTAACCCAAATGATAGTAAAAACCATAATTACATAAATTATGGTCTTATTAGACCTTATTTAACATGAAAATACTCAATTTACCCCAAATCCCTAGAACTTCCTATTAACCAACCTTCAAATGATGAATTTTACAAATATATGCTTTAGGTTCTCCTGCACCATTCACCCCACCATAAAATTTCTTCCAAGTCCCTTGGAAGCCTTCATGCTTTGAACCTGCAACACCTTCTTGATCTTCAACCTTTGATTCTCCCACTTGTCCTTGTAACTACTTCATTTTGACCTTTGGTTTTGATTTGTCCCTGCATATTAACTCCTCCCTTCCTGCTTTGTCATCTTGAATCTGCAACACTATGCTTTGATTCACTTTGATCAGCTTCATCCAACTGCTCTCACTTTGTTCATCATTCTTATTCACTACCAAACAAACTAAACCTTGTGCTTCTCCTTTCATCTTGACTCTTGGCTTGATTCTCATCAGCATAACCATCAAAACAAGGAAGTAACACATGACTCCCTTACTTCTTTGTCTTTTAAATATTTTTTTCACACTCTTCCTCAGGTTCTCTATGATTAGAACCATTCTAATCACAATATACAACTGCCCCACAACTGGTCTTATCTTCCAAGGACAACTCTATGTCCAAACCTCAACAAAATCATGCTTCTCCACTTCATTTGGAGACTTCACAAATTCTTCTTCTTTGGCCTTCACTTGGCCATTCAGTAACAACTCTTCCTCTCTAGTCTCTTTCAACATGGAGAATTTCCTCAACCTCTTTACTTCCTTTTCTTCACCTCTCATGGTGAATTCAACTTCCTCATCCTCTATACACTCTTTCACAAACTCACTCACTTCCATTTTCCATTGTCTTTGGCTCACTATCTTCTCTCCCAACTTGGCTTTCTCTTCACTCTCTACCTTTACCATCTCTATATTCTCAAGTTCATTAACCTTCAGAACTTGCATCATACTTGTTGCTTTCCTTTCCTTTGTACTTTTTGACACATAATTCATTGTGTTTGCAGTACTTGTCAGCCCATCACTTTCCTCTTCCTTCAAGGGACACAATACTACCCTAATCATGATCTTCCCACCATTTTCAAGCCCTTCATGAATTTCCACAATCTTCTCACCTTCCTTGACTATATCGAATCTCTTTTCCTTACTACTTTCAGTCTTCAAGATCTCTCTGACATCAGATCTTCCATCCTCTTTTCCAACACACACATGCTGCAACTCATCTTCTCCATTATCAGTCTCTTGCTACTTTTCTTCTTTGTGTCCTTTCAGTGGAAAATGTATGTTTTCATTACTGACCTTACTAGGCCACCCTTGCCTTTCCATTGGCAACTCTTTTTCTCTCATATCTCTTTCTCTTTGTAGGATCTCTATTCTAGGTATTCTTTTCTCATAGCCCTTTGTATCAACCTTGTACTTTGATGCCTTGACATCATTTGCTTGTTCCTCAACTCCTTTTTCCTTTGTTTTCCAAAACTTAGTCCCTTCCTTGTGTTCATCCCATTTTACCAACTTGTCTTGAACCTTCAAAATCTTTTCACCGTTCATCTTCACTATCTTAGCCTTCTTTACCAATCCACCATCTTCTTTCCTTTTCAACGTAGCATCCCTACCAATGCTTACTTCATAAAAAATTGCTCTCTTTGTAGTAGCTGCTTCTTCACCATTTTTTCTTTTCTCATGTCCCCTTGCCTCTCTCCTGCCCTGCATTAATATTCTCTTTGTCCTGCATATTTTCTTATCCTCTTCTATCAAAGGAATCAAAGTGAAAGTAAAACCATCTATCTTTATCTTGTAACTATTTTCTCTTCCATCATATAGAGAAAATCTATCATACATCCATGGAACTCCTAACAATAGATGGCACACACTCATAGGCACAACATCACACAAAATTTTATCTTTGTATGCACCTATATGAAATTCAACCCAGGCTTGTTCCTTGATCAACAAAGCATGCTCTCCATCCACCCAAGAAATAGAATAGGGTGACTCATGAGGTATCCTTTCTAAGTGTAATTTGTCAACCATTTCTTGAGATACCAAATTGTCTAAACTACCTAAATCAATCATCACAGTAAATACCTTACCTTGGCTCTTGCAGTTAGTCTTGAATATTGCATTTCTTTGTGCTGCTTCACCAATTTCTTTTGCCATGTTGACTTGACCTTCCATCTTCCAACTGTCCTTGTATGCAATCTTCAACAAATTATCTTCAAGAATATACTTTCTAGGCTCTTATACCACTTGATGCAATGATAGGGATGGCATCAACCATCTTTTATCATGATTTCTCACTTTGATCTTTAATGATCTTCAAAAATACAAAATGTCTCTTTAAGGAACCTTGTCACTGTATCATAGAAAAATGGCCCCTTGTCATTTTCGTGGCCTTTTAGGTCTGTTTCATAGTGTTGAGACTATGTTGCTCTGATTTTATGCTGTATCATGGCTTGAAAATGCTTATTTAGGTTCTAAAACTCAAAGAACGACGTCTTGTGAAGGTGTTGTGAAGTGTTGTAAGACATTTCTACATTCTTGTAGACTCTATGTAATACAATTTACCTAAAAATCACCTTTTTACAGATCAAAAAGTGCTATATTGAAGTGTTTTAAAGTCTTGTAGCAAGCCTTCACACTTTTCTAGGCACAATCTCCTTATTTACACCTTTCTTATGCTTTATTTCATCTTTTTATGCCCTCATATGCTTAATTAAGTGTATTTTTGCATATCATCCAGACAAATAGCATTAAATACAACATTATTTCTGACACTTTTTTTAGGTCCTAGGTGGGACCCATTCGCCATAGGTGGAAAATGAGTCCCCATTGGCCCCAAATTCAAAACATTTCAATTTTCCTTTCGGGATTTTATTAAAATTCACTTAATGTCAGCTTGTGATGAGGTATGAACAGACAATAAGGCACAAGAATTGTATTAATAGGCATTTTTCACCTCATTTTATATCTCCTACAACCCCCAATTCATCAAGTTCACTTATTCACCCATACATTCAAGCATTCTACATCATCAATTGAAGCAAATATTGAAGCACTTTGAAGTAGCCATTGACATTACTTCAGCCTTACACGATCAAGGATTTGGTGAGTTAATAGCATTTGCATGTTGTTAGTTTACATTTCCTTTGCATTTAATTTATTTCTATTGGGTTTGATTACCAAAGTGGGGTTTGACCAAGGCAAACCCCTATTTGCTAACCCTCCAACATTTTTCCCCTTTGCATGTGTCTTTGCACCCTTTGTTTTGCAAATTTGACAAGTTTAAAGGTGTTGAAAAGTGGAAATTAGTTCAACTAGGTTCTTCAAGTCAACATATCATTATTTCAAGCATTTTGAGTGTTTTCTGTCCGTTTCCTACATAATTGACTTCAACAACCTGACATTCAGACATTCCCAAATCTGGTGTTGCAGAGTTGCTATATGATTTTCTAGAAATCTAGGAGTGGAATAATTCACCACCCTTGGTGAATGAGTCCCACCAAGACCTAAAAATCTATGTTTTGTCAGATCCCGGATCCTGACTGTCAGAAATCAGTTCCCGACACTTTTTCACCAGTAGGAGGACTGATTTGCCACCTTGGGCGAATGAGTCCCACTGTGAAAAACTAGTAAAATTCATCAGCATTCCAGACATTCCAGTCAACTCATATTTCATCTAGGTGCACTCATATTTACCCTTGTACCTTTGTTTTGCATAATTTCTTCATTTTCATAGTTATTTGCATATCACAATGTGTTTTCAAACATAACTTAAATTGCACTTTTACATTCATTTTAGTTCAATTCAATCACTCAATTGCATTTAGTTAAGTTCATTTACATCACATCATACTTGATACTTCTTAATTTGAGTGTTACAGAAGCATTTTGGGCCTAAATCTCTCTCCTTTCAGGTGAAAACCCTAGAAGTGCAAGAGCAAGCATTTAGGGTCCCCAAATCTGTCATAGTCACCCAATGGATCAAATGAACCCTCAATGTTTCCAACATTTTCCAACACACCAAGAGGCATCTAACAAGATTAATTTCTCCATCCAAACAAGGCTAACTCACTCTCAAAGTCTCAAGTCCTGTTTGTACTTTCACCAATCTGGCTTCTTCAAACCTAGTAGGTTTCCAAGACCTATTTTTGGATCCTTTCTCACAACCAACCAATAAAACCCACCAATGACTTGAAATTTTAGGGACTCATTATCTTTGAAAAAAACATACATCAAACTTCCCTTAGGGTTCTTCAGACCATCAATACTCAAATTGACTTTTTAGGCTAAAACAAGCTCCAATTAGCCCTATTTTGCAAAAGAACCAATCTCTAAACTTGTCACAAAACCCAAATACCACCAAAAAATCCTCAAAATACCTAAAAAACTCAATATTTTCCAAATTTTGGGTCTCCACTCGCTCTCTATGGCCCAATTTCACAATACCCTCACTTTTCCCAATTTGACTTAGGATTATTCAAAGTCTTATGTACAAACCTTATAAAAACTCAAAACCACTTCAAAATCTCATTATTATCCCTATACATGCTTTAAACAACTTCACATTATGCCGAACTCATGTTTGACACACACTTCCTTTGTAAATCCACTCATTTTCACCCTTTTTCACTCTTTTTCCAACTAGGGTTTCAACCTCTCTTACACATTTGACCACTTCCAACCTCTCAGCTCTTCTAAACGCCTCTATATACACCTGCTAACACTAGTTTCAGGTGATTCTACCCAGTTCTCATTCCTTATACACTTTTCACTCACTCTAGCCTTAATTCAAAGGCCTAAAACTCAGTTTTCCAACAGGGCAACGTTATCAATCCTCATTAATCTCACTTCCACCACAAAGAACTCATACCTAAACCTACACTAATATACACATTCCCATTCCTCTAAGTTACAACCTATAGAGAAGGAGGAATGGCCTTTTCAACACATATTGAACTTCAAACTCTTTTGCCCTTGTTTTAGACCCGTCAACAATAATTTCTCTTCAAGTGGCTTAATTCACAATGAAAAAAATCAAGAAGTAATTCAAAACAAAGATAACACTATCCTCTACTAGATTTAGAACATTTCAAGACATAAACCTGCTGTACAGACCTGTAGACAGACTAATAATAGAGGAAAACTCAAAAAATAACTAAAAAATAAAGCTTTTTCATTGATTTTCTCCTTTAAAGTGCTTCAAAAACCCTTGTTCGAGCCTTCAAGAGGTCTTATATACATTTTAAACTCAAAAAAAAACCATGAAACGCTTATAACTAACCATTAAACTACCTTGACCCTTCAAATTCCCAAATGTTGTAATTTGAGAATTTTGCTTGACAACAATTACATCTTTTTGCAAATTTTTTGCATTTGAACCCAAATGACACTAAAAGCCCCAATTACATAAATGATGGCCTTATTAGACCTTATTTAACATGAAAAGACTCAATTTACTCCAAATCCCTAGACCTTCCTATTAACCAACCTTCAAATGATGAATTTTGTAAATATATGCTTTAGGTGCTCTGGCACCACTGCTAGAGAGAGGGAGTTGGTTTTGGTGAAATATTTCTCCTATTGCTAGGTTAACCTCTATTATATTCCTATTATCTATTGTTGATGCTTGTGATTTTGTGATAGAGAAAATGGATGCTAAAATTTCTTTCTTGCATGGGGATCTTGAAGAAGAGATTTATATGTGACAACCTAGTAGTTTTGTTGCAAAACCAAGTTAAAATGGTCATTGTATGGTCTAAAACAAGCACCCAGGATGTGGTACTAGAATTTTGATGCCTTTTCATTAAAGTTGGGTTATGTTAGAAGTGAAGAGGATCACTGTGTTTATATTAAGATTATATATATATATTTTAAAAAGCCAGTAAGCAGACTATATATATAATTATAAGAGGTTACAATATCACTGTTCTTGATTGAAAATCAACTTTCAAGTCCATCATATCTAAATAGTATTGTTGTAATCAAAATTCCCTAACTATTATACCACTACACAATGTCAACTTGTTTAAATATGACTACTGTAATATAGAATATCTAATTAAAAAATGTCAACTTTTCTATTACAAAACAATTGACTTCATGCTATTTTATATGTTTTGTATAGGCATGCTATAACATATGTGCAAAATTATTGCCAAAATCTCTTTAATTGTCAAGCATTTCCTACAGAAGAACTTTCCACCTTCTCTCCTTTTGGAATAGATTGATGAACTAGTGGATTTGATTGTGAATTTGCTGTAACGTTCATCTTTGGGATGTATTGAAGCGGCCTAACCTACTATGCAACCAATTCCACTAGAGCATCTTGTGATTGTGTAGTTGATACTATCTCAGGATTTTTCAATGTAGTCTGATTCTTGAAATTATCTACTTGATGACAATGATGTGTTAAAAGAAAAGAAAGCCCATGATATTTTGCTTTGAAATTTCTCTCCATTTCAAACCCCACTTCAAAATGATGACAGGATAGCTCTTTGTAAAGGTAACTCAATGAGTTATATTATAGTGATGTTTTCATTGCAATGTATATAATTTTGTAACATACCTTGTGATGTAAGTAATGCATGGGAAATATACCACCCACATATGCTTCACCTTTCCAAAATTTATACCTATGTATGCTCTTAAGTAGAGCATTATCCTACAAGAACACTTCCTGAATGATAGCATTTACAAGTTTCTGCATATCTTGATAGATTGGATTCAAGTCCAAAACATTTGAAACAAATATGGACACTAGGTCTAATGAAAAAATCAACCTCTAAGCTAAAGGATGTAAAATGTCTTCTCCTATCAAAGTTTTCAAGCATTTGAACACAAATAAGCAATCAGTTTTAAAAACATGTGAAAAATGTTCTCTTTCCAACCCTTTGGAAAATGGTAGTTCCCATTCTTGTACAGGAAATGGGGCACAGTGGTTTCATGGCATAAACTCCATTATAAAACTTTTAGCAAAAAAGGTGATAACAAAACACACTGTTCAAAACCACACTGCTCAAAACTCATTGGGAATAAGAAACTTTTGTTCTGAAGCAAATATCAATACACTAGTGAGGATAACTACAATATGCAAATACTAATGGAAACACACTAAATGGTGCTCTATTTCAATTATTTTCTCAACTAAAACATGTTACACTTTCATTGAAGCCAACCACAATCATTATACTTGCACTTTGACAGCTGCAACAAAACCCAATAACAAAGATCTTTAAAAAATAGAGCATAGATCTTACCTGGTAAACTGGAAATGTGTTTGAGGAGAATGATAAGAAATGAAAATAGAAACACCCACTTCTCCATTTAATTTCCAATGCATTACCCATGAGCACAACCTACATAGTTTGCAATTTCAAAATTGAGAATGAATGTTGATAAGAGCGCAACACACAACACCCAAATTGAAAATTCAAGCCACCTCTGCTTGTCTTTTTTGGGATGAACCTTCAGAGCTTAAACCCTTATGATTTTGCCATATTTTAACTACAATATTTGCTGAATTTGAAGAACATACTACTTCGAAGCCTTTAATAGAAGTGGAACTCATTTCTATTTTCTAAAAATTCAAATGATCATTTGAATTTTGCCACATTTGGTAAAGATTTCAAGCACACTTGGATTAATGATGAAAACACAGAGCTCTCGTCCCCTATAAGAGTTTTCTGCATACATGCGACACTTGTTAGCCAAAAAAATTACCTTTGTTATGGCCAATATCTTGAATTTAGATAAATCTTGGATGAATTCAATGCAAGATACAACATTTCATGTGAGATATCTTTTATCCTTGCGTAGGTGTGGATGCCAACATTTTCATTAGATTTTATGCATGCTGCTCCAGGTTCTGTTCTGGTGCTATGTATTGCCACAAAAAAATTAAAATTACCATGTACTAAATAAGACTGTATTAGATACTAAATAAATAATTTGCACAAATTTGATGCACGATGAAGTCAATTTGATTAGACAACATCTATGAGTTGGCTTAAGTTGTACAAAGAACTTGATGACATTATCTAGCATTAAGGTACATTGCTCTTATGTTGATAATTCTTAACAAAATCTCATCTGGTGCTGGCAATCCTGACCACGTTGCAATTACCATGTATTTTCAGATCAACCCCATATTCTGATGTAGCTATCCACTGTGTCCACAGTACATATAAATTGTGCTAATGAGTCAAAAAATAATGCAAATTTCTAAATGGCTCTCTTTGATAGAAAATTATTTTAATTTTTAAGCTTGATTGATAATTTTTAATTAAAAAATTCTTGATATATGAATGTCGCTTAGTATTATTTCTAGTTCACCTTATTAGAAGCCCACACTTTCCCTTTCAATAGAATATTTTAATTCTTGTGTAAAATTTTGCATATTATTACCATAAAACTGCAAATTCTGAAGTTGGTCACACCCCATATTTGCAAACTTATTTGCCAACATATTACCTTCCCTATACGTATGTTTGATTTGCACACAACTAAAATTTTTCAACAATTTCCATACCTGTTGCATCACATATTTGATTTTCCAAGAAAACACTTTTTTTTCTTTATATGCATTCACAATAATTAAGGAATCACCTTCAATTTCCAGATCTTTAATTTTCATATCATATTCTATTTGCAAACCATGAAGCAATGCTTGTGCTTCTGCAACATTATTTGTTCCTTTCAAAAGTTTTATTGTCTTAGCTAAAACTAGGATTCCTTTGTGATCTCTTATTACAATCCCTTCCCCTGATATACCTGGATTCTCACGTGAAGCCCCATCAAAATTTAACTTGACATACCCTTTTAAAGGTGGAACCTAAAATATTTTGCTTCTATCTAATTTATGACTTGGATTTTGGTGCAAGCTTCCTTTGAACATAAGGGAAATCTTATTCCACTTCATCATTACCTTTGAGTCCCACTCTATGAAAAATGACTCAATGTTTTTGACCTTTTGAACACGCACATTTGTTAACTCTGTTATTGAAGATTCCAATTTCTCCAATACTTGCTCCACCTTCATTTTTTCATTCCTAAAAATATGCTTGTTTCGTTCCCATGAAATGGTCCATAATACTACAGAAGGAATCAGTCTCCAAATGCAAGCAAGCAATGCTGATTTATACAAAACTGGCCAGCTTGATAATAAGTCCCACAAATTATTTGGTAGAGGAGCATAGCAACTTATTTTTTTTTTAATAAAGGTCCAACACTGAGATGTAAAAGGACAATGAATAAATAAATGGTTCGCCTCTTCCAACTCATTTTCACATAAGATACACTTAAATTGAGTTGCTATCCCAAGTTTGGAAAGCCTATCACTTGTCAAAATTCTTCTTTTAATAGTCATCCATGAGAAACAACTAGCCTTTGGTAGCATTGTTGAGTCCCAAAAAAAAGGAAAGGCTCTTTGAGGTTTAACACTCTCACCTTTACTCATTATTTCCTTATAGCCCACTTTCACTATATATTTTCCATTTTTTGATGGAGCCCATAGTAGCTTATCCTCCCCTCTTGACACATAAACAATCCTCTCATTTAATATGCTCTTAAATTCCTCTTTCTGAGCATCTAAACAAGTTACAATAGAAACATCTTTCCACCTTACTTTACCAGTGTAGTCTTCAATGCTCTCAAAATAATCACTTACTTTCCACCCCCTCAACTTGAACCAAGAAGATTTTGAATAATTTGCAGATTATGAACTATATTTAGAGGGCATATCCACATTAAGAATCTTTCCAAAAATTTTCTTGTAAACCATCTTGAAATTCCCTTGTAAGATATGGCATGATTAACTTTCTAGATGCAATGAAGTAATTACACATTGTAGAACCTTGTGGTGGGTTTGATATTGTAAAAATTATCTTTGGATCTGTGTTATCTAAGTACTTAGCTTGCATAAATTTACACCATTTCGCTTGTGACTTAGTGTACATGTACCACACTAATTTTTCTCCTAATGCCTGATTTCTAGTTGATAAATTGTGTATCCCAACACCCCCTTTTAGTTTGTCTGCACAAAGATTTTCCAATGAAATAAGTGAGATCTTCTTTTTGCTGTCCATGTTCCCCTTCCATAAGAAATCCCTAATTAGCTTTTCAATTAACAATATCATAGATTTGGAGCTTTTAATACTACCATATAATAATTAGGGATGGTAGAAAGGACTAATTTGATCAATAATATACGCCCTGATAATGACAACCACCTTCCCTTCCATGTGGCTATCCTTAACTGAATACTTTGGATGATCTTATCCTAGTAAGAGATTTTATTTTCCCCAGTAAAAAATGGGATCCCAAGGTACTTACAAGGTAATTCTGCTATTTGAAAACCAAGAAGGTTAACAATTTTCTTTTGTAAGCTTTATTTGATATTAAAAGTGTATATCCTTGATTTTTTTGCATTTATTTTTTGATCTAAAGCAAGTGAATATTTTTGTAAAACAGACTTGATATGTTTTTCCTCTTGAAGTTGAGCGACACCAAATAATAATGTGTCATACACAAACAAAGAATGTGTGATTGATATGTTAGTGGAAGGTATTGAAATCCCTTTCCAAAATCCTTGTAAATGAGACTGTTTGACTATCCTGCTAAGGGCCTTAGCTAATATTATGAATAAAATAGGTGATAATGGATCACCTTGCCTCACTTCTTGAGTGGAGCTAAAAAATCATGATGAAGTTCCATTAATTAGTATTGAAAATTTTGCACCTTTCAAATAAGATAGGACCCATTTGCACCATTTATTGCTAAAACCAAATTTCTTTAATACTTTAATCAGAAAAGTCCAATCCACTTAATCAAAAGCTTTCATCATGTCAAGCTTAATGCTTAATGAAGGGATTTTGTGCAAAGAAATATAATGCAAAATTTCATGTGCCACCAAAGCACCCTCCACTGTTTCCCTGCAGGAACAAATCCACCTTGTTCTTCGCTAATTAATTTAGGTATGATGGGCAACTAATGAAGAGAAGTTTCTTTTGTAAAAATATTGTAAACTATGTTACAAAGAGAAATTGGATGAAATTTTGAAAAGCAATTTGGATCCTTAACCTTTGGAGTTAATGCAAAGTGTGTTACATTAAACTACTTAAGCATGGAACAAGAAGTTTGAGACTCCTCCAAAGCCTTAAGAAGATCATTTCCTATGAAGTCCCAACATTTTTGGAAGAATAATGCTATAAAACCATCAGGCCCTAGGGCCTTATCTGGATTTAGTGAGAAAAGAACCGCTTTCACTTCATCCAAAGTAAAAAGCTTATTAAGTTTTACATTATCTTGTTCAGTGACTAATGTAGGGATTTCTTGCAACATGCCCTCTCTTTTTGTCCCAATCTGATCTGATTGTTGTACTGGTGTAGATAATAGATTAGAAAATAATTTTATCCCTTCATTTTGTATATACACCTCGTTATTTAACCATTTTCCCGATGCACTTTCCTGAATGTGAAACACTACATTCTTAGCTTTCTTAACCTGAGCTGACATATGAAAGAATTTAGTATTCTTATCACCTTCTCTAAGCCACAATTCATGAGATTTCTGAAGCCAATACAATTCCTCATGTAACACTAATTCTTCCCATTCTACTTGTAAACTTCTCTGATGCTCAAAATATTGTGGTGTTAACCAATGGCTTATAATCTGCTCATTCACAACTGCCAACTATTTTAAAATATACCCTTTTGATGGAAAATATTTTTAAACACATGTATATTCCACTGTTTTATCTTGCCTTTCAAGAACTGCATTTTATTGCAAAATATATACATATTAGATCCTAATTCATACAGTGCTTGCACCCACCAAGTTCTCAATAAAGGCAAGAATTCATGATGCCTAAACCACATTGATTCAAACTTAAAAGAAGCTTTCCACTTTTGAGGAGAATTAGTGGCTTCAATACTTAAAGAAGTAGGGAAACGATCAGACCCTGTCCATGGAATTTTTTTTGACATTTGCACATACTTTTCTACTACCCAATTGGACAACATTAGAAATATGTCTAACCTTACAACTATTTGTAGAAAATATCGTCTCTTATTTTTTCATGTATACATACCTTTCTCTAGTTGCACATCCACAAGTGCATTGTTATGAACAAAATTAGTAAAATCTTCCATTGTCTTGTGAGGTGGTATGATTCCTCCTTTCTTTTCATAAAGGGATAATATTGCATTAAATTCACCTACAAGTACAACTTTTCTACCCCTGATTGTTCAAATATTAACTCAATCTCCTTCCAAAGCTTTTGTTTACCTACTGTTGAATTTGGAGCATACACATTGACCAATAAGAAAGTTAAATCAAAATGAGTAACACACGACAATTGCCAATGTGAAGTATTAGAAATGGATTCCAACTGTACTATTCTAACATTCCATAAAGTTAGCAATCCCCCGGATGCTCCTTGAGCAATAGATTGACATGACTTCCATAAAGTCCACTTGGAAATTAAATTTTGATAACTTTCCTTAGATAATTTAATGTCTTGTATTAAAACTATATCAGCTTGTGAAGAATTTATTTGCTACTTGATTTGGGATCTTTTGTTAGGGGCATTAATACCCCTAACATTCCAAAAGATGATCTTCATATCGATTGAGGAGAGCACCCTACTCTCCTCAATCTTTTCTTTATGTTTCCATCTAAGGTCAACTGAATCCCAAAAGCAATCTCTTCTTGCATCTTTGTTGCATTTAACTTCCTACCTCTCTTACTAGGAGATTTAATTGCAAGAGTTTTAAGAGGTGTTTGGCTGACAGATAAATGATTTGAAAAATCAAAATAATTACCATACACTTTAGTGGAATATGTAACTGAGGGTATTTTCTAGGTTTTAGATTAGATCAATTGAATTGAAAGCAAAATGACAAAAAAAACCCAAAGTAGCTACAAAACACAATGGAAATACATGAAAGAACGATTATACATGATCGCCGAAGTCTCCATGATTCATTTTCGTAGCACCTTCTTACTTGCTAGATAATGTTGCCCTCAGATTCGTCATTCGAGCAATTTGGAAATGCCTAAGTCCTACAACAAGTCTTGAAGGATTTGATATGTCTAAATGCCTATGTCTAAAAGCTTATGTCTATGCCTAAAACAAATGCCAAAGTTGATCAAATGACTATATTAAATACTAAAATGGCCTATGACAATAAATGTGAAAGTAAATAAATGCCTATAATAACTATGCAAAATGTCAGCATGTGTGTGTGTGAAAAGTGAGAAGAAGATGGAATTTTATAGAAAATGCCATTTCGAATGGACGGACGAGATAAATTATTGATGAGAACCTAAAATGAGCGATCCAGATTAACCCTGAGAATCCCTAATTAGGGCTAGGGAAAAATCTTTAATCGAACGGTCAGGACAAAATCGGATCGACGATGGAGAATAAATGAGGAAATTAATTAAAGAAATAAAGATTTTCAAAAAATTAAGAAGATAAGATTTGAACTGAAGATTCGATTTGGAAAATCAAGAATCTGCCCGATTACTTGATTTTTGGAATATTAGTTACTAATTTGAATTAAATTAATTCAAATTATGGATTTTATGAGATAATAAATAATCTTTTTCAGATTATTTATCAAAAAGGATTGACAATTAAGATTGACATGACATTTTAAATAATTTAATTTATTTAAAATGAGAAGAATATTAATTAGCAATTAAATAATTAGATTTAATTATTTAATTTAGGAGATGAGACTAATTAATTAAATAAATTAATCAATTTATTTAATTAAGACAATCAGTGACGTATTAAATAAATAAATAAAACTTATTTATTTAATAATCAGGAAGAAATATATGACAAAGGGATACTTAAACAAATTTAGAAATTTATTTAATTAAGGGAAGACTTGAGACAATTAATGACGTATTTAATAAATAAATTTATTTATTTATTTAATAATCATGAAGAATCAAATGACATGAATTAATTAAATAATTACAAATTATTTAATCAATAGTCGAATGTGGACCAAGGGCATAATTAAATGTTTTAATTATGCTAGGATGAAAGTGGTAAAAATGAAGCTTGCAGGCCTAGGTCATTTTTAGGTGTCTACATTTTTCCCCTCTTTGTCATAATGTCGCTTGTCGCATTGTGACAAAGAAAAATAAGCCAAGAATATGCCCCAGCGAGGGTACAGAGTATCATTGCCCCCTCGGGAAATTTTCAAATTTTAAGTCGGCGCTAGAAAAATTTGCAAAGGGTCCCGATAAATCGATTTGATGACCAGAAAAATAGCAGCGTAGTCAGTTTCAGATTCTGACATGTTTAAAGCAACTTACGAGGAAGTCAAAGGTGTTCAAATGCGCCTCCAGTATTGACTTTGTTTGAAAAAATGTCATTTTGACTTTATAAATAGGTTGACAAAGGGGTTAAAGTCAATTCACTTTTACTATTTACCTTGCGAAACCTGAGAGCTCAGAGCGAAAGGCGCAACAACGAGGATGGTTATTCCAGTGTCAGAGCACCGCGGGGAGATTGTGAGGACTTTCAGACGGCCAGAGGGCTCAGAGCCGGCGGTATGTACTTTAAACTCACTTTGTAATTTTATCATTTTGCGTGCCATTTAATGTTTTCTAGGATAGTCAACGTCTGCGCTGTGACGCATATGCGTTCGCATAAGCTGCAATCGCCTTCGCGTTCGACGCATTTGATGCGTCGCGACACAAGTGCTTAGACAAAATCGGGTGCACCGATTGTTTGCGCCGCATTTGACATTTCATGCGACGCAAGCAACTTATCGAGTAGCATTCGACCACTGGAACGCCGCAATTGCCATTTTGAGACGCAATTGCTTTTTTGAAAGTCGCAATTGCCAAGTCGTGTCGCATTCGTAATGTTACGACGCATTCGCAAAATTTCGTGACACAAATGATATTTCAAGACGCAATTGACATATCGAGACGCATTTGATGTTTTGAACGACGCAGTTGTCTTTTCACGACGCAATTACCTGGTTGCGACGCACTTGCCTGTTTCTTTAATAAAACTTGTTTTGATGTTTGCATGACCTTAATTGCTTTTGATGATGTTGACAATAGTCCAAAAGTGCTGATGCAGTGTTTGTCTTTTTGCAGAGGCAGCTTGCCCCTATTTATACGAGAGAGAGTAGACCGACCACCTTTCGGTTTGCCGATCAGTTGGGCCCGCGAGAGAGGCGACGGTTGATGCGTCTGGGACTATTCTATGCTGCGTTCATGCCCGCCATCCGGGCGAACAGGGGTCTGCTAACGGCGTTGTGTGAGCAGTGGCATTCCGAGACCTGTTCCTTCCACCTGCCGTCAGGTGAGGCCACCATTACCCTGGAGGACGTCTACCGGATTCTTCGAGTTCCTATTCGAGGGGAACAGATTGTCTATGATCTGCGGCATGGTGAGCAGACCTTCCGTGCCTATTATCGAGACCAGGGTGCTGGTCTGGGCATTCAGGGGTATGAGATCCGATGGGAGTTCCTGGCGGAGCACTACGGGCGGTTTGATGCATTCTTGGTGACTATGATTGCAGGTATCTTGATTCTTGACCGGCGAGGACATGGATTTCTGATTGGTTGGGGAGACATCCTGGTTGGCATGAGATGAGACATGACAGTTTATGCATGGGGTCCCTGTTTGCTAGGGATGCTTTACCATCAGCTTCATGACATCGCATACAGGAGAGGAGAGAGTATCTCCTGTGGGACCACTTTGATGATGATCTGGGCATGGGAGCACATTGCCATCTTCCGCCCTCCCATTGACAGATCGCAGCTAGCCAAGGGGATGCCCTACTCTTACTACTATGCCGATGTGCTACAACAGACCCATATGGGTGAGACAGGGTGGTGGCGGCACAAGATCGACACCATGGTGACATTCATCTGGAGGCCATACAGGGATTGTGCAGCATGGGATGATGAGGACGAGCATCTTAGCTTCTACAGGTAGTATAGATATCTTATTGGCAGGACAGTGCAGACGTCCCTGATCATTGAGATGTACCTCCCACAGCGAGTTCTGAGACAGTTTGGAGAGCAACAGGATGTGCCTATGGGGACAACAGAGTACGCTAGGTCTTCAAGAGAGTATGCATGGGGGCCAGCTATCCCAGTGGCATTTGTGACACAACAGATTGACGGGCTAGTAGCCTAGGCATGGGGTTGGAGGGGAGGAGCAGCGGATCCTGGTACGACGCTGGCGTATGATTTATGGTGGCAGGCACATAGACCAGTGCCTTTGACGGATCCGGATGGGCCAGCACCTGTGGACAGGCGATCAGTTATTCCTCGGGTGCCACGAGCCAGACGAGGTGGTAGAGGTAGGGATGGAGGCAGAGGTAGAGGCAGGGACGGAGATGGAGGGAGGGATGGGGACGGAGGCAGAGATGGAGGCAGGGGTGGAGATGGAGGCAGAGATGGAGGTAGGGGTGGAGATGGAGGCAGGGGAGGAGATGATGGCGGAGACGACTGGAGACGGAGGTGAGACGGTTAGGCGCAGGGCCGGAGGGTGCGCCCACGAGTGGTGAGGGTTGCCTTAGATGCCATCCCTGAGGTTGGCGAGGAGGGAGAGAGAGAGGAGCAGCCTAGACAGGAGGGAGAGGGTGAGGAGATACAGGAGGAGGAGAGACATGAGGAGGCGGAGGGGGAGAGACAGGAGGAGGAGGTGGAGGCGGAGAGGCATGAGGGGGAGGTGGAGGTGGAGAGGCATGAGGGGGAGGCAGAGGCGGAGAGGCAGGAGGATGTGGAGGCGGGAGGGTAGGATGATGTGGAGGTGGGAGGGCAGGATGAGGAGGTTGATGATGATGACGAGGAGGATGATGCCATAGGTGAGGCTGAGAGACTGCTCAGATGGCAGATGGTAGAGGGGGAGGAGGAGATACCGTCCACTTCAGGGTTGCCGCCGGATGCCACAATAGATCAGAGGGTGGCCGACCTACAATAGAGGCTGGATGAGAGCACAACATAGGTCAAATCATTACATTCGGCACTGGAGGTAGCCCGTGTAGAGCAAGATCAGGCGGTGATCCGCTAGCAGGATGCAGCCCAGTGGTGTACAGAGTTTTCCGCATTATGCACAGGGCCTATGGGAGATATGGTTCGGGAGTTGGCCTGGGTTAGCACAAGACTGGGGTAGTACAGGACCCTGTACGAGCATGCAGTGCCACCAGAGCGACGAGATCCTACCTTATCCCGGTCATAGTCGAGGACAGGCAGTGGACATAGGTCAGGCAGTGGCAGTGGTACCAAGAGTCATTCTAGTGTCAGAGGGTCTACCTCGACAGGGCACACTTCAGGGTACAGGTCACATCACTCACGCCGACATACTCCTAGTCCTAGGTCGATTGGTTCAGTACAGAGATTAGCACAGGTACAGCCACCAGTTGGTGATCCATCTATTACTCAGAGTCAGGCAACAGTGACATCACAGATGTCCTTTACCATTGAGATAGCACCGTCCTTTCTAGCTTCGTCAGTGGCACAGGCAAAGGTTGTGACAGTTTTAGCGCAGAGGTCAGTACAGGATCAGCCGCCAGTGATAGATCCGTCTACCTCTCAGAGTTCGGCAGCAGTGACCTCACAGATGTTTGCCACCATCAGGATGATACCCTCACTCGCGGTTCCATCAGTTTCATAGACAGAGGCTGCTACAGGACCACCTATTGTTTCAGTGCCCGTGACAGAGTTGCATCCGCCACATTCTTCGCCTCGAGGGGATGATGAGAGTCTACCCTAGGGAAATTTTGTTATTATGACACACTGTGTATATTATTTGAGCCTGCGAGCTCCATTTTTGGGATATCCCATGACTTTATCCTGTGACATTGTACCTTTTTGAGATGATAGTATATGATGATGTAGTTTTGATGTGGCCTACATGTTTTATGTGATGCTCTTTGCTTTATGTATTATGACATGTATGATGTATGATTTGTGATGTATCATGTATGTGATATGATGCCTATTTTGTGATATTGATGCCATGATAATGCAATGTTTATTTATATGACTATGTTAATGATGTGCATAATGTATTTAGTAAAAGATGCATTGTTGATGATTATGATAATGCAATGTTTATGCATATGATTTGATGTCATGGATGATGTATGTATGGACCTAATGCAATGTTTATATGATCATGTATGCACTTATGTTTTTGGATGTCACAGGATATCATCATGAGATGGACGAGAGAAGATGATGAGGCCGATGAGAGAAGATGACCAAACTAATGAAAATGCATGTTAATTCCTCGACCAAATCCTTCAAAACTTTACCATAGGACATTAGTATTTATTGCTTTTAATCATCATTGGGCAGACTATTGTAATGGCCATGAAACACCATGATATGACATAGATCAAGGTGTGCAAGGTTGTACCATCACGTAAAACAAACAGTCACAGACCAGGATGATCATGACTCATACTAGGAGCGTGCTTGCCCCAGTCTTTTTGCCATAATCAACCACATGCAGAAAAAAAGACCAAGACAAATCATGACATGTCGCTGCTTCTCTAAATCCTGTTTCCAGGACATCCTTGAGAAACTAGTAGCATGATTGTCAAAATATAAAAAGAAAGAGTCCTTACCATGATATGTCGTTGTTTTTCTAAATCTCAAAATTAGGACCTCGCTGAGAAACTAGTAGTCATGCGTGTTAATTGACATGATACGTCGCTGCTTCTCTAAATCCTGCTTAGTGGGATCTCGCTGAAAAACTAATATCATAATAAAAACTAAAAGACAATTGTCAAGTGTTTTCCAAGTGCGTCTGGATATCCACAGTTCTGATGTCGAGATGCCATGTCCGATAATGTCGAGATGTCAAAATGTTGAAAGTTTTGATTGACCTTGGAAAATGCCGAGAATTGGTGAATTCAGGAAGGACACATCCTGAATAATGCCAATGACTAGAGGATTTGATCCCTAATGGTCGTAAGGGGTCCCTCAAAATAATGACGATGCCTAGGAAGGACACATCCTAAGGCATAAATGACAGAGTTGGTTCTTCAGAAGGACACATCTGAAGAATACTGATGTCACGAAGAGTGATCTTTAGATGTCAAGAGGATCACTCAAAATGTCGAATGACAATGACGACGCTGAGGAAGGACACATCCTAAGGTGTAAATGACAGAGGTTATCGTTCAGAAGGACTCATCTGAAGACTAACCGAAATTTGACAGTTTGAACGGTTTATGATGATTTGACTTGCTTTGCCCGAGTTTGACTTGTGTTTGAGTATATGTCGATATTGCCTTGATGATATGCATGATGTGCCGATGAGATTGCCATGCTGAATAAATGATTGTTTTACTTTGGTTTAGGAGTCTTCCTATGTCGAAATTGATTGAAGACTTTTGACGTGTGTGCTAGTGTAGTGCCATGAACCCTAATGGACGACCTAGTGCGGCCTCGGGGGCTCATCGATAGATGGCCTTGCCTATGTCATACACTCAGAGACCTCGTAGTTCGACATGACCAATGACTTTGTCTTGATGAGCAAAGATTGCGTCATGATTTTATTTTGACAAACCTAAGAGGACTGACCTAATGTCTTGGGGACTCATATGGCCTTGCCTATGTAGCAAATGTGCAGAGACAACGTAGTTCGGACAAACAATAAAGACTGATTGATATGACTGACTTTGACAAGAGATGACAATGTGTTTGCGTTTTTCGAACAGTCTGATGTTTTGTTTGTGGTTTTCTTAGGCGTTTTATGATTTTTAGGTCTTTTTTTTCAGGACATTTTGCGATTTTTTTGTCTTTGTTCAGATGATTTTATGTTTTTGTCTTTTTCAAGACTTTTTATGATGTTTTTTATCTTTTTTCAGGACTTTTTATGATGTTTTTTGTCTTTTTTCAGGACTTTTTATGATGTTTTTCTGTCTTTTTTCAGGACTTTTTATGCCAATTTTCAAGATCATGTGTGACATCCACTGCAGTTTCATGATATTTTTTTTCCCCCAGTTATGTCTAAGACTTAGCCATTTGCAAGGAATATGGATGGGATGCTGCTGACCTACTAGACGGACAGTCGTTAGGACTTGATGTCAATCATTTATCTACTATGACAGGTAGGGTAGGTCTACAGTATCCATAAAATTTGTAACTTGTCTCATTTATGGCTCCTCATCTTTTTCTTTTGCATCAACTATAGTATATGATTGATATTTTAGCAATGAATTATCACATGTACTTGCCAACAACTCCCCTTCTTCCTTATAAACTTGCTCTATAATTTCATCAATTATATTTGATCCTACCATATTTGCAATACGGTCTACCTAACTTTCCAAACTGACATGCTCACCCAACTCATGTATATCATGTGATCCCATCCCAACCACCTCAGGATCTATGCAAGCAAAAAAAAAATCCTATTTATCATGAGGTAGCAAGAGTGGGAAGAATGATTATGAGATTTCTCTTTGATTAACAGAGTTAGATAATAGAGATTTTTCCCACATCAACTTTGAGATTATTCCATCTAACTGCTGCTCATGTCTATAAAATGGTTTGGCTTATACAAACACAAGGATTTTTCCATGGGTGAAATCTCTATTTTTGTTTGCCGTCCCTTGGGAAAATTCACTATAAACATTAGGGCTTTGTTATTTTTTGAGGGCCTATTATTAATGATAGGCACATTAGCATCCTTTTGATGAAAAATAAAATTAGAACTCCCTAAACTCTGTGCCAATAAATGAGAATCGATGACATTAAATGAGCATGACAAAAGCCCCATTTCCGAAGGAGAAGTATCCATCACTGCAAGTTTTCCCTTTTTCATCTTTTTAGCATATAGCATCAAATCTAATCCCACATTAAAGACTACTGGAGAAGAGGAATAAGATAAATTATCTTTTAACACATTCACCAACATACTTATATCTTTCTCTATTTGACAGTTTGTGAGATTTAAATCACCTAAAATATAAGCTTTTTCTTTCTCAACTATTTCCACCACACTTGTATCTACTCTTGTTTTATTTTTAGTAATAGGTGAATCCCCTAGATCATCAGTACACTGAGTTTCTAAGCACTCTTGGAAAAAATTCCCCAATAAATGGAAGAAAGTACAAACATTGTTTGGATTCTCTATTAGGATTTCCTTCATCCAAGTTCCAAACTTCGAATGTATCCTAATTGATGAAGGAAATTCCTTTGAGGTTTTTAGCAATACACAAACCCTAATCATTTTATCATATTTTTGAAGAAATCCATGTCATGGCATACAAAAATCTTCAAACTATTTGTAATGGCTTCCATAATATCCATTTCCCTATACTCTAACGGAAGTGTGGGCAATAATATCTAGAAAGGAGAAAATTTCACTACAACAGAAAAAAGGATCAAAGTTCAAGATCCATGCCCGAGTGAACAAACCAGAGCCCTCAAAAAACCACGATTTAACCTTTAAAATAAAATCTCTTTGCAAATTTGTTTCAAAGAACATAATAAAAAAACCATTACCCTGATCTATGTAAAATATCTGGTTAGCCCCGACCCATTTTGAAAAAAGTAAGTTTTTTAAAGTTTCAACAAAAGGTAAAAATTTCCAAAATTTACATGTTAAAGCATGATCTTTAAGATCTTGAATTTGTGCACTCAATACTTCTTCAAGAAAAGTAAGTTGCACTAGATCTTTATATCCAGGCTCTTTAACAGAGGTCCGAGGAGGGCATTCTTTGCAAACCTATTTCTTGTCTACTTTTGATCGCACATTTTTCATGAAAGAAAAATTATTTGAAAGAGAATTGCTAGATAGACTTTTAACAGAAGCAACCAAATGCAAAGGCTTTACCTTATTCCGTTGTGCATTCCTCAGTTGCAAATTGAGAACCCAATAACAATCATCATGCTTTCGAGCTATGTTATTATGGTAAGAAGCAGGTGTGTTTGCCATAGAGCTATACTTTTCAGAAAAAAACTTAGATCCATTGTGATCCTCAATGGAGTGATGGAAATTCCTTGAATTTGGATTGAAGGGAACTCCAAATTTGATTGGAATACTATTAGGAAATGATGTTGGAGTATACTGATCAGAAACCACATCCCCCCAAGAATGAGAATCGTCGATGGTGTCAGAATCCAAAGCACAAATGTTAAAAGGAGGTTGCTTTTCCCAATTAAGTGTTTTTCTAGCTTGGAAAATAGGACGAGGATTCCCATTGGGATGCTGAAAACCTTGATGGAAACCAACTCGACCAAGAAATATCATAGATCCCTTTGACTGGCCCAAAAATCCCTATTTCGCCAAAGAAAAAGAATTTCCCAACACCCTAGATGTCGATCTATGTGATGCTGAATCAAAAGGAATCAAAGGAACACGCCTACTATTCTGATCTACTCCATGAAAGGTTGAAGTCATTCCAGAATGGTAAGAATATTTTGAAAAATTATTGAGATAAAAAAAACCTTTGCTTTGTTTCGTGCAGTCCCCCACTTTCATCTTCTTCGTGTAGATACATAAACTTGACCTAGGCCTACAAACTTTATTTTCTCCATATTTCTTCTCAACATAATTAAAATATTTAATTATGTCCTATAGTCCAAACTCAACTATTAATTAAATAATTCTCAATTATTTAATTAATTCATATCTTTTATTCCTCCTAACTATTTAAATAAATAAATTATATATTTTTTATTTAAATATGTCACCAATTTCTTATGTCCCTCTATAATTAAATAAATTCCCAAATTTATTTAATTATTATTTGTCCACTATTTCTTCCTGGTTATTTAAATAAATAAACTTTATTTATTTATTTAAATACGTCATTAAGATCTTCTGTTTTCTTATAATTAAATAAATTTTTATAATTTATTTAATTATTGTCCACATTGGTTTTTTCTAATTTTAAATAAAGGGATTTAGTTAAAATTTTCCACTTTCTAATTTCCCTTCAAGTAAATAATTAAAAATAATTATTTACTGTCACATGGTCCCACCACTTTTGAATTAAATTAATTTTTAATTCAAAAGGTCAACTCAGTCTTTAAATCAAATAATTTTAAATTATTATTTGATTCTCCAACTTTTTCTTTTTCCATGCCCGATATTTCCTCTTGTCACATGCATTTCTACCCATTGATTTGATCTTTCTAAAATCAAATCTCAACCTTTAATTTCAAAATTTAACCTAATGTAGCCCTAACCCTAATTGCTAGTTGTCACATTTAATTTCAACCTTTGATCTTAGGGCATCTCTCAACTTTCAATCCTGGCCATTCCTTTAAAATTGGCTTTTCTATAAAAGACAATTTTAGCCTCATTTGGACATCTCTTGACTTTGTGACTTCATGCTCGACTAGTTTATGCTTCAAACTTTAGACTTGTTTTCATTTGTTGAGTACATTGCAACAATATTAGAATCCTTAAATATTTGCTTAGGGCTTGTCATAGGTTATAGTTTCCCATCAAAAATCTGAGGAAAAATATCTACTTGCAGCAAATGGAGAAGGTGCAATGAAGGTGATTCATGGAGGGCATGAAGACTTGGTGAGATTGTTCTTTTCTTTTAAGCTATTTTCTTCCATTGTTCTTCATTGTTTAGCTAGGGTTTAGTTTGCTTATGCTTTATAATGCTAACCTGAAATTTTTCCTTAGTTACATTGGTGAACCCGACGCAAAAACACTCTTTTTGTAGATTTCCGTATGGCTTTTCATCTTTTTTGCAGGTATAGGTATATAATTCTACATCTACAACTTTTTGAGCCGCAATCACTATGTCATGACACATCTAAATTTTTGAGTTGCATCTGAGAGACAAAACAATGTACTTGATTTCCCGAGATGCATCTACAGGCCCGATCGATGCATCTAAAATTTTCAACGCATTTGATATGCAGAACGACGCATCTGCTTGGTAAATTCATGCTTTCGGTGTTGCAATGCATTCACTCTGCAGAATGACGCATCTACTTGGTAAAATTTGTTTTCATATTTTTGATAGAATTTCTAGATTTTCTTTTCTGTTTAGTAGGTTAGAGATTTTTAGGGTTAGTAATTTGTTGTTTACATCACGTGGAAAAGCTGGAAGAGGAGTCTAACTTTTTTTTGTTGATTTTTTTTTTTTATATAACTCTTTTACAATCTTAAATCAAACAAACAAACAATCTACAACTTGCATTCACATTTCATGGGTTTAAAATGAACATGCATATTCACTCATGGGCTTAAAATGAACACAATCTTGCATTGAAACTCATGAAGGCTAAAATTTACATGCATTTTTCATGGCATTGTCTTAAAATGAACATTGTTTGTCTCACACTAAGTTGGGTTTAAAATGAACAAGTGTCTTATGTGTCTTGTGGTGTAGTGATATTCTCTTAAGTGTGTATGCAATTCTCTTACGCTTTGTATGATCTTGAGAAATAAAAACACGAAGAGGTTGTTACTTTACCACCCCCACATTTCAATTTGGGCTTTAAAAATGAACAAACTTATGCTCGTGTGGGTTGAAAGATTTGTGTATGCAATCTCCTCGCGCCTTAGTGAGATTTTGGATGACAAGAAACAAAGCTTTCAATTCACTTTTGATTAACCTTAGAGGGGCCTGCCTTGAAAGAGGGAATGAATCGAACTAGTTTTTCACTCGGGTCCGTATATAAAAGGATAAGACTAAACCATCAAGTCCTCATGGTATGTAGGCCTTAGCCATGCAGTGTCACTCAAAAACAGGTACCTACCTTTTCTTTTAAAGGTATAAGAGCCCCTAGTAGAGTGATTAAATCCTTAAGTGGCTTGTTGTATGCTCGCAAGGTGCCATGTCCCCGAGTATTCACTAGAACCCTCTTGTGTAGTTTGCCAAAAACCCTTCTATTTGTTGGTATAGCAATGGTCATTGCCAAGGCACCCACATTCTCATAGTTCTTAGTAGAGGTGAAGAGCTTATCATGGGAGATTTATGAGGGCTCGAAGCTTGGTTGACCTGAGAAGTGAGTGCAATGTAAGGGGGAGCTAGTGTGGCCAAGCTTCTAAGTCACCCACTAAGAATAAGTGTGGTTGGAGTAAAATCCACGTGGGATCCATTGAATATAGTCCTTTCCAACCCTAGGTTTGTGCTTGTTTGAAATAAAGAAAAAACCATGTGTTTTCCAAGTATTTTCTAAACCAATGAACAAATAAATATTCTCCACAAATATGGAACAACACATTCAAACTAAAACAAACTCAAAAATCGGCCAAAAATTGCAAAGAAACTAGACTTTAGACTCTGTGCAATGCATCTGAGACTCTGCACAACACATCTTCCTTCACAAATCACATTTGTCAAACAGAAAAATGCATCTGACTATCCTACAACAAATTTGCTTCACATAAACACGTAATTGATCTGATGAATTGCATTTGTTGTCCTAAACATCACATTTGACTGCTATGCAACACATTCGCTGTCCAAAATGATGCAATTGACCTGATGAACCACAGTCACCATCTTAAGCAACACATTTGATAATCCTTCAACACAGTCACCATCTGAAACAACGCATTTGTACCTTGCAACACATTTGATACCTGAAACAACACATTTTCCTATCATTTAGAAAAAACACTGTCACTTTCCCAAATATGAGACTAAACACTTTTAGTCTATTTCTAAGACATCTTTCCTTAGTGGTACCTATTCAAAACTGGAAAAACAACATAATTTACGTTGCATACCTTTGGCTTAAGTCATACTTTTGCATTCTCATTTTCTAGACTTCATCATCATGTCTTCAATTCACCTTGATACACTTGCTAGTCAAGTTGAATACTAGTTACTTTGTAATGGCCAATGCCAACAAGCCGTAGACTTCAAAAGACAATTTTTCCAATCCAAATACCAATTCCCTCCCTACCAAGAATCCATATGTCCTAGTACTTCAACCATCTACCGTCATTATCAAGAGTCCCTTAACACAAGTCATACCATTTATACACAACAAACATCCATTTATCACCCTTATTCTAACTTTGACAAGGGAAACCAACCATCCACTAGTCCATTCCAAGTATCGATGTCCTATCCTAGTCCTTCATCTACATCCTATCCTAGTCCATCACCCATCAACCCCTTCCAAGTCTCTAGGCCCTATCCAAATCCCTTATCCACTAATCCTTTCCAAGCCACCTCGTCCCAACATACATTTAGTCATGCAAATGCTATCCTTGTTCAAAGTAACATCTTAGTTAATAAAATTAAGGATACATGTCAAAAAGAAATGCCAAAGCATGACATCATAACTTCACCTTCATGTCAAGATAAAGTAGTCCATCCCATGACCCTATCCTTGAAGTCTTTCTAGATAATCATAGCATCCAAGACAATCCCATCTTTAACCAAGACACTACCATTGATCAAGAAATCTAAAATGATGCACTCCTTGACCTTTATGCCATTCACGATCAAACACTTGACGATAACTCTATCCAAACTCCAAGTGCATCCATTTCCCAAAATAAGACACTTGCCTCCCCAGGACACATATATGATCTTCCTTTAGAACAAGAGTCTTCTACTTTGGAAATATTTTCAAATGATCAAGCTATAGTTGAATTCATTGGACTCTATGAAACTGACCATAAGGACGGTTTCAACATTGACTTGGAAGCACCAATAGAATCATCCAAATCTAATATGTCATAAAATCAGACCAAATATATCAGTCAAAATTTTATGACATCTTATCAACTAGGATCATTTGTCTTTGTCAGAGCAGGCTTTCTTGTAGATGAGAATATTCCAAGTAACAGTGTCCACATACACAATGATGGGTTTGCATCTTGCTTCCAAAATGACAAATACCCCATCGCAAAATTTTTTTTTTAGAGCATGCAATATCAAGGAAAATTATTGGGCATACATGAGCAAGGAATTCTAGAACCAACACAACTTCAGGAAAATTACAGACGTCAAGGTCTTGGTTATTCCTCAGTCAGAGAATCAAACGATGTTAGTGGTACCTCTGCGATATTGGGGGCAACTTTATCTGATACAAATGTCAAAATAGAGGCCATGGGTAGTCATTTTCATAAGGTTTTTACCAACACTCCTTCCATTCACACCGGGTGATCCAACACTAGTAGTTTACAATTTTTGGCCAAACTAGACATTGAAATAATTTTTTTAACTAAATCTTCACTTTTGGGCACTTATAGCGGCTAAACCGTGAGGAATTTAAAGATGATGCAAACTAATTTTTTGTGACATTTTGTATGTAGATTATAAATGTATTTTTTTCAAAATTTTTGGAATCAATTTGCACTTATTTTTCCATCTCCCTCGGAAACTAGTTTTTTTTTCAGAAAACAACATTTTTGAAAAGTGACGCTCACCGTATAACGCGTAACTTTTTTCACATGAAGGATACAATTCTAATTCTTTTGAATTTAGATTTGTAACTCCGATATCTAGTGCTTCCAATTGGTTAGATAGTTTTTTATCGAATATTTTTTATTTAATCAAGTTTCAAAGTCAAACCAATTACAATTTAGACATAATGCAACCGTATAATGTGTAACATTTTTTGTATGTATTGAAATTCAATTTTTTTTTGTTGGATCAAGGACTTCAATATTTGGTGCATTCATATTTTTCAATTTTTTTTATAATCTGCTATTTTTCCACATGTGTAGAATATAGAGCTTGATTTTCGGTGAAAAACCTATGTTTAATAAAACTATAAAAAAAAACATAATAAAACCAAAACATATTAAAATTATATTTGTTGGATAGCTCATTTTGAGGACTACTCGATTCCAGTTGGGTTTGTGAAGTCTTCACCATTTTCATCTTCAACCCAAGCTCCAAAGTGCAGAAAATTAGATTTTTTTGTGTCTCAAGGGGAGAATGAGGGATTAGGGGGGTTCGTACAAACCCCTAGGAGTTCGAGCCAACCACCCTTCCATAATGCATTTTGTTTGGTTTTTGGGTGGGAAAGAATTAAATGGGTTCGCTTGAACCAGTAGGTTCGTACGAACCCCTAAAATCATTTTTTTTTCCATGGGGTCATTTTTTTGTGAGTTTTCCTTCCTGACTTGAATTGTAAAACACTTTTGTGGGTTTACCCCACCATAAACCGTCATTCCAACATGAATAAACTTTCCATTTGGAACCAAAAAAAATGAAATTATTATAAATCAAAAGTCCAAAATCAAATGTCAAAGGCCATTGAATCAAACAAAAATCCAAGTGGACAAATGAAGTTAAAATGGATCCCAAAGAAAATTGGATCAATAAAAGAAAATATACCGAATCCAAAAGTCAATCAAAATGTGGAGCCATAAGAAAAGAGGACTCCCACATATAATACATGTCCACCTCCTTCAAAATGGTCATCAAAGAAGACATATAAAAGTGTTGGTTCCAAACACCATCCGAGTCAAAATTCCAAATTTCACCATCCAACATCCCAAGTTTGGAAAATAAAAAGTGATTCATCCAAACGTCCAAACAATCCTTCCACGTCTACCATCAAAAGTCATAACCCAAAATCTTGCCTAAAGTCCAAAAATCCCATGTCACATCTTGGTTAGCAATGCTTTATCATAGGGACTCTAATGACACTTTATTGCGATGTGCGTATTCGGCTAAGGGCAACACTAGAATCAAAGAGGATCATGATGACATCAATCAGTTGTATGCAAGTGCTATGATATTGACAAGGCAACTACTTTAGAAAGGTCATTATTGGCATATCATGGCACTTGTCTCTACATCAACACCTTCAACAGTTTCAAAACTATTAGTGAGCATCCAAGAAGTCCTGTCCATATAAAAATACCAAAAAAAAATTTGAAAAGAAAAAGTCAAAAAAATAGTAAAGAGAAAATTTCGTCCAATAGTGAAAAACATTCTTATGGCGCTTTGGATAAGTACCATGATGAAAACCTAGAAAATAGGCGTCATGTGTATGAGTAATTATCTATGTGGACTTTACACTTGGGGGCAAGTTGTCTCATTTCCCATGCCTTCCTCATGACATTTACATCCGTCCATTTAATCCATATCATTCCCCATCCATTTTCCCACCTACCTTGATCTTGATAAGGGTTGGGGTACAAACATAAATCATGCTTTGGGAAAAACTCTTGACATGTCTATCCTTTGGTCACATACAATTCATGAAATATCATGTCATTACCTTCATAGCCTCATTATTCCTATGCACCATCATCCTTGAAGATCATATGACAATTCCTCCAATCTCATGTCTCCTATATTTTACCAAGACCACCTATCATCCTTTCATGTCTGCCACCTATCTTGGTTTTCCCTTGTCAAATGGTCTAAGGATACTCCATCATCCCATTCAATCCTGAAAAGACATCATTCCAAATGCAACGAGGCTAACCCATACAATCTTGCTATGCATCCTAGCGCATCATCCAAAATGTTCAGTGGATTTGTTCCTAGCCCCACTACAAAACCTTGATCCTTCAGTCATATTATTGTCATTCTTATGTTGTTTCGGGATGTGTCCTTCCCATATCAAGCAACGTCATCATCATCATCACCTGTCAATTGGTATTCAACTTGACTAGGGGCAAAATCTTGTTTGTTCCTAGCACATCATTCACTTTGCATTTGTCATGATCCTCTCAAAACATTTCAAAGAAAAAAATCAAATATTCAACAAAAGACAAAAAAATCAAAAACATTTCAAAGACAAAAAATCAAATATTCGACAAAAGACAAAAAAAATCAAAAACATTTCAAAAAACAAAAAAATCAAATATTCGATAAACGACAAAAAAATCAAAAACATTTCAAAAGACAAAAAAATCTAATATTCGAAAAAGACAAAAAGATCAAAAACATTTCAAAAGACAAAAAAATCAAATATTCGACAAAAGACGAAAAATTAAAAAACATTTCAAAAGACAAAAAAATGAAAAACATGTCAAAAACATAAAAACATCCAAATAACACTCAAAAATCCCAAAAACAGAGTCAAAGTCAATCATGTTAGTTAGTCCATGTCAGTATTGAACTACATTGCCTCTATGAGTAAACATAGGCAAGGCCATCTATCGATGAGCCCCCAAGGCCCCCTAGGTCAATACTTTAGCATTCATCATGTTAGTCAAATAAGTCAGACAATAATCAAATGCAGACACAAGACAATCATTTGAACTATCAACATTTAAATCACAAACCAACAAACAACATAGTCCAACTGGTCATTAGGTCAAACATCAGTCAAATTTCCAAAACAGTGTCAACTTGGTCATTTTATGGTCCCCTTCAAGATGCGTCCTTCTTGGATTTGGACCCTGTCAAAATGTCATTTGACTTCTTAGGATGTGTCCTTCCTAACAACAAGCCTAGTCAAATCATCAAATCGTCCAACCTATCCAATGATCACACTAATGAATTTGACAACATATTTCGACGGACGTTAGTCAGTCATTCGACAAATCTTTGTTGGAAAAGCGACGAAATGACAAAAACATTTTCATCACTATTTTTTCGTTGCAAGTCTGATGACAAATTAAACATCAAAATAATGGCCCAGATTTGTTAGTCGTCGGCATCATCAAATGAGTCGGATGTTTGTCGAAATATCGACGACAAGTTCGTTTATCCACCGACAAATTACAATCAAAATGAAATTGCAATGGCTCTTCCGAAGCATCGAAAGAACACCATAAGTTCATCGCAATTTCGATGAAATGGGAAAGTATTTACGATGAAGCCTTCATCATAGCTAAGAAACTTCGTCAGACCTTTTATGTGATTCATTGGTGGCATTCGTCGAAATTGCGACGAAATGGGAAAGGAGTTACGATGAAGCCTTTGTCGCAACTAAGCAACTTCGGCGGACCTTTTCTGTGATTCGTCGGTGGACTTCATCGAAATTGTGACGAAATGGAAAAGGAGTTACGACGAAGCCTTCATCACTGCTATAGCAACTTCGTCAAACCTTTTCTGTGATTCGTCGGTTGAGTTCGTCAAAATTTTGACGAAACAATGCAAATTTTTTTTAAGTATTCGTTGAAATGTACTATCGGTGAGAGATCAATCAAGTCGCATTCCTTCGTATTCAAATCTTGGGAAATTATTTTATTCGGTCATTTTCCATGTTTATTAGACATCCATTGAGACGTCATGTAGTTTCGCTGATGCCTTGAGTCTCTTCGACAGTCAATATTACATATTGCTTTGGTGTCACACAGTCTCATTGATGTTCTGAGTCTCACCGATAGCCAATAGATCATATGTCACTATGGTGTCATGCAGTCATACCGAAATTCTGAGTCTCCCCAAGAATTATTCCTTTGGTCTTAAGTGTATTGCTACGATTCTCACCAATGATAAATTATCGCTGTGACAAAATGAATGTAAGTGGAGAAACTTTTGCATACCTCCAGATGGTACAAAATTTCATGGTTAAGTCGAAGCCTCCCATCAACAACAAGATCCAAATAGCTGTGTATCTATCTCAATCAAACCTCTAAACCCTTCAAAGCTGTAAATTTTTCCACTAACCTGTTATGCACAAAAGTCAAATTTTAGAGTTATGTCACCACTAAAAACAGAGGAAATAGAGCTTTGAAACCAAATCCACACACAACACAATGTGGTATTCATACAAAGTGATACAAACAAACTAAACTTAGAATGGAAAAAACTTCAAATTATGATGCAGAGCATGGATTCAGGGTATAAAGAATCATTTTTCTGCCACCATAGTGAAAAGTTAGCACTTTCTTTCATCTTTGCATACTGGTTTGATGCTTAAAACGATGCATTTCCTATATTGAAAAGTGCATTACCTTATTGAGCTTCTCTTTGTTTCGAGAATAGTTTAATATTCTCTACTTAACATGGCCAACTATGTGACGGTGGAAGCTCATTTGGCCCCTCCCCCCTCACATCACTCTCAATTCCCCATACCCAATCATATAACATTAATCATTCATTCATCCATTAATAACATATAACATTCATTCATTCATCCATTAATAACATATAACATTCATTCATCCATTAATAACATGTAACATTCATTCATTAACATATAATATTCATTCTTTCAGCTTTTACATATTATCAAAAATATGGTTGTCATGATATGATGACAATCACTTTTTTTTTTGTTTCTTTTTAAAGCTACAAAAATCTGAAGTGGAGTATCATTTTCTAAATCAATATTTGTCCCCCCTTTAGTTGTTCTTCCCTCCGCCCATGATCTTAATGTATGCCTAGTCATCTGCTCACGACGTGGACCTGCAACACCAATCTGTGCAATAAGAAAAAAATGTTAAGTGATATGTTTTATTATTATTGTTAAAAGTATTTCATTAATTGAAAGAACATTAGAGTGGTTCTCTTTACCTGATGGGTCCACATCATGTTCTTGAACTTTTGTTATAGAGTCATGCTCAACATGCTGAACACCCTCTAAATCCTGATCTACAGTTGAAACACGAAAGGTTACATTAATTAATACACCAATTGAAATTAAATATGTTTAAGAGAGCATGAGAGCGGTCCTCTTACCTGATGGGGCCACATCATATTCGTAATCTTCTCTAGCTTGATCATGCTCAAACACGTTGATCACGCTCTACATGCTCTAAAGTTGAAACACGGAAGGTTACATTAATTAATACACCAATTACAATTAAATATGTTTAGAAGAACTTTAGAGTGGTCCTCTTTACCTGATGGTTCTTGATCTTCTCTAGCTTGATCATGCTCAACATGTTGATCACGCTCTACATGCTCTAAAGTACTAGGATGCACACCATGACCTTCATTTGTAGGTTGTGCTCCACCCTCACCAGGCTGCATTCCAATTTCATGTGCAGTATTATCATCACTTGAATGTTTAAAAAAAATAGGCATGTAATTGCTTTATGGTGGAAATTAATATTGAATAGATTGCACAAGTATTCAATTTTAAATAAACTTTATTGAGTTTATTTACCTACGTGTCAGATGTAGTGGAAGGTTGTGTTTTCCCAGTCAAGACTCTTAGGCGTTCAACCACGACTCCATGGCCTTGCTGGAAGGAAATCTTCAGGTCATCTTCTGTGGGAACTATGTTGAATTCAGATCCCTACATTTTTTCATAAGATCATGAATTTTGCTTCTATGGTGTGATAAAACCGAAATTGTTTTCAATTTATTATTTGGATACTATATTTCATTTATTGATACTTACAATTCATGCGACTAATTTCATATAACCACCAGAGCCAAGTTTGTGTTTCTTGTGTTTTTCTAGTCTTGCCTTTGTTGCCTTTGATGTGTTGGGAAACCTATGAAAAGTTTGAAATACGTTAGATTATGTAGAAAGAAAGAGTAATCAGTATATAATTACATTGTTGATAGTATCACATACCTTCCTTGGCCTGGTGGTGTCTTTCCTTTTTTCTTTTCAGCCTTCTCCTTTCCATCTGACACTAGGTCCTTCCACTCCCTCTCCGAAATCATGGGGGGATGCTCGTACTTTTTGTTCTTCCCTTAATGTGACCTATATTGGTCCCTCGCATACTTTAGATAGGTACCAGCTTTCTTAAGGACCTTGGTTCAGTTAAATGTTTTATCACCGAACAACACAACTAAATGATTAATGAGCTCATCTTTTAAATCTTGATTTTGGGCATTCCACCGTGTACGTATGGTGGGCCCGAAGAGCTCTAATGTAATATCACTTAGATGTTTATAAAAAAAATCATTTCCTGCAAAATGATCATGGGATCAATAGTCTAAAAAGAGCGATCAATAAGTAAATTTCAATTGGACTATATATAATAATAATTAAAACATTTTAAAGTACCTGGGACCTTCTCTATCTTTATGGGAACGAAATCCTCGGTCACCACAAGTGTGACCGAAAATGTTCCCGCAGTAATACGAGAAGATCCGGAAATGCTGCTAAAACATCACCGCATCTAGTGGCCTCTGCATTCCCAGGTACATGTCCTCGACGCATGTTCCGGCATGTGTTCGCGCCAGAGGGTGCATTAACGGATGCCTCATGGTATGTGTCCGACATTTCAGACGATAATATAGGCATGAATGATGGGGTCAGATGATGTGATGTATGCGTAGGAAGATCAGGATGGACACTTGTACCAACCCCTACTCCTCTGGGCAGCACTTGCAGTACCCTGATCATGGCCAGGAGCATCATGAGGAGGAAATAACCCTATAAAAACAACACATATTTTAGTTCATAACATAAAAGAGTACAAAATATAAAACCATGAATGAACTTATGTTATAATTAAAGACCTCATGACAACTTACTTGCAAGTTTTGTAATCTCTCAGTCAATATTTTAACCCTCTCTCTTATCTCATCTGTTTGAGGCACTATAAATATCAACTTAACCATTTCTTCATTGCATTTTTTTTGGATCTTCTTTATCATATCAAGAGGGTTTGGTGAATAAGCGATGTCATCATCACAAAATATTGACTGTACCTCACTATGGATGCTCTCCTCTACTGCTGGTGCCTTTCCCCGATTAGTCGACTACAACAAGAATATTAAAAACATTATCGAAATTAACCCAATAAAATTATGAAAAGAATATAATAATAAATTTTTTTTCTCATATCTAATTTGTACAATTACAATGAGGTAAACCTGTCGGGTAGAAGCGCATGAAGATACATCGTGATCTGTGCTCTGGGCCAGAGCCTTCTCCGTACGATCAATGTCCTGCTATGACAAAAATTAAATATAAAAAAACATTACCGAAATGAAACCAATAGACTTGTGAAAAAAAACATAAGAATAAAATGGTATATTGGAGTCATTAATTGGAGGTTGGGTAAAATGGTACATAGTACGTACCACCCCCATAGTAACTATGTTTGTAACTAAGTGATTCAAATTGTCATTGATTAGAAACTCTTCCTCTGTAGTTATTGATTTTATCATACATACGAATACACGGTTTCCCTCGCGCCGCTCGAATATGCAATTGGATTGCTTATTTGTTGACCCAGGTTGTGTACTGTTTATAAACCTTGCAATATTCCCTGATTCTTTTGGCCTTTCGTCAATGTACATAGCCACTCCTTTATTTTGATCCAATATCTTTTAGTTGTATATTATTTGCTGACAGTGCATACCTACACATACTTCGTGTATATTGAACCAGTTGCATCCAATGTTTGTAACTGTAACAAGGTCCGACATACTCCATCAATTCAATAACTTTGTCATAAAAAACCTTTATGCCGTCCATGCAAAATAGGACCAAACCATGTAATGACGATGGTGCTATGCGATATATCCTCTCATTGACACAAAAATCAATTTCTATTGGAGGAAGTTCCTTGGGTACCCATTGTTTCCGTAGATGTTTGTACCTCAAGGGCACCTTGACGTCACCTATGCTCTCATCATCATAAGAACATGACCCCCCTTTAGTAAGAAAAAATTCCATGCGTTTATAGACTTTTCTTCTAGTCTTTTGACCTCTAGTTGATCTCCCTCTTTTAGACATACTACATGTCTCGCTTTCCTCTTCTCTTCCTAAATTTCCCTCACTCAAGGAAGATAGATCTGACAAATACCTATTTGGTGGTACCTGCACTCATAAGGATGTTGGATGAAGTTCTTTCATGGTGATGTGATCCCAAGGTGACATTATGATTATTCTATCATTTCATTGCTAGAATTTCACAGGTTATAAGGTAATCAAGTCTTGATAGATTGCAAGCTATTGTTACTACCGTCCAAATGTCTCCATCACAAATCAAAAATACTTAACGTTTTAACTCCCAAACTTTGTAAAAAGCGTTAAATGTGACTATGGTCCACCAGTTACACAACCAAGGCCTCAAATGTATTCTCTAATTATAATCAAAGGACTTTTTCTCTTCATTCAAGTAAATAAACTTGAAGGGAAAAACCACCAAGTGGTTTATTGGACACCTACATGATTAAAAATAGCAGAAAATTTACATTTAATTTCCATATGTCTAAGTGGTTAACGGGGAGGGAGTGTGTACTAGGCCTGGTTAAGTCATCATAAGTTTACGCTTTGGCAATAATTTTTTTCTAAGTCATATTAAATCTTCCTATGTCTAATTGCTCGAAGATTTTTGGTATGTTTTAAGGTAGGATGATTGATGAAAGATCCAAAAGACTAGCCTTTCTCCATGGTATCTAGGTACACATAACAACAGTTTTCTCTTATACGGTTGGACATGATTTAAAGAACTTAGCTAGGAATTATTCATTTAAACTAAGGTTTTCTCATAATGCCATTATTGGAAAAGTATGATGAAATTCTTCTATTATGAAGAATTGGTCTATGTGCCTCTAGTAATCATTATAAATGTTTGTAAGGATAAAATGACTAATTGCACCAGGTAGGAGAGAATCAACTTTGAGTTCTTCAAAGATTATATTCCTCTATTCATAATTTTTAAGGGTTGTGTGTGGAGGAGGTTATCACTACCGAGAAGGGAGGAGAACTTTCCTTGTATTATTTTATAATTTTCATTATTCTTATTTATTTTACACTTACATTTACAAATACACATTACATATGCATTTACTGTTTTCATTTATTTCTCATGTAGTTTAATAGTTTGATCGATTTCATATTATATGTGTTGAAGACTTTATAATTTCAATTATATTAATTTATGGATATGTTGTATCTATAAAACTACAAAACCATATGCTCTTTGCATTTACACTTGCATTTAGAAATACACATTTCTATACATAGATATAGATTTCTTTAATGATATGTTGCATTTATTGTTCTAGGAGAGCATCTAGTAATTGCATTTACATTTACATTTAAAAATACACATACATACATACATACATATATATATGTGTGTGTGTGTGTGCGCGTGCGTGTGTGTGTATGTATATCATTTATATTCAGTGTTCAGAAACAACCCATTAGGTCTTCACATTGATACAAATTCATAAAATCAGATCTCCCATACATGTTTTGTTGAAACCTAGGCTTGAACCTCTCATTTCACATGCTTTTCTTCACAAAACTATTGAGGACAACAACTATACCTTCTTTATTTCTCATCCTACGCCTTATTCATGCATCCTACAATTACAACAGTATCCATGGGGCCTCTTATACAAGCTACAATAATCACAAAAAGTGTAAGAGCCCCTTTATATCATGTTTGGACTATGAAACCCTCAAAAATAGGGTAACTCAGATTATGATTTGTTGGTGAGTTGTATGGACAAAATCATTAGCACCAACTCATTCTTGGAGTCTTTTGAAAGAGAAGCGAATCAGGTGGTAGTTAATTACAAACGTTATAGTGTCAAGGTGAATGAGGTGATCAATTTTGATTGGCTAACTGATGAAGAGTACCAAAAATGGGTAAATGTATAGTTAACTAAGAGTGAAAAGGAGTAGGCTGCTAATAGTTGAAAAAGCAGTTGTTGCAGTTACAATAGATTCTAGTTTTGTTTTTTGGTGACAAACTAGGCATAGAATTCTTGAAGTTTTTTGTTGTTGCATCAACCATTCTCAGCAGGCATGATGAACAAGAAGATTCTCTAGGGAGATTGCTGTTGTAACAAATTTTTGGAATATCACAAGGCGGTCCAATTGGCTAGTGACACGTGTGCTTTCTGGACCGATGCTTGTTTTCTCCTAAGAATGATTTCAAGGCCAAAAGTACAAGTTAGGAAGTTAGATATTTTTGGTCGAGTCTAGATGAAGTTGCAAAGAAAATTGTAAAGTATGATGGTTTTAGGGAAAATGCAATTTAGGTTTTGAGTCATTTTGTAGTAGGTTTTGAATTCATGGGGATTTGATGTTTTATGACAGTATTGGTATTTGAATTGATATGATTAATTCAAACTCATGTCTCTCCATTGTACAATCATATCTGAATTTTGAATAAAATGATCAAGGGTTGTTTCGTTCATCTCACTGTTGTGGTGTGTATGATTCTTGTTTTAGGTTTAATTCAAGGAATTAATTAAAA
>VDFB02109042.1:3635094-3679678 GCA_007258455.2 Sequoia sempervirens
TTTACTTAGGGTTAGGTTTAGGGTTCAATGAATGTTCAATTTGGGTTAGGATTGAGGATGGGGTTGGGGTTTAATTAAGGTTATGAATTCAATAAGAGTTCAAATAGGGTCAAGGTTAAGGTTAGGGTTGGGGTTAAGGTTCAATTAGGATAATAATTAGTGTTAGGGTTAGGATTAGAGTTCAACTGTAGTTCAAAGTTAGGGTTATGGTACAATTAGGACTACTTGTTCAATAAATGTTCAATTAGGGTTAATACTTAGTTAAGGTTAGTTTTAAAGTTCAATTAGGGTTTGGGTTAGGGTTGGGATTATGAATCAAGTAGGTTTGGGTTAGGGTTTGATTAGAGTTAGGTTTAGGGTTTAGTTAGAGTTAGGGTTAGGGTTAGGGGTAGAATTCAATTATGCTTAGTGGTCAATTACAATTAAATTTAGTGTTCAATTAGGGTAAGGGTTAGATTCCAAATAGGGTTAGGGTTTAACTAGGGTTAGGATTAGAATAGAATAAAGTTTTGTGTTTAATTATGATATCTAGAATTTAGTATAATTTTAGAAAATGAAATGATTTGGACACAAAGAAAAAAATAGAAAAGTTGATTTTATATAGATCTTATTTCTTAATTTATTCCTAAAATTCTAATTAATAATTGTTTAATTAATTTAAAATGAATATTTGATTTAATTGTATTAGATAATTAGTAAAACTAAATAGATAATAAATATTTTATGGATTTTAAAAATTAGAATGGTTAGGATTATAATTATAGATAGACTTAGGTTTGGGATTAACATTAGGGTTAAGGTTAGGTTAGGTTTACCATTTAATTAGAGTTGGGGTTCTAGGATAAAGCTTGGGTTCAATGATAGGGTTAGGGTTGGGGTTAGAGTTAAAGTTCAATTACAAATAGGGTTAGGGTTCAATTAGGTTTAAGGTTAAGGTTAGATTAGGGTTATGATTCAATCTCAACAATAATTCTCACTTTAACTCTAACCCTAAACTTAATCATAAAACTAACACTAACACTATTTTTAACCCTAACCTTAATTCTATAACTAAAAGTAATTCTAATCTTGTCTTTCATGTTGTGGTGCAAATGCTACTAGCATATATATATCATTTATTAATATATACAAAATAGGCCAAGAGATATCTTTGTCGTGGAACCTATTTTATAATAGTACAATAGACGCATCAAAAGGATATCTCTCGGCATATTTTATATATATTATTAATAAATAATATATATGCTAGTAAGTATTTAATAAATAAAATAAAATAAATATATCAATTTTTTACCATACTACTCATTGCCAAGGAGATCCACGTGGTGCCCGCCCATGATATCACAATCAATAAGAACTCGCAACTTTCGATCACGTGATGGTGGGCAACCATGGATCTCAACCATCGGCAATCCTATTCACTCAACATAGTCGCCAGCCTTGTTATTAACCATCGAGCACCTTTCTACCGACATTATAACATCTCCATTTATTTAAAACACATGCATCTTATAACTGCTTTAGTAACGAACGACATAATGTATTAAAGACACATCAAAGTATTTATCATTCCTTCGGCTTCATTAGATGAGACACGTGGCGCTCGCCCGTGATAGCACAATCAATAAAGACCTCACAAATTTTGATCATACGATGGCGGGAAACCGTGGATCTCAACCATTGGCATTCATGTTCATTCAACACAATCGCCGGCCTTGTTATTAACCATCGAGCACCTTTCTACCGGGATTATAACATCTCCGTTGATTTAAAACACGTGCATCTTATAACTGCTTTTCTAACCCGTGGCATAATGTATTAAACAAACATCAAAGTATTTATCATTCCTTCGGCTTCACTAGATGAGACACGTGGCGCTCTCCCGTGATATCACGATCAATTGGTGGGGTCATCACGGGATGGCAGGGAATGATTGAGATCACATGACAATTGATCTACGGCCATGCAAACTTGTCCCTCTGAAAAATAAAAACATTTATTAGGGGAGAGGGCCCAATACACATGGTGCTTGCCCGTGATATCCTGATCAATTGGTGGGGTCATCGTGGGATGGCGGGGAACGATTGAGATCACATGACGATTGATCTACGGCCATGCGAACTTGTCCCTCTGCAAAATAAAAACATTTTTTAGGGAAGAGGGCTCAGTAGTCATGCGTGGCGCAAAATAAAAACATTTATTAGGGGAGATGGCACACTCAATCATGATGATAATACCCAGTCTTACCACATATTTATACTATATATTGTAAATAAATAGTTCAAATGTAAATAAAGAAAAAACCAAATGTTGATAAAAAATGAACCCATACTTGAACACATGAGAACCTCTAAATGTTATTTGAAAAAAACATAAATACATTCATGAAGAAGTGAAATAAGTATTTTTTTGTTTCAAATAAAATATCACAACTCTCCACTATAAGTATATCATTTAAAAAATAAAATTCTCATTTTATAAAATAAGACACTCATTGAAACAAGTATTGTTATCATAGTGAAAAAAATATTGTTCTTATGTGTACAACAATTAGGGTAGCAATGTACGAGCATTGGATAATTTTATATTAATATTTTTTCCTATCGCAAATATATAAGGTGAGCACAATAAATAACATGTATTTTACCATTAAATGTGAAGGATTTTCAAAAAGTTTTAGTGTTCAACTATTGGTCCATTTTTGTTCAATATAAGTTGTATTGTAAACCATTGTGTTGTTTTTATAACAACAAATAGATTTTTTGTGTTCAACTATTACTCCATATGTGTTGAATATAAAAGGTAGAGATATCAAAGATTTATGGTTATCAATAAGTATTTAGTCCACTTAGCTTGTATATTAATTTTAATTTAAATAAAAATATCATATTCTACAAGCAACAAATGATATTTTTTTGGTTCAACTATTGAGGGTTCCATGATTAAGTTTTGGTCGAACCTTTAATAAACCAAATTTTAGACACTTCTCAAAAGATTTACCGATGTGGCGAGTTGCATGATGAGTCATACCTCCAAACCTTCGTTATAGATAAATAAGAGACCCATCTACATTTAAAAAGAGAGAGAAGGTTCTACAATATTCCGGTCAATTGCTACATGCTGAGAAAGTTAGCCTGCATGACTACTGGGCCCTCTCCCCTAAATGAATAAGGGGACATCACTAGGTTGATGACAAACAATGACATAAGTTGTTTTAACGAGGGAACATGAGACCAACAAAAGACTTAGGAAAAATAAAGTTAGGCGAAGGAAATAAAACAATAAAACAAAAAGGGGCCCAGCCTAGAGAAAGCGATGGGGCTTAAGTCATTTTAAAGCCTTCCCAAAAAGTAACAGCCAAGTAGATCCCATCCAAGGTGTAAGATGAACAATAGGGTTTTACATGAAGATTAAGGTAAAACACCAACCTCAGGCTTTTCCCAAACACCATAGATGGCTAAAGACACAAAGAAGGATAAAATAGAACACAAAGAATGAAACTTTGAAGTTCCATCACTACCCATAACCCTAAACCCTAAACCATTAACCCTTAACCCTTAAACCCCAAACCCTTAAACCCTCTACCCTCTCTCTGAAGTCTCTCCCTCCTACCCCCTCTCCCTTTCTCAGGTCTCTCTCTCTCTCACTCATTCACTCCCTCCACCCTTAAAGCTAAACCCTTAAACCATCTGCCTTGTACCCTAAACCCTCCCTCCCTCTATCTCTCTTCCACTCACTCTCTCTCTCAAGTATCTTCAATATCCTACCCCCTCTCTCTCTCCACTCTCCCTCTATCTCCCTCTCCTCCTTTCCCTCCTTCTTCCTCCCTTCCTCCTCTCTCTCCCTCCTACCCCTCATCCCCATCCAAAACCTAAACCCTTAAACCTTCCCTCTTTTCTTCCTTCCATTCCTCTCTCTCTACCTCTCTCCCTCTCTCTCTCTCCACTCACTCTATCTCCAGGGTCTCTCCCTCCTACCCCCTTCCTCCCTCTCTCCATGTCTTTCTCTCACTCACTCACTCATCCCTCTCCTATCCATCACCCCATGAAACAGCCCATGACCATCCCTACCACTCTGCATGGCCATCCTCCTCTATCTCCTTCTCTCTCTCCATCCATCTTCATCCACCCCTCCTCTCCTCCCTCTACCTAACCACTGCTATGCATTTCTAAACCATAAGCCCTCCACCCCTCCCATCTCTCTCCCTACCCCCTCTCCATCTCTCAAGTCTATCTGTCTCTCACTCTTATCTCCCTCCCCTCTACCTTCTATCTCTCTCCCACTCCCTCCATCTCTCTCTCACTGAATCCCTCTATCTCTTTCCCCTCTACCCGTTGGTTGTTTTTACTGTAACCAGGTTGGTCTTCTAATTTATCTATGGAATTTCCAATTCCAATCAAGGGAAGCTTTAAGGAATTGGACCAACTGACGAGGATTTTAAAGACCTCCTACACTTTGGGCTCTCCAAGACCCAGGAGGGTGATCCCTTAATGCATTTACAACCTCTGCAACATTATCGTAAACAACATTAACAAAAACATATAATCTCATTTAATAGCTCAACATAATAGCATAATATTGAATGGAATTGGAATTTCACGAATAATATCAACTATTTGGAGCGTGAGATAACTGCAACACATTCCAAAGTGTAAAATAGTCATTGATTTGAAATTTGTAGCAAGCGCTAGGTAAAGACAAACAAAATACTGAACCATACAAATTAGTACAACTTACATCAGTGTCATATATCCAGTGACGGAGTCAAATTCATAAACATCTAAGGGTTTATGATAACTTTAACACATAACATATAACATCCTTGAGAACTTCGTTCAAGATATGACATGAGATCTTTTGGAACTACCAGTTCATGGACAGTTCTTGAAGTTATACTTCACTTGAAGTATTCTTTTCCATGGATAGTAGTTTAGGTTTGTATATTTTGTATATATTTTGTACGTAGTTGGGGTTTTTTTGTCCAAACAGTCCCTTTTTGGTCGTCTCTGCATCTTGATCTACTCTACTTTAGATTCTAGATTCTCTTTTCATTCCAATGGAATGAACATCCCCAACTAGAGCCACTGATGGAACTTCAGTATTTTGCTCCTTTTTTTTCACTCATGCCTTGCCTTATGTCTCTGGTCTTTCATGGTGTTCGATTTTTCTAAGGGTTGGGGTTTTAGCTTTGTCTTCATGTAAAACCCTAATGTTTATTTCACGCTTTGGCTAGGTTCTATTTCGTTGTTACTTTTGATGGGGTTTGAAAACAACTTATGTCATATCGGTTCATCTAGGCCGAGTCCCTTTGATTTTAATACTTTATTTCCTCCATAGGGTTTTATTTCCTAAGCCTCGGTTGGCCCCGTGTTTCATCTTTTAAAAAACAACTTATGTCGTTGTTTACCATTGGCCTAGTGATGTGCCCTCGTCCTTTTTAATGAATGTTTTATTTTGTAGAAGGGATCAAATTCACACTACCGTTGATCAAATTGCCTTCGTATATAGATGGTTGCCCACCATCGCGTGATCAGAAGCTACAGGATTTTTACCGATTGCGATATCATGGGCGGTCGCCACATGTCCTTCTAGGGGATGAAATTGCGTGACCACTGATCAACTACCATTTGATCTCAGCCATTCCCGCCATCCCGCGATGGCCCCACCACAGTGTTTTGGTCAATCGTGATATCACTGTCGGTCACCACGTGTCTCATCTAATGAAGCCGAAAGAATAAAGGAAATACCGTGGAACATTAATTCGGCCTTAAATACATTAAAAGGTGGGTTACTAAAGTGATCTTAAGATGCACGTGATTCAAATTGACGAATGTGTTATAATCTTGATGGAAAAGCTGCTCAAGATTTAATGATAGGGCCAATGACTGTGTTGAAGGAACATGATCATTGATGCTCAAGATCTACGGTTGCCTTCCATTGCATGATCCGAAGTTGCAGGATTTTTACCAATTGCGATATCACAAGAAATTGCCACATGGACTTCCTTCGAAACATATGGTATGGTGGGCCCCTTATGGCAATTGTGTCAGCCTATTTTGAAGGTAGCCGTCGATGATTTGATCAAAATAAAGGATCAACGGCTTGAATTTAAATCTACATCAAATATGGTTGGAGCCGTTCCTGCAGCGCACGAGTGATCTTTAATGGTAGATGAGACATTTATTGGCATAATTTGATCGAAATAAAATCAATTCTCCTACTTTATGTGTGTCACAAAGCATTCTGATGTTTTTTGAAGCAGTTTCAGAGCCGAGAGCAAGGTTGTGAACCCTGACAGCTAGAATTTGGGATTTCTGCAAAAAGAGCTGTGAGTTAATTTTTGTGTTTCCCGGTCACTTTGTGCTTGAATTAAGGAAAATATTTGCTATACTTATCATAGGGCTTGTTGATAAACGTTTTAGGGCTATAGTTTATTTAAATTGTGAGAAATTGCAATATTTTGTTTTGTAATTTCATATCTTTGGTTAGTCCTAGCTATTTGAAGCGTGAAGTTATAAGAAGCCCTAATTTGTCCGAGATGGCACCACCCAAGCAACATTCTGGCTAGATTGACTATTTAAAAATAATCTTTTATGATGATTTCCTGGATCAATTGCCCTTGTCAATGAATGATAGAAAAAAGGGATTGGTTCTGATGCGAGGGAAAATCCTGGGGGAGGGGTTATTATACAATTGTTCCAACATAGCCGATGCTAGGGTTCCTCTCACGGGTTCAGAAATGTTTAGATTGTGGTATGGACAGAGGAATTTGCCTCACCCTTTTTCAAATGGATGGATGTATGATATGGGGAAGCTGGTGGTACCAAATGTTTTCCTTGATGTAGACCTGCTTAGGGCAGTAGCTACAAGATCTGACCCTGTCACATGAGTATCTAGGGATAATGATGGAAAGGTTTTGTTAAGCATTACCAGAGATGATATTTAACAAATTTTTGACTTGAGTGAACCAAGTGAGGACTTGGTGCCTATCAACCTTGAGGAAATAAAGCAGGAATATGCAAAGTTGAAGTCACTTTTTAGAGATAAATTGCTTCCACCTCATCTGGCTAGGGCAGGAGGTTCAAAATTTTATATTAGCCCCAGTGACCAAGAACCTTTCAAATTAAATTGTTTTGCAAATCATTTCCTGGCCACTTTTTATTCATTGTGTCAGATTTTGGGTTTCAGTCCTGGTGCGGTGATGCCCATTGCATATATGTTCATGGGGGTGCAAATACAACACCCAAACTTCTTTGTCACATATGACTTTGCTTCTTTCTTGGATGAGAGGATACATGAAGGGCTGTCAAAGCTGTAGAAAAATGATACCGACACTCAATTATTTTGGTATTCTATGCTGATGCATATGTTTTTATTTAAGAGTGCTGACTTCTTCTCTGAGAAGATGAAATTAAGGTAATCGGTTGATGGAGAAAGATTTCCAATACATATATGGGCTGCAAATTTATCTTGTAATAAGGAAAGCACTAGTTATGTGAAATTTGATAATTTTTTTTCTTCCAGATTGAGGGCTAGATTGATGGTGAATGTACCTAGGATTCCTAAGGAATTACATGATTTCCTCAGGCCAAAGGGGAGGAAGCCAAAATTAAAAGTTAGCCATAACTGGGGTGACATTATCCCATACCCAGTCAACACTATTTTGAGTGTATATGGTTTTCAAGGAGCCCCTCATATACTGCCATACAATGTGCCACCAAGAGTGGGGTTTGTAGAAGTTATGTGGTAGATAGGTTGCATCCATGAGGATAACCTCATAGGGAGGGGTAAGGGAACATTTTCCCCTGATTATATAGTGGTATTTGATTTTTCCTTTTCAAAAGGAGGCTGGGTGCACTTTGAGAAATTATTTGAGGATTATCATTTGAGATGTGGTCCAAAGCAGCAGCATGATCCTGAGGGTTTCTTTACCCTTTTTAGACAAAGAATAAATGCTGGCAAGTTTGTGCATGAGTTCAACTTTCCTGAGGATTTGATAAAAAATGAGTTCAACCTAAATAAGCATGAGTTGAACAAGGAGAAATGGATAGCTTATGATAAACTATTAGATATTGTGCACAACATGGATCTGAAATATGATCCACTGTTGGAGTTCAGTCCCCACCATAAGAAAATTGATTTTCTGATGGAGAACTTCAAAGAGATTATGGGCACTTTGAGAACCAAAAAAGTAAACTTAGAGCTGAGTCTGGGTGTACAAGAACAAGGTGCCAGACCATTTGAAACAAGGCCAACATACTAGCCTATAGAAAAGTGGCCCATTGACAGGAGAAAAAAGGATAGCAACAGTGATGAGGAAGAAGTAGACAGAAAGGGGAAGCAAATTATGAAGTTGCCTTCACCACCAGGTGCAAAATTCAAAGTGGCTAGGGAAATTAAGATCATTGATTTAGTTTCATCACCAGAAGATAGTCCCCCATCACCACCATTTGAGCCAAGCCCTAAAAGGAAAAAAAATGATCAACCACAGGAGAGTTTGATAGATGAAATTATTGTTACTGATCAAGACATGTAGGTTGGTATGCCTTCCCCTCCTAGGCCAGCTGAATTGGTTTTATTTGATTTAGATATGAAAGGAAAAAGTGTACAAGATGCAAGAATGGAAGCATGCAAGGAATTTCTAGACGACAATGCATTTATAAAGACTCCTGTATTCTTACAATTGGTATGGAGGATGAAGTTTGAAGAATATCAAAATAAATGTAAGGAGAGAAGAGAACTAAGACTTGACAGGTCAGACTAGGAGAATGAGGAAGTGAAAGCTGAATTAATGGAAGAATTTAAGAACATCACTCCCGAGGAAGGCATAAAATTGGTGAGTCAGGTTGGTGTATTGATTCTACCTAAATGAGACATTGTAGATGCAGTGGCCTTTAATTCTATTATGAAGTCCAAACATCCCTTGCAAGAATCTAAAGAAGAAGCCAAGGAAACACTTCAAGATTCTGCTTTTAGTGACGAGTATGAAACCTTAGCAATTTGGGCATTGGACCCACAAGGGAGAAAGCCAAATATTACAAACATTAATCCAAATTTTAGAGGGGGATTAATAATAAAGAGAGCTTCAGAGACCTCAACCACTGAGGCCACTAGTTTAACTATGAATGTGGCTAAATTGGCCCAAAAGACTACTGAAAGGGAGGAGGATGAAAAGAAAAGCCTAATGGAGAAGTATAACCTTTTGATTGAAGAATACAACAAGATGCAATAGAGGAATGTTGAGTTGCAAACTAAGGGTGGTAAGGTTTAGGTATAGATAGATTGGGGAGACATCAAGTGCTCCAGGGGCCAATATATTACCTTCCACAACAGGGTCAGTGGCTCTTGCTTCTCCAATTGTTTCCACACTAGGGTTTCCCAGTCAGAATCCTGCCTTCACCCCTTCTTTAGAGGAAATTGATGAAGAAAAAGAGTGCTCTGTTGATCCTACAAAGAAGCAGCTCTTGCAAAGAATTGATGAGTTACATGCATCTTCGAGGGTAAGTGAGGAGGGATCTCTTTCAAAGAAAAAAGAGATTGTTACTACTGTTTTAAGGAATTTGAATGAAAAAGGTTGATAATAAATTTCTATCTATACATTCTTTATATTCTTTGCTATTAGATGCAATAAAGAATATTGATAGGGATTAGGAGGTAGTGATACCAATGATTGAAAATTGGATCCCTAGGGCCAGTGATCTTGATATCATGTATAAGGCCTCAAGGTTTGCTACAAACAATAGGCCCCAATCATTAAAGCCTACTCATGTGTTAGTAAAATCATTGCAAGGTTTTCAGACCTTACCAAATGACTTGAGTAGGACAATTAGGGAGTTGGTGAAGAATTTCAATGATTGGGGTAACACATGGTTACCTGATATAATTGATGAGCAGGGGAAAATCAGGTCACTCCAACAGTGGTAGGGTTAGGCAGGTGAGGTCATCAATGATCAAATTAAATTAATTTGTGATGACTCAAATTATGACTTTTTGGTGAGTTGTATGGATAAAATCATTACTACTAGCTCTTTTTTGGAATCTTTTGAAAGAAATGCAAATCAGGTAGCAGTAAAATACACACCTTATAATGCCAAGGTGAATGAGGTAATTAATTTTGACTGGCCGACTGATGAATATCAGAGGTGGGTAAATAAATATTTGACTGAGGAGGAATAAAAGAATGAATTACTAACGGGTGGTAAATCAGATGCTGTGGTTACAACAGCCTCCAGTTTTTCTTTGATGGCGGTATCAACGTGGGTTTTCTTGTGGTTTTTTATTGTTGCCTCAATTTTGATCAGATGACATGATGAATGAGAATATTCTCTAGGGTGATGGCTATTGTAACAATTTTTGGAATATCACCAGATGCTTCATTTGGCTGGTGGCATGTGTACTTTCTGGCCTGATGCTTGTTTTCTCCTTCATTTTCTATAAGAACGATTTCAAGGCTAGAAGTACGGGTTAGCAAGTTAGATAATTTTTGGTCGAGTCTAGGTGAAGTTGCAGAGTAAATTGTAAAGTCTGATGGTTTTAGAGAGAAATACAATTTAGGTTTTAAGTTATTCTGTAATCGGTTTTGAATTCATGGGGATTTAATGTTGTATAACAATACTAGAATTTGAGTTGAAATGATAAATTCAAACTCATGTCTCTCCACTGTACATGCATATCCAAATTTTGAATAAGATGACTAAGGGTTGTTTCATTCATCTCACTACTGTGGTGTGTATAATCCTTCTTTTAACTTTAATTCAAGGAATTAATTAAAATGCTTGAATGGGATTATAGGCGGATATGTTTTGTATAAGGAATTGATAAGTAGTATTGGGTGAGAATGCATACTAATGAAATTGTAATGCAATATTGTCAGGGATCTTATAAGTTATATGTTATGTATTAAATCTGTCATAAACCTTTAGATGCTTATGAATTTGACCCCTGCAATGGATATATGGCACTGATCTAAGTTGTACTTATTTGTGTAGCTCAATAATTGTTTGTCTTTGTCTAGATCTTGCTAGAAATTGAAAATTAATGACTATATTTTACTATGGATTGTGTTGTACTTATCTCATGCTCCACATAGTTGATATTATCGGTGAACAACTAATTTTATTTGATATTATCCTATTGTGTTGAGCTATTCAATGGGATTATCTGTTATGTGTTAATGTTGTTTCTGATATTGGTGCAGAGGTTGTAAACAAATTAAGGGATCACCCTCCCAGGTCTTGCAAAGCCCAAAGTGTAGGAAAATTTTTAAATTCCTCGTCAGTTGGTCTAGGTCCTTCGAGCTGCCCTTGATTGGAATTGACAATATTATAGGTAGATTAGAAGACCAACCTAGTTACAGCATAAAAACAAACCAACACCCTCTACCTTTAACCCTAAACCCTAAACAATTAACCCTTAAACTCTAAACCCTTAAACCCTCTACCCTCTATCTCTCTCCCACTCTAAAATCTAAACCTTTCCTTGTATTCTTTTATAATTTTCATTATTCTTATTTATTTTACACTTACATTTACAAATACACATACATATGCATTTACTGTTTTCATTTATTTCTCATGTAGTTTAATAGTTTGATCGATTTCATATTATATGTGTTGAAGACTTTAGAATTTCAATTGCATTAATTTATGGATATGTTGTATCTATAACACTACAAAACCATATGCTCTTTGCATTTACACTTGCATTTAGAAATACACATTTATATACATAGATATAGATTTCTTTAATGATATGTTGCATTTATTGTTCTAGGAGAGCATCTAGTAATTGCATTTACATTTATATTTAAAAATACATATACATACATATATATGTGTGTGTGTGTGTATGTATATCATTTATATTCAATGTTCAGAAACAACCCATTAGGTCTGCACATGGATAAAAATTCATAAAATCAGATCTCCCATACATGTTTTGTTGAAACCTAGGCTTGAACCTCTCATTTCACATGCTTTTCTTCACAAAACTCTTGAGGACAACAGTTATACCTTCTTTATTTCTCATCCTACGCCCTATTCATGCATCCTACAATTACAACAATATCCATGGGACCTCTTACACAAGCTACAATAATCACAAAAAGTGTAAGAGCCCCTTTATATCATGTTTGGACTACAAAACCCTCAAAAACAAGGTAACCAGACTGTATGCAAAGAAATGGAGCTTTCTAACTCAAAGCAATTCCTTAAGCCCTCAAATCAGATTCAAATCAAAGCTAACACATATCTTCATGACCTGGAATTGATTTCACATCAAAATATGGCTGCATGTGACCATATAGTGTTGCATAACAAGAAAAATATAGAAATTTTGAAGAAAAAACATAGATTTTCGAATGTCAAAAGCTTGTATTTTAAATCCTCAACGATCAACAACCATTACAATGATCACTTTATGCCTTTTAAAGGCCTTTACACGTCAACCACTAAACAACCACCTCTACAACTAAATTTTTAATTTTTTATGATCACATGAAACATAGAACACACTAATTTCAAGGTTGTTAACATCACTATTGAAATGTTTTAATTTTTTGACCTTTCAAACATTAAAAAGTACATCATTAAATTAATTATGTAATGGCATAAAAATTAAAAACATCATGAATTAATTAAGTAACCACATAAGTCAAATATGATTCTATCAAGAAATTAATATCAAATAGATAATATGATCCCATAACTCATACATTTCAATGTCATTGATCTTCTTCTTCATCCAACTCTTTGTATGTATCATCTGATCTAGATTCGACATTGTAAGGATTGGTCATATTATCATCATCGTCATCGATATTAGTTTTGATAATGTTATCATCCACATGGATATCATCTTCATGAACATTAAATCTTACATCATCATGATCTAGTTCCTCCTCTTCGACATCTTTGTTAGGGACATCATCAACTAACTGTTGATCCTGATCATCATCTACATCATCTTCTAGTTATTCGGTATCTTCTTCTTCCACCACATTATACTTTACTGGCCTTCCTCTTGGATCATGTCTAACAACAAATGACCAATCCAGTTTAATTGGAACCTTTGAGTAAAATACCTGCTCACATTGGCTTGGAAGAACATAGGGCTCATTTCCAACTCGCTCGATCAACCTTGTATTAACCATGGTAAATCCATTATCATGTTCAATAACAGTTCTCTCAGGATCATTTTCATTCAATCGTAGCCTGTACCATAGGATGACAAACAAAATTAATTTGAAGGATTAAAGTCACACTCAAGTATATCATCCAAAATCCCATAGTATAAATTTTCTGAGACTTCTGGATGTATTTCACTTCTAGATGAAACATTAGTCACCTGAAAGACTGCAGTTATACTAGAATCACAAGTTTTCTTGATGTCATTCAACATTTTTATTCAAAATTTACGACCATTGCACCACATAGCCTTGTGGTGTTTCACCTACAATATGTCAAACATGTAAAAATTATTGCAATATTGTCATTTGATAAACATATTTATTCTTGGCCAAATGTATGCAAAGAAAACAATCTCAACATATCTATACATCAATATAATTGAAAATAGTAAAATAATATGGGTGATTAATATATTTATACGTACCTTGTTTATCTCTTAAACCATATGCTAAATCAATTTCCCTTTGTGTGACATTGAAATCTCCATTACGATGAGCTTCTTTAACCAATGAAGCCACACCTTCCCATGTTAATGCACGACTAGATTGTTGACATCGTTCAATCCATACCATCATCCAATCAAGATTGTTGGTGACGTAAAAATATAGTGCATCCCACTCTCGACCAACTGTATAAAAAAAATTGAAATTCACAAACGATGTATAATTAATTAAATACCACAGTATACGACCTTAATTTATAATTGATGTATATTGAAGATTAAAAATTAAATAAGTACAATATACATAAAAACCATATGTAAAATGTATTCCAATTAATCTCCATGACCATCTTATAATTACCTCACTTTCCTCAATCTACCTTTCCCCATCAGGTACTCCCCTTCAAATTTGTTAATTGAGTTGGGATCCCAAATGCAATCTACATGGATTTTTGCTGCAAACTTAGGAAGATATTCACTAATGTATACCATGGTCTGGTATACCATATATCCCTCCACCATAGAACCCTCAAGATGTGCTCTTGGTCTAACCAAAGCCTTCAAAAATTTCAAGTGCCTCTCAACCATCCATTGACCTTGTGTGTACAGGTCCACACAATTCAATCTCCTCAACTTGGTGTATGAGGTAGTGTTCTTGTGCATTGAATTTTTTTGAAGGTAGACACTTTTTAATTTCACACATTAGACAAAGAATTTCTCTCTTCCAATAATTTATATCTTCTTTATGGATTTCTTTAGATGACAACTATCTACAAGTGATTCAAGGTGCAAATATATTAACGAGATTTAACAAAAATATACAGTATATTACATAACAAGTAAAACAAATGGAAATTATAAGATGTATACAAAGAATTGAACAAATATCGCTACTTACCTCATGTATTTTCCAAGATCATATATAACTTGCTTGACATTGATGTCAAAGTTGTATGGGAGAGATAGAGGTAGAACATATTGCAACAATTATAAAATGATATTTTCATTGTTTTTCCAAAAGTAGTAAACACAATACACTGAAAATTACATGCATTATACAAGTGTATATAATATACCAGAATAATTACCTTAATGAAGGTATGCCAATCATGCATTTTCATCCTTGACCCAAATTCACCTTTCTTTGTTATTATACTATTTATGTTCGCAACAAATCCTGTGTGAAATCAATTTTTTTGTACGACTTCTTTTATAGCATTGCTTTGCTGCTCTATTAATAACCAAGGAAGGACACTTATATTAATTTGGTCTCTATCGCTATTTAATTGAATGAAATTTTTTATTGCATGATTGGCTTCCTGAATGTCACTACAAATTTTGACAATTTTTTCTTTGTCATGCCTTCCATCCAATATTTTCCATAATATTTTTGTTATATTCTTTCTGATATGAATTGTATCAAACAAGTGCACAATTTGTAGTTGCTCATAGTAGCGCAACCTATTAAATTGTTTGGCATAACTTTTCAGTCCCTATGGAAGCCAACCATTAATGCCTTGACGACCTTCATGAAGCATATAAGTTAAACAAAGTAGCAACGAAAATCATTGTCAATTACAACATGAGTAAACACAACACAATATAAAAATATAAATTCAAAACATATCATATATGATAGATAAACAATTTGATCCGATGTATAACCTTGACGATTAATTCTATTATATTCGAACTTCCATAGGTGAAGTGTCATTCTTCATGGTTTTGATGTAGTCTTCTCTTTTCCATTGAAAATATGTTTTTCAGTAGTTCGATACTTATGATTTATATGGAGGCAGTGCCTATACTCATCAAACACCTGCTTTCCTAAACTTGTTGAACGACGAAATTTCATCTTGGGACCACAAATTGGACATGCAAATTTTCCCTTTGTTTGAAGACCTGCAAGATCATATATAATTGGATTAAATATGTCAATTTTTATAATTATATATAATGAATAGATTATTTTAAAAACATGCATGATATCTACTTCATCAAATTAAATATTGTTAAAGTGTAGTTGAACGTTATAACATACCACAAAAATGTGTTAGCCCTGGGGCATCATGAATTGTCCCTACAAGCATTGCATGAAATTGAAATTGTCTGTCCTATTGGTCTAGAGACGTCATACATAGTGATACCATTCCATAAATTTAGTAACTTGTCGATAAGAGGCTCAATATATACATTCATATCTTTAACTTGGTACTTACCTAGTTGAATGAATATAAACATTACATAATTATTATAACCATTTTACTGTAATATATATAAATTAATGTACATGACTATTGAATGAAAAAAATATAAGTCAGTATGCAGAAAATAAGACAAATGAGATGCTACTACGTTAAAGAAAATTGATGTAAACAAATACCTGGAAAAATCATTAAGAACATTATGTGCTCCCTCTTTATTGACATCCATGGAGGAATATTATTGTTGATAACAAAAGCAGCCCACACCGAGTAAATAGAACTCAGCTCTCCAAATGGATTGACACCATCCGCTCCCAATGAAAGCCTGAGATTACGAGGTTCTACTTTAAAGTGTGGCCATTTTTCCGCCATGTCCCTAAATGCAGAACCATCCGCAGGAATTTGAAGAATGTCATCTTGACTTCCATTCCGTGCATGGTAATCCATAAATTACGCTAAGATTTTACACCTAAATAATTGTTGCATATGTGGAATAATGGGAATATAACGAAGAACCTTGCAAGGCACCTTTTTTGTTAGTTGATCTGTTCGATATCTACTGATATAAAATTTTGGGAATTCTGTTGCAAATTCCTATTGTTTATGACATATAATATGATCATTGGGACATGTATCTATTGCTTGATACTCCATTCCGATATCTTTCATAATGGCAGACAAATCTCGGTATGAGCAAGGTAAAATATTTGATGGTGGTAACAAAAATTCACCAATCAATCTACAACAAAAAATAATTTGTTAATATAAAGAATATTAATAGTACATATTTCATCATTTATTTATTAGTGATGAACTAACAACAATTAAAACAGATGAAAAAAGATGACATGTATGACATACCTTAACATCTGTGAGATTGCTGTGTTTGATAAACCATTCATAACCTTCAAGTTCAACATCAACAATACAATAGAGAGAAGAGTTGTTTGGGAGCCTTCATAAAGGGGCTCGTATGCCTTCTCAAGTACAGGTAAATCATGAACATCATCAAAGTCATCTTGATCATCATGATTAGCTCTTCCACTAAATGTGTCATGGATCAATGTATTTGTACCATCATCTTCAACTGTGTTTTCTGGCGCATGATCATCTTCTTCCATAGGATCATTAACTTCATCTTCGATATTCACAGCTCTATGTTCGTCCACTTGCAAAACCACATTCTCTAGGCTGTGATAATACATATCATCTGCCCTAGGGCACCCCACCTTTATAATAATGATAGACACAACTAAACCATGATCATTGTCAAGTGATTATATATATATATATATAAAATGTTAAAACGATATAAACATTTACAAATTCAATCAATATAAACACATATAATGAACAACTTATGAATGGAAGATAATCATGCCCCCTTTCAACGTGACCATGCTTCCTACAATGTTTCTCAACTATTGTGATTAAAATTTGTCTCATCTTTAAGCCCTTGCAATTATTGCAAGGACAATAAAATTTTCCATCACCATTTCTTTTCAATCTAGCCCACAATCTATCAAGTGTCTCTTCATTTTGTTCTAGACTAATATTATCTGACATGATTTTTCTTTACCAAGCTTGACTATTTAGATCTTCAAAAAATATCAAACTCACACTCCAATAATTTTTATTCATAGACAGGTAACATAATCTAATAATTCTGATATTTTACACCAAAAAATTTGGCATGCAACCACCCATGCAAAAGAGAAGATAGTCCAAGTTAATGACCCCAAAAAAAACACTTTAAAATGCTAATTCCAAAACTTATTAAATTCTGATTTTACTATGATTTCCAATCGTTAAGACTCCTAAAATCAGAATATTGAACTTGATCGCAAACTTCCTACAACGATGGAGGTAGTGAGCTAGTAAGAGCAAGTGACCCATTCCTAAGGAACAACAAGTTGGAATCATCATTGCTAATGTCAATAAAAATTTATCCTTTTAGTTAAAGATGCGATGTGCCACTTCTTATGACGAGCTTATCCCTAGGGCCCTCAACATTGAGAGAGCCCTAATCGCACAAGGAAACACACACTAGTAGAATTTGGCAAATAAATGACTAGGCGACTAAAAATTTTAGTCACAACAACTAAAAATGACTAAATTCTGCTCATTTTTTGCAACTCAGCTATAAATGAGTAAATAAATTACTAGTTTGGTTGTTGATTAAAAATTATTTAATGGGTATGTGTAAGATCATGATGGGCCAAAAAGTGGCAATATGATGGTATGTGGCTGACGACTATTTTTTACCCAAAAATGATGAAACAAAAAGGGTTTTAAAAAATATTCTCATCTTTCCATTGATATAAATTATGTTTTACTTTGAATTTAATAAGTAATTATTATTCATTTTCTATTGAAATTATGATTAAAGTCCTGATTGATAGGTTGATTGAAAATATCTATAGCTTTCAAATGGTATCAAATTTTTGAATCTAAAACATGCGTCACATCTATGCTTTGTATACTACAAGATTTAAAAAATAAAAATTGAATTTCATGAAGTTTTGACCAAGTTAAGGTGGTCAGACACATGGGTTTTTATATTTTTTAAAAAGTTGTAATAAAAAATTCATAGTTAATTATTACTTGGAAAAAAATTATAAAAGAATATGCATCACATCGGGGCATGAGTCCTCTACTTATATCTAAAATATTATAAAAAAATATTATCATTAATTATTGTGGTTAGGGTGGTCAGAGAGACACCTACTTATTTTTTCCCTGAAATTTAAGTACCACTACATTGAAATTTCAAATTTTCACCAAATAGATTTAAAAAAAACAAACCTAGTAGTTTAGAAACTACATTCAATTTGCTACAGATTCTATTCTTACATATTTTTTAAATAATATAGATAACTTATTCAAATTTTTATGTCAAGTTTCCTACCTTTAATTTTTCTATTTTTTTTGCCACTTAAGGGCCTATTTTTTCCATGATAATCCGCACATACCCTAGTCACACAAATAAAAATGACTAAATAGTTAGTCATTTATTTAGTCACAATCCAATTGAATAAATCATTTAAGGAATCAAGAATATAGCCCGCCAAAATACTCTAAAACTTTAATAAATATACCCTAAAACTTTTGTCAAAATCTTATTTTCAGGCGTAGCCCATCAGAATGGAGTTTTCATTTTAATAAACATACTCTAAAACCTTCGTCAAAACATTGTTTTCAAGCATAGACCACGAAAATGGAGAAGTGTTTCTATAAAGAATGACAAAGAACGGTGAGGAGATGTGCGTGAAAGGAGGCATAAAATTTATTGTTGCTTATCTCATTCCTACTTTTCTCAACAAATCTTACATTGTTCGCGCTACTATTTGTAATCTAGGTATTTACTTGACATATATTTGCATAATCTCAAATTCTTTCAGAAGCTTTTGAAGTATCAATGTATCCTATATAGGGTTTAGAATGATTTCTTTCAATTAAAAAAATAAATAAATGATGTATTTCCTTGTAATTAGATAATGTATTAGATAATGTGGAGATCTCCTAAATCTACCCCAGCACACTATCCTCTTTGAAACTGTATTCATTACTCTAGCTACTAGGGTTTTTCATGTGACATTTTTAATATCTTCATGACCGTGGCTTTTAAATAGATATCATTCTTTGCTTTAATCCTTTTCATGGTAACCTTTGAGTTCCATAATCCACCTTCAATCTCTTCTAAGAACGGTGTCTTAAGCTAGACTGCATAGTATGCATATAAAGCAAGTCCTTCATACCTTCCATTGTTCCAAACCACCATTCACTTCCTTTCTTAAAATGTTACCTCCATAAGCACAATAGCATGTTTTAAAATCATGGTTGCCAGTGATTGACCATTAAGGTCACCAATTTCATCATGAAGATATAATGAGATTTTTGTCTTCAAACTCAAGGCATTATGTAAGATAACATTATGAATTGTTTGTTGTGTACGATTTTATTTTCTTGCACATTTACTGCTTTGCTAACTTCCTTTAAGACTGGGTATTGCACCCTAGCTGCAATCTCAAACAACTCACTCACTATCACTTGAAGATTCCTTTCATGACCATCCTTCTATAAAATCAAACTATTGCCTATAGACTGCCTACTTACTACAGGGGACTCATTGTTTCATGGTATTGTAGTTCTTAAAATCCTTCAACCTTATTGACACTACTTCATAGTCCACAAGGTATTATTCACTATTCTCCCATCTTTGATGAGTCTCAAAACATTGCTCAAATATGCAATCCAATACCTCCATTATACATTAATGGCTAAGAAGAAACATTGAACCTATGATTACCACTGTTACTTCATTTTAATAGTCATTCCCTAATTGCATTTTCCTTGTCTAACACTACCAAAAGCTTTTGAAAAACCCTTAAGGTTAGCAAGGGGGTAAGGAAACTCACTGTTAAAATCTCCACTTTACTATGCAAGGTTTGAGCTTTATTATCTTGTCATTGCTCAGCCTCTTTTTGACTATCACATCTCAAGTGACTACCATTCTTCTTACCGCAGATTACATTTACAAATGTCACTAAGCTACATAGTGTGCTTGTTATTGGCTACAATCTTTAGATTGCAATATTTTTTTATACCTACAATGTCTCAATCTTTCTGGTATTGCAACCTCACTAATCTGCTATAGTTATTGTTTATGTTTCTACGGAGGCCTAGGGTTTGTACCCTAATCATGCTCTTACCAATGCTTATGTTGGTATTAAAAAACAACCTTAAATCTTGGGTCAGAAAATTAGTTGTCTTGACAAATGTGTGGTATGATCTTGGATTGTATCCTAGAGTGTGTGGGAAGCTTGTGTTTGATCATTAAGGTATGCATCCTGTATTTGTTATAGCACAACTGTGCCACATGACCAATAGAGTCATGGATCACATAATTATAGTCACAAGAATATGTTCCTTGGTTGTGATCTTATGGTGATTCCACACAACAAAATCTGGACATGAAATTCTCAAAACTCTAAACCTCTAAAAATGAAATCTGATGAGATGTTGCTTTAAAATATGATTTTCAAACCTGGAACTACAAATTTGACTTCACAACTGAATTCTGTAAGAAAATAATTACTACCCTCAACCTAGAGATATCTTCTTGAATTTTTTCTGATTTTTCCCAAGAAAATTGTGCTTAGTTCTCCACAAACTGTCTCAAGTAGAGAAAAAAACTGTCGCAATAAATCAGGCGCGAACTCACGTTTCTTTATGTTGGCCACAATTTGATTTTTTTCTATTTTTCATGTTTGTCGAAGTTTCGACAAAACCCAGGTTCATTGAAATTTCGACGAACGTCGGGGATAAACTTACAAAAAATTGAAAATGACACATCAAATTTTACAAGCACCCGATAATACATCAAATTATACATATTTTTTCAGACATTTTCATCAGATTTTGCAATCAAATGAGTTAGTGTGAAACTATCAAACTGTCAAACCGTCAACCAATCATCCTTTGACAAACAAATATTGGCAAACACATTGAATGGCTCTTGATTTTGCTGGTCTATTTTGTCTTATCTTTTTATTGTCTTATTTCTTGGTCATGTTACTAGCTACCTCGAGGATGTCCCATGAAGGATTTATAGGTGCGATGATGTCTCATGACCTATTTTGTTTTCTTTGACTGCTGTCTTTGGTGTATCTTGACAAAAAGACTGGGGAAACTTCACCCTTAGTATGAGTTAGGACATTCCTTGTCTACGAATGTATGTTTTGCAAGTGGATGACCTTGCACACCTTGGTCTCTGTCATACCATGGTGTTTTTTGTCCATTTTTGTCATTTTAACACCCAATAATGATTAATGTCACACCTATTTGTACTTTGGAAAATATTGAAGGCTTCTTTCTATCCCACCCTTCTTTTCCCCTCTAACATTTCCTCTTGTCCACATATTCATCATCTTTTTGTCCCTTCATCTTCTAGTCTCCTCGTCTATTTCGAGAGCATAGGGTGAAGCCACAATAGTGGTTTACAATTTGATGGAGGAAGGAAAACAAGAAAAAAATGACCCCATGGAAAAACCATTAGTTTTAGGGGTTCGAACGATTGTAGGTTCGAGCGAACCCATTAAATATTGGGCCCACATTTCTCGCCCAAAAAAAACACACAAAATATAAAAGGAAAGGGGGTTCGCTTGAACCTAGGTTTAAGCAAACCTCTAAGGGTTTGAGCGAACCCCTATGGGTTCACTCGAACCCCCCTTTGCCCTCATTCTCCCCCTCAAGCACTTTGAAAGTCCATATTTTTACGCTTCGAAGCTCAGGTTGAAGATGAAAATGGAGGATACTTCACAAACCCAACTGGAATCAAGTAGTCCTCAAAACGAGCTATCCAACGACTATAATTTTAATATGTTTTGGTTTTATTATGTATTTTTTTTAGTTTGATTAAATATAGGTTTTTCACCGAAAATCAAGCTCTCTATTCTGTACATGTGGAAAAATAGAAAATTATCAAAAAAAATAATTGAAAAATATGAGTACACCAGATATTGAAGTCCTTGATCCAACAAAAAAATAATTGAATTTCGATACATACAAAAAAAGTTACGCGTTATACAGTCACGCTATGTCTAAATTGTAATTGGTTTGACTTCGAAACTTGATTAAAGAAAAAATATTCAATAAAAAACTATCTAACCAAGTGGAAGCACTAGATATCGGAGTTACAAATTTAAATTTGAAAGAATTAGAATTTTATCCTTCATGGAAAAAAAAATTATGCATTAGACGGTGAGCGTCACTTTTTAAAAATGTTGTTTTTTGAAAAAAAACTAGTTTTTGAGGGAGATGGAAAAAGAAGTGCAACCTAATTCCAAATTTTTTGAAAAAACATTATTGAGAATCTACAAAGAAAATTTCACGAAACTCTAGTTTGCATCATCTTCAAATTCCTCAGGGTTTAGCTGCTATAGGTGCTTGAAAGTGAAGATTTAGTTAAAAAAATTATTTCAGCGTCCAGTTTGGTGAAAAATTGTAAACCACTATTGTGGGATTACCCCACACTTGTGTTCTTTGAACCCGCCTATCCTCTTGAGGGGGCATATCGTTACCTCCTTGCCATTCTTCCTCATTGTATTATACAACTACCTCCTCGTCATTCTTCCTCATCGTATTTTTCATTGGGGCATATTTTTGACTTGTTTTCTTTGTCACAATGCGATAAACTACATTATGACAAAGAGGGGCAAAATGTAGACACATAAAATTGACCTAGGCTTGCGAACTTTATTTTCTCCATATTTCTTCTCAACATAATTAAAATATTTAATTATGTCATATAGTCTAAACTCAATTATTAATTAAATAATTCTCAATTATTTAATTAATTCATATCTTTTATTCCTCCTGACTATTTAAATAAATAAATTATATTTATTTTATTTAAATACGTCACTAATTTCATATGTCGCTCTATAACTAAATAAATTCCCAAATTTATTTAATTATTATTTGTCCACTATTTCTTCCTGATTATTTAAATAAATAAACTTTATTTATTTATTTAAATGTGTCATTAATATCTTATGTCTTCTTATAATTAAATAAATTTTTATAATTTATTTAATTATTGTCCACCTTGGCTATTTCTAATTTTAAATAAAGGCATTTATTTAAAATTGTCCATTTTCTAATTTCCCTCCAAGTAAATAATTAAAAATAATTATTTACTGTCATATGGTCCCACCACTTTTGAATTAAATTAATTTTTAATTCAAAAGGTCAACTCAGTCTTTAAATCAAATAATTTCAAATTATTATTTGATTCTCCAACTTTTTCTTTTTCCGTGCCCAATATTTCCTCTCGTCACATGCATTTATGTCCATTGATTTGATCTTTCTAAAATCAAATCTCAGCCCTTCATTTCAAATTTTAACCTAATGTTGCCCTAACCCTAATTGTTGGTTGTCACATTTAACTTCAACCTTTGGTCTTAGGGTATCTCTCAACTTTCAATACTGACCATTCCTCTAAAATCGACTTTTCTATAAAAAGGCAATTTTAGCCTCATTTAGACATCTCTTAACTTTGTGACTTCATGCTTGACTAGTTTATGCTTCAGACTTTAGACTTGTTTGCATTTTTTGAGTACATTGTGGCAATATTAGAATCCTTCAATATTTTCTTAGGGCTTGTCATAGGTTATAGTTGCCCATCAAAAATCTGAGGGAAAATATCTACTTGTAGCAAATGGAGAAGGTGCAATGAAGGTGATTCATGGAGGGCATAAAACTTGGTGATACTGTTCTTTGCTTTTATGCTATTTTCTTCCATTGTTCTTCATTGTTTAGCTAGGGTTTAGTTTTTTTATGCTTTATAATGCTAACCTAAATTTTTTCCTTAGTTACACTTCATAATCCAACCTTTATATTAAGATTATTGATGATCAGATATTGATTATTGTCTTGTATGCTAATGATATGTTATTTATTGGTAACAATAAGTCGATGCTTAAAGAGCTCAAAAACCAACTTTCGGGCATGCATGATATGAAGGACTTCGGGGCTGCTAGATATATTCTTGGGATGGAGGTCAGCATGGATCGTGTACATAGAAATATTTGGTTAACTCAAAGTATATTGATACTATTTTGCAGAGGTTTAAAATGCAAGACTGTAAACTAGTAAATATTCCATTTTTGGTTAGTACAAAGTTGAGTTTAGACATGTGTCGTAATTATGATGAAGATATTGAGGATATGTCTAATGTTCCTTATGCTAGTGTTTTTGGTAGTTTAATGTATATAATGGTTTGTACTAGACCAAATTTGGCCCAAGTAGTGGGAGTTCTAAGCAGGTTTATGTCTAACCTTGGTAAAGAGCATTAGAATTTTGTTAAAAGGGTGTTTAGGTGCTTGCGAGGTACTTATGATTATTGTGTGTTTTATCATGGTATTGATAATATGGATGTCATTGGACATACATGGTTTTGTTGATGTAGACTAGGCAAGTGGCTTGAATGGTCGAAGTTCCACTAGTGGCTGTGTTTACTTTGTTTGGAGGTGTAGTGAGTTGGATGAGTAAAAGATAACCTACAAATGCATTGTCTACAATTTAAGAAGAGAATGTGGCTGCTACACATACCTCTAAGGAGGTTGTATGGTTACAAAGAATTAGCTAATATTGGTATTGGTTTTGATTGCAGGATAGTAAGGATTGGATGTGACAATCAGAGTGCCATGTGTTTGGCTAATAAACCTATGTATCATGCTCTTAATAAGCATGTTGATATTCAGTATCACTTTGTACGAGAAATGGTTGAGAATGGGTAGGTCCTAATTGAAAAAGTAGATACTTTGGATAATGTTGCAAATTCTCTCACAAAACTAATAACCATGGATAAGTTCTCTTGGTGCAAGAAGGCCATGGGCATTGATCACTATACTTAATTTTATGTTGATGTATCTATATGGGTGTAATTTATAATGTATGATGTCAAGTGGGAGAATTTTAGGATTTAGGTGACATCAACCTTGTCAATCCGTTAATTAATTGCTTTCCTAATGTATTTTCACCAACTTGCGGAGACCGAAACTTCCTTGCAACAACACATAATTTCACATGAACAATATAAGAGAGCATACAACATACTAGAGACTATTAACATCTCTCCAACTCAACATTAATTCTAATCCTCATCTTAATATATCATTATCATATAAACTCTGTTGACAACAACCATACTCAATACTACTTTAATTGTCATCAAATAAGGCATGATATCCAACCATGGACATCATTATACAAAAATTAAAACCTAAATAGAAGCATCAATGATAACCAATTCCAAACATGTGTGTAACAATCTCCCAAGTTTTTACATCACAACAATCTCCTAAAGTGTTGACATCAATGACAACTAATGCCAACAATATTATATCCATGTAATTACTATAATATTGTATATTTTAGGTTTCTTGTACATTATAATCTAAGAAGTGCTATCAATCCCATAGTGATAAATATTCTAGAGGAAAGGCATATGAATGGGTAAGGCTTTGTTGGTGTGTCTATCAATTTTCATTGTAGATAAATTTGTTAAAAATGTAGTAAAAGACATTGGATTTTATTCCTTTGAGCCATAGTGGAAGTGTTGAGGCATTCTAGCTTACTTGAGTTTGTTTAAATATAATTTCAATGTCTTTGGAATGGAGTGATAATTCCAATTTACTTTGAAATTATACAATTCTAATTTGTTTTGGTATAAATTATTTTAATATGATTTTATTTTATTCATTTAGGTTGGATATTCAAATACTTGATGTTTTCCTTTAGTTTTACATTATTCTATTGGAGGCATTGAAAGTTTCACATGATCAAATTCTCAAAATTGAAGGTAAAGAAGAGATATTAAATTATAGCCCTTTCTCTACTAAGCTTGGCAATGCCAAATGGATAAAACTTTTGTCTACTTTTTGTATTTGCATTAGTTATCTTCTAGCTATTTGGAAAGGAGAATGAGGGTAATGGAGACTTAATTTTTTTTTAACTTATTAGAAAGGTTTTTCAAACTATAAATTAGAATCTCTATTGAATTTTTGCATTGGAAAGCTATAAATCTAGTTATTGGGTATGAAAAACTACAAATTGGCACATGATTTGTTTTATTTGACCTATTTTTTCCCTTAATGTGAAATGATAAAGTCTTTCTATTTTTGTTTTATTTGAGAGGCCCAACTAAATACAACTTATTTATATGATTTGAAATTTTCATTGCAACCAACTCATAGTTCTTTTTCTTGGCATCCTCTAGTTGCCTCTTTTATGTAACATTATTGCTTGCTTCAATACAAAAAGAAAAGCTCATAGATAAGTTTTCCATAATAGTATTTCAAGAATAGATGGTTTAAAGGGTTTCATGTTCAAATATTTCATTCTTTTATTTTGCATGAGAAATAAATTTTAAAGTTATTTTAAATTTATAGTTATCTATGAGAGAAATATGGAAAAAAGTACTTGGAGAGAAATATAGTTCTTTCATGTTCAAAATGTACTTGGAGAGAAATATGGAAAAAATGTATAGTTATCTGTGAAGAGCTCTGATAGACAATCCCAACACCGCTAAAATCACAAAAAACAGAGAAATAGGCCAAATGTTATGAGCTTGGGAGTGAAAGAAAACCTCTAACTTCAATAGGCTATAGAATGCACCAACATCAAAATCTTAGGAAAAAAATAGCACTATTGAATATTTCTTAGAACCACATTTCCATCGATATCTCATTTTCCCAATTTCAATACCTAAGTGAAAAGGTATGGTCATTTTCTTGATTCTTCTTATTTGCAAAAAAAGAAAAAACTTAGCCCCCAAGGGCTGGGCGCTGGTCACCCATGTGAGCTTGGGTGATAATTTTATTTTTAAAAAATTAAAATAAAAAATAAAAGTGAGCCCCCCCCACTGATGGTTGTTGCCAATGACACTACAACCGCTAGCAGTTAGCAACCTAGTCATTGCCGCTTAGAAGTTAGTAGGTTTTCACTAGCTTGGCGATGGCTGCAGGAGGTAACGCCCCTAGGCGTCGTTCCACAGGCAGTGAGCTAGCGAAAACTACTTTTTTTCATGTCAATCAGAGCCATACAGGTGTCGTATGACCCCTAGGGAGATTTTTTTTCCTCAAAATCTCCTAACACCAAAATAGGGAAAATTTTATATCAAATTTTGTTGAATCAACCTCCTGAATGCAACCGTGAGGTTCTTTTCAGCTCAAAATACTCCAAAATTGCAGCTACCCTCTAGATCTAGATAGAAATTAACTACTTCAAACCCTTGCAGATCTAACCTAAAGAGTCCAAATCAATCCAAACAAAAGGAAAAAATAAAATTTTCAATGGCTCTAAATCCAATGAAAGACACTTTTTTGGCCCAAGATGCACCAAATGATAGATCAAGACATGAAAAATTTCAAAAAGAGGATAGGGGGTTACAGGTCTGGAGCTCTAGTACCATATTAAAGTTGGGAGAAATCAACTCCATAAATCCCAAGGATCACTTGTAATCAAACATGTATCAGAATGGGAGAATAGAAAGGCATAATGAATGCACATCTTAATGATCATACAACAAATAATTCTTATAAAATTGTATAATTAACCTAGAAACACTAGGTGAGGATAAAAAAAGATCATGGCATGTGTCCTCATCCTATGGCATGAGACATAAAAAGAATAGGACCAAAGTAAGCTTAAGTAGTTAGAGGAAATGGAACCTAATTATTAAATAAATATTAATTAATTGGGAAATTCTTTTTACTCTAACACGTCTAGGGAGACCTAAACTTGTTAGAACACCTATGAATACAAGTCTAGCCAATGGCTTCGATATGGAGACATTAGGAACATAAAGGAATGTAGAAGTAAACATAAAAGGGGTCAAATGAATAGTTGATTTTGAAGTTGTAGAGATGGATCCCTTCAAAAAATTTAGAGCATTACTATGGATGAAATGGTTTATGAATTCTTATGGCATAATAGACTCCAAATGAGAGGATATATCCTTAGAAAATGACAATAGAATAGTTCAAAATCCTCTAGGTGAGAGAGAAGATAAAAGCTATGTATAAGAAATTTCACCAGATAGAGAAGAAGATGATCTTAGGAACCTATATTCTATCTCAACGTTACCCACTGCAGAAGAAAAGGAAGATCCAAATGGTTCCAAAGAGATTAAATTAGAAAGTGATAATACCAGTATGGAAAATGATGATGTCTTAGAGGCATGGGTACAAGATGAACAAGATTTAACATCCTAAAAGGTATGTAGATTTCAGAGAGCACTTATGATACATAATCAATCTACCAGATGTACATAAAATACCACAAATTCAAGCAACATACTATAGACAAATCAAGAAAGCATACAAACTCCAATCCAACAAGTTCTATACTTCTTCAAAAAGACAAATACAAAAATGGAAATAAAGGTCCTAAAATGAGAAACTGTGACAACAACAAAAAACACCTAAGTACACATAGGCTCCACAAATCAAGAAATTATAAATAAATAAAGCCTTAAAAATAATTACCATATTAATACATAAGTATTCAGAGGAAATAGATAGGTTTGATTTTGAACATAAATTTCCTTGACCTAACCCTAAACAGTTAAAACATGGGATCAAAACAATTATTATCCAAATGAGCACTACAAGTACTTAGCTAAAAATGTAACCCACCCATGTACTATAGCTTCTCCACCCACCAAAAAAGTAAAAACACTTCTGAAAAATAGAGTTGAAGAAACTTAATGGGAAAAAAAATGCGAGAAATAACTACACCATTTGTTGCACTCTTCACATAACAGAGTTATAAATAACCCCTCGTCACATCATTTTAAACTCTCTATACACTTTAATCTACTAAATTGCTTTCCCTCCACTCAACACTAAGCCAATTATGATCCCATTGCTAAATATCAGACCCTAGAAATGGCCATATCGACTCTTTTAGATATATCTCAGAGACCTAGGCCAAAATATAAGAAATTTCCATACAAAACTATGGAAATCGATCCATCCAAGGCATTTTCAACAATACCCATAGATTTCATCTATATAGAAGATATCCAAAAATACATACATGCGCCCATAACCAAGATTGGCCATACCAAGTTTTAGGTTTTGAGGCACACTCTCTTGTAGTAAGGCACCCAACAATATCTCCATCAATACAAGAACATTGCAATGAAATGATTGGATTTATGAAAGGAATTTCTATACTTCACGGTGTAGGAGGATTGGGTTTGGATAATTTGAAATAAGTTTCATGATGAATATCTCTATCTAGACCAACTATATAGGATCACCAAAAATGCTATCCAAGCAATAACAAACTTATGGGCTCAAGGAGAAGTTCTACTAAAAAGCCATCAAGAATGTAGAATTTACATGGATCATGAGAGAAACATTTGATATATAGAGAATAAATTTCACCAAGATCGCAAACCCAATGATCAAGTATGCCACCATGGATATTGCTTACAAGGTTTACTACACAAATTGGGAGGATTCAACCACCACAACCTCAATTCACACAACAAATAAAATGGTCATAGAAGGAAAGGATATAGACCTATGTGAGGTTGTTCAACAAGAACTCATGGAAAAAATCCACCACACAAAGAAATCCCATTATTAGTTTAGGTATGCGACTTTGTTAATATGTCTCACTTTCTACTTTATGCAATAATTACCAAGATTTGTAGGGAAAACTTGGGACTCCACCCAACCTGTTGCAATCCAAATCCAAGATCATGTGAAACAATTTCAAGATGCCACTTCATATGTCATAACCTATTGGGGTTTATTCAAATCCCTACAAAAAAAGCTTAAGAATAGAGAATGTTTCTATTATGAGGTGGTTCACCAATACATTAAGGATATATTATTCCTAGTTGATAAACACTACACTTTTATGGAAGAAATTGAGTTGAGAACATCCTGGATACCTCAACTCCCATATAAGGTAACAAATATAGAGATCCAATCATATACGCCCACACTCCTTAGCCTCCCCAAAGATCCACAAGTTGAGAAATTCACCACCTACTGAGAATACATGGAAAACCTAATAAAGAAGAAGGTTGAAGAACACTTCAACAAGAATAAGGAAAAACTAGAGGAGAACTAGGGTTTACACAAGCAAGAGATAGAGGAGCAGAGCATATCTACTCTCTAGAGGTCCAAAAGAATCCACATTGGAACCCCACCTATAAAAACTTCACAAGGAGAGAGTAGTTGACTAAGGAAAAGAATAATCATAACTACTTCTCCCAAGAAGGAACCATCGGAGAACGAAGCTACCGAAGCCCTTCTATAAATGAATTTAAAGAAAAAATATAATAGGAAAAAAAGAGAAAGCACATAGAGAAGTCCCTTCACAAGTAATATATGTAGAAGAAGAGAAACCAATTGTGGAGAATACATCCATCTTGGAAGATAGTTTCATAGTTTCAGAGGTCTCCCTACTGGTGGATGAGGACCAACTCTTTAGTGGACTCTTTTGCAAGGACATATTGGATCTCACACTCCATAAATACTTCCACATGGTGGCACCTAATCATATAATCATGGAGAAGGAAATAATTGGGTACATGGTAGTATTCAACATGTCATTGGAAGACCTAATGGATCAATTTATAGATTCTTTGACCACCACCATAAAATAAAGAAGAGAAAAAGTTGATATGGAGAAAGAAAAGATAAAAGACTTAGCCATTACATAGTTGGACACTACCTTTACACCTCCACATAAATAGAAGATGAAACACCAAAATATAGTTAGGCTCACCAAAATGAATTGATGAACCAATTAGAGACCTATTTTCCTTTATTTCATTAGGAAATGAGATTGACACAAAGAATTGACTTACAAACCTTAGGTGAGTCAACTTAATGAGGGAATCTTCAGATTTCCTTATGACTGAAGGACAGGGGTTAGGTTCACTAGGTGCTTTTGGGAGAAAAACTAAAAAATAAAAAATCAACCAAATTATGCCAAAATAAACTTGAAACAATAATATTAAACTCAAAATAAGTATAACTAGAAATTAAATTACAGATTTGAGAAGGGAAGAACTGGGTTTACCAGTCACCAAAAGTGAGTTTTTGAAGGCTAACTGGGACTCATTCTCCCATGGGTGAATGGGTCCACTGTTAGGGGTTTTCTACAACTTTTGGGAGCCTCTAACACAAATTTAAAGCTTCCAAGTTATCCAAGTGGCAGTGTCAGGATTTCAAAGATAATTTTTGTAGGCGAGTTTCTATGAGATGACAACAGTTTTGATTTTTTTTTCAACTTTGTCAACTTCTCCAAATTTTCTCTTGAAGAGGTCTTCAAAGATTCTTCCACCTAGATTTGCAAACACAATATAAGAGGGAAAAAAATGTTTGTTTTTGGTCAATGGGGGTTTGCCTTGGTCAAACCCCATTTCAGAAATCAAACCTTGAAATGAAAAAAAAGAATGAAAGAGGGAATGAAGAATGAACAAAGCTATGATACCACTCAACAAACCCTTGGATACGTCCTTGAATGAAGGTATGCAACTTGCATGAAATGGGTTTAATTGATGTGGATCTTGACACTTGAAGCTTGCTTTGAATGATTGAACTTGATCATGAAACCTACATCACATTGTTAGCTCCAAAGACATGCATGATGGAAGAAGACTTTGATATGGAAATTGGACCTTGATTGCTACAATAAAACTTTGATATATCTTCCATTGAATGCCTTTAATTTCTCTTGAAATTCTCTCGTAGACCTTAAAAAATGCTCATGAAAGTCTCATAAAATTTATAGGTGAAACTTAGTGAAATAACCTTATATTTATAGGTATGTATCCTTGATTTCTCAAAATTGGAGGAAAAATTGGGAGGCGTGTGGTGAGGGACTCTGTGTACAAAAGGTGACCCTCAAAATGGATTTAAGCCACTAAGGGAGTACTCTTCCCTTGGATGTAAGGTCTCTCTTTACACCCTAGTTAGGTTTCCTACAATGCTTTCTATTTTAATCTTTCTTGCAAAGAATGTATGTTGTTTATTACTGCACTTGGTTGATCTAGTTTTGATAGCCCTCCAAAATCCTATTCTATTCATGACTAGGTGAGGTAATATCTACTTAGATCGGCTCCATCATTCTCTCTAGTAAGAAAATAACATTTTCCATTGATGGATGTAGGTGGGCTAGAGCCTGGGAAACATCTAGACGACTTGCACAAGGGAGAAAATGGAGGTGTGATAAAAAAAATAATGGTATGAAGTCATTTGAGGAGATCATTTCTGGAAACAACATAGTTCCTATATTGGTGAACTTCATAGAAGTCGGTGATGAAGAGGCAGAAGGCACCCAAATTTTAGAAAGAGAAGATAGGGTCCCTTCCACAAACCCTAGGAAGGATTTCATTATTCCAAATGAAGATATGGAAAGGGTCTTAGATAGTGAAGAAAGAAGGCTAAAATATAGTGCCATTTTTTTTACTGTTTGAGATCCTAATAAAATACCATTGAGGAAATTCCTTGAAAATTGATTAATGTGATAGGTTGTCATTAGGTCTAATCTCTTTAGTTTATAAATGCATTAATATATTGACCAGGTAGTGTTAAAAGGTTATATGCAATACAAGGAATCTCAAATATTTCTCTCTTAGGTTTTCTAAGGTTTTGGGACAGCTGAAATGAAACTTTAAACTAAGAGGCCACTAAACTAGAAAATAGGAAATCATTTACCAAGAAAGTTTGAAACAACTAAACTAGAAAGTAGGAAATTTTTAATCTAAAAAGAATAACGATTAAACTAGAAAGCATGAAAATTATTAAACTAAGAAGAGTGTAAATTGCTGAAGAGGAAAAACTTGTAAATAAAATTTGAAACATCTAACTAACAACAGATAAAAAACTTGACAACTAACATAAAACAACTTAATAGCTTGAAACTAACAATGAAAGTAGGTGCTCCGAAACTTTAGACAACAAAAATTAAAGATTATAGACTTGATTGCAACCCACGGGATTAATCTTAACAAAACTTCACACATGAAAGTAAACTTCACTCACAATTATCATTTACAAAATGAAAGTAACATAATTAAAAGTAAAATACTTATCTATTTAATCTACATTTCCTTGAGTGGCCAGCTCTTGAGTGCTCCTACGCTTAGCTTAGATCAAATACACTTTGTAACTTCAAGATTACTCGATTCAAAATGATTCTATTCAATACTCAATAACTCAAAAGGTGATAGGAAAAACTCATTTTATTTATATTGAAAGTGTAACTCAGAAACATAGTAACAACATAACAATATCTCTTTGTGTATATTATTGCTTCTAACAGTTACATATATTTATATTAAAAAAAACAAACTAAATCCTATATTTCAAATGGTAAAGATTACCATTGACAAAGTCTTCAACTGATTTTAACAAACTAACAGACTTAAAGTCCATAACATAAAGCATTAAAGGGCTCAAACTGAGCCATAAAGTCTTCAAATTGAAAATAACATAAAACTACAAAAACTCAATCTATCATGCGTTCCCCTAAAGTTCTGGTGCCTATTCTTTTGGTGCTTTTATTTCATTGTGTTGAAGTCTATGTTGAATCCTCTTTAACTGGCATGCTGAATGATCATGCTGATTAACCTACACAATAATTAGAAACTAAACCATTACATTAGCACGGGTTAGCTTATTTCAACTAATTTCAAGAAATAAAGATTGTACACTTTTTCACAAAAAGAAAGCAATCATTAATCCTAAAGACAATTAATTGGCAAGGTAAAGATGGCTAGAAGATGTGAGGTAAGGTATTTATTTCATTATATTGATGAGGTTATTTTTACCTCATCATAATGAATGATGGAATAAAAAGATAGGGATTCAACATTCAATCTATAGATTAATTCAAAAAGGGATTTTTTTGATATTTTTAGGGAAACTGAAATGCCAAAAAAAGTCACCAACAAGGAATTCTAGTCAGTTGGAAATGCGGTGTTTAGGGCTATTACCTAGTCATTGAATGTCTTAAATGAAGAAGTTTTAGCATTATCTTACCCTTGATGGATTAATATAAAAAATGTGTCGCCTGTATTATGGATGGTTATCCCATAGCTTCTCTCACATTATGGGAGAACCATTAGGGTTGAGGAAACTAAAAGTACACTCTTACACATGGACACCCACATCTTGCTTTCCATCGCCCCTGGGGTGAAAATCCTAGATGAAATTTAACTCGAAATAGAAATGCAATCTTAAACTGTAAACTTGAAATTTTGGGAGGAGCCAACACATTCTTTCTTTGCAAAAAAGAAGGGCATAGAAGAAAAAATTGCTCAATTCTGAAAAGTAACAATGTGGCCAGAGCTAAAATGAAATAACCTAACTAGAAAAAATTTAATCCCCAACACTAATGAGTCAGGGGGGATTAAATATTGAGTCTAGAAGAGAGGTTGTAAGCCCTAACCCTAGGGTGGTGGAGATCCCAATGGAGACCTCTTAGACCCCACCTCAAGGGATGAGGGAGGAAGAATCTATTGAACTAGTGTTAACCAGAGAAGAACAAATGCTAATTTCTGGAAATTCCCCAATTCAAGGGGTGTCAAAATTGATACCAAATGTCATGAGATAAGGGAGGATTTTGAATCCAACCCAGAAGCAAGCGAGGGGAGCAATCCACCAAGCAAGATTGTTGTTGAGGAGGACCACAAAAAAAGGTTGGCCATCTCTCCTTTAGAGGAAAGCTAAGCACCCAAGAATTGGTCTTGCAACAGTTAAGGGAGAAAATGGAAAAAAATAAGAAAATAATAAGGGACAAAAGATCCAAAAAGGTTGGGCGTGATACTAAAAATGACAAGCTGAGCCAATCCTTGAAAAAGGACCTAAACCTTTTAAGGGCCTCCACTATCTCAGAGGAGGATTCAATGACTGGAAAGGTTAAGGATTGCATTCCGAATGACCAAGATGCAAAATAATAATTACTGATGCTAATACCATTTCTGAGGACATCCTATAAATATTATGATCTAGCAATAATTTTAGAAAATCCTACTTATGGATGGGGAGGATCCCCTCTACTGATGACATGACTAGAGGAAGAAGTTAGTTCCCTTAGGAAGGCCATGGGAAAGGAGGGTATCTCCACCCATAATAGTAGTAAACTAATTAGAAGCCAATGTCCCCTAGGGAAAGATGATCCCTCTAATAAGAATAAGAAGCAAAATTTGACCCTAGATCTCTCATGCTTCAAACCATTAAATCAAGATGCACTACAATTTTTCAAAGAACTTTTGAATAGTTTGAACCCAAAAGGGGATATTACAACCCTAGCCAAAGATGAAGACACAAAGAGAAAGTGTAGTCAGGGGGGCTGTACTAACACACCCTAGCAAAAGGAAAGTGAAAAAGAGGATGTAGAGGGAGGTACCCTTGTGAGAAAAATGCTTAAACAAGAAAGGATGGGAAGAAGGAAGAATCAGGAGGATTTAATCCCCTACCAAAAGAGTAAATTGGGAAAGGAAGCCCTCCCCAAGTGCTTTGACTCCTTTAGGAACTTAGATGATGGACCCCAAACAATGAAATTTGATGAATCTTAATTGCGTTTCTTGGAACATTAGGGGGATTGAGTCCCTAGATAGGAAATATAATGTTAGGAGATTCTTAAACCAAGCCAAGAATAAACACATTGTGATGGTTCAAGAAATCAAAGTAGTAAAATTCCAGTTAGAGATGAGTTTAAATTCTATCTGGAAATAATCTTCCCAATTTGTTACAAAACATGAAAAGGTGAAAGGAGATGCTGCAATTTTGGTCACAAATGAGAAGGCCAAATAGGTTACCAATCAAGGCCTTTCACCATGTAACAGAGTTGTCTAGATTGTGATTGAAAGAGACAATTTTAAATTTGGCATATGCTTGGTATATGCCCCCAATGACTATAGACAAAGGTGTCTACTTTGGGATTGGCTAAGTGATCTATAGGATATTACCTGGATCATTGGAGGAGACTTCAATATGATAGAGCACATTGAGGATAAATTGAGTGAGAGTGATATGGGCTAGAAAGGCAACAAGAAATTCTTTTGGTATAAAATGAAAAATAAACAACTCTTTGATCCAATTGAAGGACTAAGAAAAGAAAAGAAAAAACATATGGTTCACATGGTACAATTTCCAAAAAAGTGAGAAAAGGAATATACTGTAGGCTGGATAGATTCTATGATAATAAGTAAGCGTTTCAATTTGATAAGGTGGATGAGACCAATACTAGGGTCAAAGTGACTCCTTCAAATCTCTAAGATCACAACCAAATCTCGTTCAAAGTGATTTTAAAAAAATATCAGCCTGTTAGTATGAAAAAAGAGGATAAATGCTTGCTGAATACAAGGCTATTGGAGAATGAGGATTGTTTTGATGCCATCTTTACGGTCAAAGAAATCAAAAATAGATGCAAAAGGGGCTATATAACATTGAAATATTGTAATATCCCCATTTTGGCCATACACTCTTCATTTGGATTTAGCCTATTTCCAGAAATCCGTAGGCGAAGCTGAGGCAGAAAATTAGGGTTTCCTCTTTCAGATACTGCTCAGTTGGCGTTCTGAGGTTGTTGTGCAGAATTACTATTTATAGCAGTTCACTATTTTTAGCAAGTCTATCTTTTGGCAGTATCTGTCTAGCAACAGTTCAATCCTTTGCAATTCAATGTTCAGTTTGGATTTCTGTTGTTTTGATGTGAACTTACTATTTATAGCAGTTGGCTATTTTTAGTAAGTCTAATTTTGGCAGTAGCATCATCAACAATTCAGCCAAGTCATTTTGCTATCCTTCAGTTTCAGTTTGGCTTTGGTTATCTCCATGGATTAAGTTTTTACTTAGTCATTTTTATGTTTCTCAGTTGTACCCCCACGCCTAGGAATGATCACTTCATTTGTTTTTTTAAAGGGGGTCATAAGGGGTCAATGGTGCATTTAATGAATTATTAAATGCTTTATTGTTGCAAAGTGAAGTTGGATGCCTAAAAGAGGTTGATTAATATTTTATTATTTCAAAAAGTGAAATGCTTAAAGTGGCATCCCTTTTGGAAGTTGAAGTGATTCAACTTCTTGGAATTTGAAGAGTCTCTTGTTGCTTCATTTGCCAATTGAAGCTTATATATTGCTACTGTTTGTAGAGCTGATCATCTTTGGAAATATTGTAAAGTTATGCTGCTGGTTTGAAATCCAGAATCCGGCTAAGGGAAAGCTTAGCAATTTGACTCCATTCTTTGGGCCTGAAACTATGGTTCCCTAGATGGTGGATTGAGAGTGTGCTTCATCCAAAAGTGCACATTGAGTTTCAAAGTTGAAGATTTTGTAGTTTTTGATAATAATTTTCAGAATTGTGTTTGCTGGTCATATCATGGTTGAAGGAGGTTTTCATTAACAACTTTTTGTATGTTTTTTATGTGCTTCTGGGTATTGAAGAAATTGATTCCTAGTACATGGGCACCCCTTCCCACAGAAGATCAGAATTTAATTTAAAGAATTTTGAGAGTTTTTATCATTTTGGAGTTGTTGGTTTATCTACAGCTGAAAGTGTTTTTTGTTAACAGCTTTTTGAGCAAATTAAATATCATTCTGGGTATGTTTGCAAAGTGGTTCTAGACCCAAGGCGACCCCTTCCACAAGAGATTGGAATTTATTTCCAAGTCTTTGATTTTTATTTGCTAAATCGCCCTTCTCAAGAGTCGTACCATGTTGGGAGTATTGGGAATTGTGCAAGTAAATTAATGGTTGCTTTTTGAAGCTGTTTCATCATCATGACATGGGCACCTATCCTCCAGAGGTTCATTGCAATTGATTTCACTCAATTTGGAGGTAAATTGATAAAGTTATGTGCATTTCATTGATGTACAGTTTGCTGGTCTGATTTTCTATATTCTCTATTTCTGATCAGACTTGTTAGTTTTTGATATAATGTTGGTTTGAGCTTCATTTCTATATCATTATTGTATTGTAAGAGTTAGAGGAAGTGTTACTCTAACCATTGATTGATTTGGAAGCATATCTTTCTTATTTGCAGCTGTTTAATTCATTGTAAAGCTGATTAGTAGTACTAACAGCTATTTATTTTATTTGCTGCAATTAGTTTAAATTTCATACTCCCACGCTTGAGTGGTTGAGTTTAAATAATCATCTTTCTTAATTGTAAGTTTCCCCCCACTAAATAAGTGGTTGTGTGGACTGTATTCCCCCCACATTAATAAGTGAAAGTGAGGATTTAAATGGTTGGCTTGTCGCCTTTAATAATGTAATAATCTCACCCACTAAATAAGTGGAGTATCCTTGCTTACAGCCGGATGCATCGTGAGATGAATTGTACTTTAACTGTTTATGCCTAATGATCTCTGTATCACCTGCCGCCCATTGGGATCTTGTTGAAAATTCTTGGTTAAGTTATCTTGCAGTTTACATTTTAGATTAGCATTGTGGTGTTTGGTTGTTGATTTGAATGTGTTGGAAAAGGAGAATTAATGGGGAATGTTACGGTGTTGAGGAAGTCTGCCATCCTGTGATCGGTCTTACATGTTCCAGGTTATGGTGACAAAGATCTTTGGTACTACACGAAAGTTGGAGTAGTTGGTTGGGTTCTTGGTATCGAGAGAAGTTGGCTGATTAGGCATGGCCTAATGAAGAAGAGATGAAGTTGGCGAAGACTCTCTTTGCGCAGAGACTTTGGTAAAGAATTTCAGTCAAGAGAAAGTAGAGAACATTCTTCATTTTGTTTCGAACAATGTTTGGGCAGGAAACAGTCTTTGCCCAGAAATGAGTTGGCACTAGCTCACAGCGATGGAGTTGTTGAATCAGCTGTATGGTTTGGGGCATCGATGAAAACATTTGCCGTTTCTTCTTGTTCATGGAATATGTGAAATTAGCATTCCAGTTGCCTATTGTGTATTGAAGATGTATTAAATATGATAGTGGAATGTTTTCAAGATTTGGATGAAACTTGTAGTAGCTTGTTTTCAAGAAGAGCTGCTGTTTTAAAAACATTTTCTGAAGTTGGTGCTTGCATCTTATTGATAGAATTTGAGATGGAGAATCAGATTTATCACTTGTTTAATTATCTTTTCAGCTCGACCTGGAGTGAGCAAGAAGAGAGTATGCTTGCAGCTGTCATGAATGTTCTAATCTCTACAATTAAAGAAGCTGATAGTCTTCCTGAAAGTGTCCAAACTCTTCTCTTGGATGCTTATAAACGTGAAGAGCACATTTCTCCCACTGCTGATTTGTTAGTTAAAGAAATTTTCAGTCAATGTGAAGATAAGTTGAAACCATTTTTTAAGAAGACTGTTGTGAACAAAGAGGAGATTTCCGAAGTTGAAGAGGAGGATGAAAGTTGGAATCCCTTTGAAGACATTGCAAAAGTTCAAGGGGTATCTACGGATTTGCACTCATCCAAGCATTCTGGAAAAGAATGTAATGTGTCAGTGGAAGCCTTGAAGACTAGTGAGGTACTCTTGTTTTCTACAGAGGAGAACAGTGAGTTGACTTGTGTTAAGAAGCCTCATGTTGAAGATTCAAAGAAAAAACTTTTGGAAACAAAAGTTGAAACAAAGATGCATGAAGAGGCCATAAGTGTAGATCCAAATGAAAGAGAAGTTCGATTAGTAGAAGATATGTGTTCAATCAGCAATTTGCTTCTTCACAATTCTAGAGAATGTTGGTTTGAAAGTCAAGTCAAGGAGGAGAAGAAGAAAGAGGAAGATGAAGTTTCTTCCCACTTCAAAGTTGATTTGATCAATTCTTTTGAATCATGTGTACGAGACAACATGGAAGGTGAAGTTTCTAGTAGTTATAAGGCAGATTTTTCTTCACCGGAAATCAAGCTAAGGCAAAAAGCTAAGGAATTGGAAGGCACTATGGATGGAATGATGAAGAGTGTTCACCACATGCGAGACAAGTTGAGGAGTACAACTCAAACCATTTTTGAAATCTTTATCCATCAAAGTTGTTCTACATCATCTCAGCCAGTATATAATGATTGCAGCTCAAGTTCACATATTGCTGATAATGGAATTCAAATTTTGTCAAATCTGGATAGAATTCATAGACATGTAGAACAAATGATTTATGATGTGCCTAGGGGAGAAGTTGTATGTTGCATTTCTATTGATGACATAAAGTCCATTAAATTTGCCTTGGAGGAAATTAAATCTAGTCTTTTGCACATCATTCGTAACAAAGACATAGTGGCCAATATTGCTGACAAGGCATTGGAGTGGCATGAGCTTACCAAAACAAAGTTGCAAGAAGTGCATGAGACTCTAATTGAAGCAGAGAATCAGATTTCTGCTGTTCAATATTCATGGGAGCAAGAAAATAGAAGAAGAGTAGAGGAGCTTCAAGAAATTCTTGATGAGTTTGATCTCATACAAGAAACATATGATTTGGAATGCTGTCCTAAGAGACCAAAGCATTCAAATTCTCAAGCTTATCAAGCTTTTGACAATCTCTTGTATGAAGAAGGTTCTAGTAAGGTTTATGTAAATCCTCTTTTTGAAAATGACAAAGAAATTGCTTCAGAGATTACTGAAGAAAGGGATTTGAGTTTGTCTTCCAGCATTGGAGAGTTAATACGCGACTTGCACAAAGTTGAATCTATCGCTGCTCCTAGTGCAACCATTCAGCAAGAATTGGTAACTCTTGAAACACAAAGAAATGAAGGCATTCTTATTGTTCATCAACAAAGAGTTGATGGGTTTGTTGATGAAGGTTTAATTTATTTTTTGATGAGGATGCTTGTGAGACTCATATCAGATTTTAGTTCATCACCATCTTCTCTTAGAGTGATAGATTTCAAAATTGTATTTGATGAAGGATTCGTGGAATCTTTCCGGCAAGTCATATCACAAGATTCTAGATTTGATTTCTTCAACGAACAAAGGTTGGTTGAATACTTCTTAGAGTTTCAAGAAGTGGCATTGTAGATGGAACAAGCAAATCAAAGGATTCGTGTGAGAGCAGATATCAGTTTGAGAAGTGGCTCTTCATGGTTGTTAGTTTGGGATCCTGGCATTACTTGGGAAGAAGGTAATTTCAAAGTAGATAGACCAACATATAATATTCATAATGTAGTTGTGACCATTTGCTTTTGTGTTGGAAAATGTCTTCAATTGCAAATTAGTATTTGGGATCTCAAGTATTTTCTTATGAAGAAGGGAATGCATAAAAGGAAGGTTGGATGGAGAGATAAGTGTCAAAAATTCTTTTTTATGTTTGTTGCTTCCTTCTTTCTGTGTCATTGGTTCTTTATTTCTGATCATAAATTGGTGTTCTGGGAAGGAAATATGATCAGAAGTTGGTTTGTGGTGGCATGTGGTTTTTTGCTAAAGGTGCCACCAGCTTGGTTCATGAGCAGTGATGCTCATTTTGATAAAAGATTCTTATGTTGCAGTTGTTGCTTGTCTTCTTGGATGCTGATTTTCCAAAAATCAGATCTCAAGATGATTATTTCAGACCTCTTAGGAAGCTGGTTACTTCATTTACAGGCCTCTCCACCTCCTATTTGGACTGAATTTCTACCACAAATGAGCAAGGGAATGATTCAGTATGGTCAAAGTTCAGGTATGGGTTGTTCATTGATGGTTGACAGTGAATTTTGTGGTATCAACTCATACATTACTTTTTGGGACAGCGAGTTATTAGCTGATTTGATTTGTCAAATTGAGACTCTTGATGTGAGACATGTGAATATTTCTTGGAGTTCTTTCAGTGAAATCAGTTTGCTTCAAAGGAAGCATTGTGCATCCTCTTGGATAGGGATGGAGTGTGGAGCGTTGCTCTTGGTTTGGCATTGGTTTAGAAGCATGTTTGAAAATATTTTTGTTGCTGATCAGAATTATGACAGCAAGATTTGGAGGTCCTGCAGACTGATATGGGACCCAGGCACTAAAATTTTTGGTGCATTGTCTTTTGTGGATCGTGACATGTTGATCCACTTTGAGTATTCAGTTGTTTTAATCAAAGTAGCGCAACGGATTAGAGGAATAGTGTTCCTAAGAAAGTTTTGGAATCCTGGTATCACTTGGGTTTTCTATTCCCTAATTGAAGATGATGAAGCCAATGATGGTCTTCTAGAATTTATTCCCATGATGTTTTAGTTTAATTTTAATCTGGTGATTTCTTTTGTTGGCATCCAGTAGTGTAATGGTTACATCAGTAGGTGTTATCTTTCACCTAGGTTGATTTGGGACCCAGGGATCACATTCAGTTTCAGTTTGGTTTAGTATGGTGATTTCAGGTTGGCATTGGAATTGCTTGAGGACAAGCAATTTTGGGAAGGGCGGACTGTAATGTCCCCATTTTGGCCATACGCTCTTCATTTGGATTTAGCCTATTTCTGGAAATCCGTAGGCTAAGCTGAGGCAGAAAATTAGGGTTTCCTCTTCCAGATACTGCTCAGTTGGCGTTCTGAGGTTGTTGTGCAGACTTACTATTTATAGCAGTTCACTATTTTTAGCAAGTCTATCTTTTGGTAGTATCTGTCTAGCAGCAGTTCAATCCTTTGCAATTCAATGTTCAGTTTGGCTTTTTGTTGTTTTGATGTGAACTTACTATTTATAGCAGTTGGCTATTTTTAGTAAGTCTAATTTTGGCAGTAGCATCATCAACAATTCAGTTCAAGTCATTTTGCTATCCTTCAGTTTCAGTTTGGCTTTGGTTATCTCCATGGATTAAGTTTTTTACTTAGTCATTTTTTATGTTTCTCAGTTGTACCCCCAAGCCTAGGAATGATCACTTCATGTTGTTTTTAAAAGGGGGTCATTAAGGGGTCAATGGTGCATTTAATGAATTATTAAATGCTTTGCTGATACAAAGTGAAGTTAGATGCCTAAAGGTTGATTAATATTTTATTATTTCAAAAGTAAATGCACTGAGTAGCATCCTTTGGAAGTTGAAGTGATTCCTTCTTGAATTCGAAGAGTCTCATTGCTTCATTTGCTTGCCAATTGGAAGCCTATATGTTACTCTTTTGTTTGTAGGTAAGATCATCTTTGAAATATTGGCACAGGTTATATTTGCTGGTTTGAAATCATGGGAATCAGCTGAGAAGCTTATGGTGACTCATTCTTTGGGCCTGAAACTATGGTTCCCTAGATGGTGGATTGAGAGTGTGCTTCATCCAGAAGTGCACATTGAGTTTCAAAGTTGAAGATTTTGTAGTTTTTGATAATAATTTTCAGAATTGTGTTTGCTGGTCATATCATGGTTGAAGGAGGTTTTCATTAACAACTTTTTGTATGTTTTTAATGTGCTTCTGGGTATTGAAGAAATTGATTCCTAGTACATGGGCACCCCTTCCCACAGAAGATCAGAATTTAATTTGAAGAATTTTGAGAGTTTTTATCATTTTGGAGTTGCTGGTTTGTCTACAGCTAAAAGTGTTTTTTGTTAACAGCTTTTTGAGCAAATTAAATATCATTCTGGGTATGTTTGCAAAGTGGTTCTAGACCCAAGGCGACCCCTTCCACAAGAGATTGGAATTTATTTCCAAGTCTTTGATTTTTATTTGCTAAATCGCCCTTCTCAAGAGTCGTACCATGTTGGGAGTATTGGGAATTGTGCAAGTAAATTAATGGTTGCTTTTTGAAGCTGTTTCATCATCATGACATGAAACCTATCCTCCAGGTTCATTGCAATTGATTTCCTCAATTTGGAGGTAAATTGATAAAGGATATTGCATTTCATGTTCTGGGTTTACTGGTCTAATTTTTTGCTTCTCATTTACGATCTGAACTTGTTAGTTTTGATATAATGCTGGTTTGAGCTTCATTTCTATATCATTATTGTAGTGTAAGAGTTAGAGGAAGTGTTACTCTAACCATTGATTGATTTGGAAGCATATCTTTCTTATTTGTAGCTGTTTAATTCATTGTAAAGCTGATTAGTAGTACTAACAGCTATTTATTTTATTTGCTACAATTAGTTTAAATTTCATACTCCCACGATTGAGTGGTTGAGTTTAAATAATCATCTTTCTTAATTGTAAGTTTCCCCCCACTAAATAAGTGGTTGTGTGGACTATATTCCCCCCACGTTAATAAGTGGAAGTGAGGATTTAAATGGCTTGCCGCCTTTTTATAATGTAATAATCTCACCCTCTAAATAAGTGGAGTATCCCCATTGCTTGTGGATTCCTGGATCAGCAGATGAATTGTACTTTCAGATCTGTTTATGCCTAATGATC
>VDFB02109042.1:3679778-3802383 GCA_007258455.2 Sequoia sempervirens
AATGTTCTATAATGTGTATTATGCATGCCTTATTCATGTTATCTATTGAATATTTAAAATTTCCCTATATTTTTTAAATTTTCCCTATATTTTTATATAGTCGTCCCCTGCCGTCCCTAATTTTGGCCTCAAAAATCGGAAACTTGGGGACTCGTCCTGCCGTCCCCGTCCCGGAAACTTGGGGTAACCTTGCTAGATACTAATGGCCTTCTCTCCATAAAGATGTCAAGAGATATGTCAAACAATGTGATTAGTGCCTGAGAATGGGTCAACCTATATTTACTAATGAGCTGCCTCTCCACCCTCAAATTGTCCTGGAACCGTTTGAGCAATGCGCCTAGATTTGGCTGGTTCAATATCACCACCATTTGTAGGGAAGAATATGTATTAGTATGTACCAACTATGAACAAAGTGGATGGATGTCCAAGCACCACAATTTGCAAGAGAGGAAAAGGTTGTTTTCCTGTATAACAAGATTTTCTTGAGGTTTGGAGCACCGACAACAATTGTTTCGGATAGAGGACCACAATTCATCTCCCAAGTGATGAATTATAGACGTGCCTTGATTGGGTCTACAAGACCAATCTTCTTACTAATCTGAAATGGTCAATAAAAAACTTGGGTGACAACTTGAAGAATTGACCACTTTACTTCAATGAAATTTGCTTGTTTGGCGGAAATACATACAAAGACCCAGTTTCTTTCAAAGTCCAGCCCACTTTGGTGTTGATCAGCTTTGTGCAATTATGAGAACAATCCAAATTTTCCTTTCGGATATTGATTAGCTTTTGAGACTCTTCCAAATAGCTTTTTAACTACTAGAACTTTGCTAGTAGTATGAACGAAATTTTAAAGCTTTGGCAATTTGTACCCATAAAAGGCAATGAATGCAATCATCTCAGTAGACATACATTTTTTGGTATTATACCACCATTCTACAAAGTGCAACCACTTAAATGATTTGTTCCATTGGTCAAAGGCAAAACACAGCAGATATCTTTTCAAGCACTTGTTCACAATTTTTGTTTCAGCATCAAGTTGAGGATAGTACAAAGAACTCAAGGTCAAAGATGGTACAAACTCGTAAAACAAATCCTTAAGGATGTTGTGGAGAGGTGGTCTTTATCACATACCACTACTTTAGGAAATCCATGCAGCTTGTAAACATTTCCACAAAACATTTCACCATGTCCACATATCTCACAATTTCTTCACTGCCATGAAATAAGCATTTTTAGTTATGCAATCTGCCAAAAAAATTGTTTTCTGCCTTCTGAAGCAGATCCACAAATGAAATCCATAGAAATCACTCTTCATTTGATACTAAGTGTCACATTCTCCAGTGTTCTTCTTTATATCAATCCCCATTCCTTTCTAGTGAAAGGATTGCAAGGATTGCTGAACATTGTTATAGGTTTTAAAGTTAAACAACCAACATGTTGAGAAGCTGGAATCATGGTTCTTCTACAAAATTGAACTTTGAGTTTTACTGCAACTACATATGTCCCTTGAACAATAATTTATCATTTTGAAAAAGGTTATAGAATATTTTATGATCCAATCAACATGTTTGACCTATTCTGCTTGCATGTCCATCTAATCTATTCTAGGAAAAATTGAGATATTTTATTAGTCCTTGTGAAATAGTGGCTCAACAGCAGTGTTATCTTTTCCTTGTTTAAGCAAATTTTATATTCAAAAGATTTCAAACTTCTTTATCCAATTTTTTTGTTTAGTGGACAAGGTATTCTATTGGAGCAAATATTTTATACAATCATGGTAAATCTTAATAAGAAACTCACTTCCCAATAAGTATTGCCCTCACTTAGCCACATCCTGTGTAATGGCAAGCATCTATTTGTTGCACATGACTTGCAATGTCTCAATTGGCTTTAGTTTATAACTCTCAAAAATTATTGGATGACCATCTTGCATAATATCTTTGAGTCCAAACCATCACATACAATAATAAATGGATTCAAAATATCAGGTGTGACAAGGACTAAAGCCGAATATTTTATGATCCAATCAACATGTTTGACCTATTCTGCTTGTATGTCCATCTAATCTATTCTAGGAAAAATTGAGATACTCTTTTCATCCTTGTGAAATAGTGGCTCAACAGCAATGTTATCTTTTCCTTGTTTAAGCAAATTTTATATTCAAAAGATTTCAAACTTCTCTATCCATTTTTGTTGTTTAGTGGACAAGGTATTCCTTTGGAGCAAATAATTAATACAATCATGGTCAATCTTAATAAGAAACTCACTTCCCAATAAGTATTGCCCTCACTTAGCCACATCCTGCGTAATGGCAAGCATCTATTTGTTGCACATGACTTGCAATGTCTCAATTGGCTTTAGTTTATAACTCTCAAAAATTATTGGATGACCATCTTGCATAATATCTTTGAGTCCAAACCATCACATACAATAATGAATGGATTCAAAAAATCAGGTGTGACAAGGACTAAAGCCGATGATAATGCTTTCTTTGGTTTCTAAAAGCTTTGCTCTACTTCCTTCATCCCCATGAATGATTATTCCTTAACTCTACTAGAGGTGTCACTATATGGGAAAAATTCTTGATGAAGCATTTTATAATAACCAACCAAATGTAGGAAACATATTAACTTTGACACATTCTTTAGTACTGGCTATTCTACAATCGCTAATCTTTGCAAGACCAACTTTGATCCTTTCTGATGAAATAATGTGGCCTAAATTGTTTACTCACTACATGGTAAAATGAATTACAAAGTAAACAAAAACATAGAACAACATTGACAAAATAAAATAATCGCATAGCAATTGCATAAAACAAATATATATTCATTAATTCGGTATATCAGCAATTACATCATAGCATCATAATATATCCTCAACATAATATCGATGAACATAAGCATAACAATGGTAACAGAGTTTCCTAACTACATGACTCAAGTACATATAGTACGCTGGCTGTGATTGAGAGACTGACCGTCACGTCCCTTCATTAAAACTAATTACTTCGTCAGGAACCTAACTCTCGAGACAACTAATTTGTTGAATTTATGATCAGATTAAATGCACAGAAAATTAATTCAAAATCAGACACAATAACACAGCAGATACCCTGGGAAAACCCTCCTCTTGAGGGAGAAAAACCAAGCAACAATATATCTCTTATATATTGATATGTAAATCCAAGAATCTCCTTTTACAAAGGCCGATATGAAGGCCAACAAGAGACACTACAAACTGATGTAGATACACAGCAATGAGACTCAGCCTTATACAAATCCTCAACCTACTCCTCTACAGAATTTGTGTAATGTCCCCATTTTGGCCCTACACTCTTCAATAGGATTTAGCCTATTTCCAAACTGATAAACTGTGGTGGAAAAATTAGGGCTTCTCGACATTGTCAGCTTATGCCTCTGAGGAGGACAGTGATTTCATTTATTTATAGTGCTGCTATTTAAAGTTTGTCTTGGCAAGATCTATCTAGCATAGTCAACTTTGCGTTAGTAGTTCATGGCTATCTGGCTGTTTTATGTGAATTGTCATTTTATAGTAAAGGATGGTTTTAGGGAAACACTGGTGTGATGAATTACTCAAAGAACCAACCAAGTCATCTTGATATCCACTGGCCTTTATTGTTTGGTTTTGGTTATCTCCATGGATTGAGTTTTTATACTTAGTCAAATTTCATGTTTCTCAGTTGTACCCCACGCCTAGGAGTAATAACTTCATGTTGTTTTAAAAGAGGGGCCATTAAGGGGGTCAATTGTGCATTTAATAATTTATTAAATGTTTTATTGTTGCAAAGTGAAAAGGATGAGCAATATTATATTATTTCAAATGCAAAAGGTGGTATCCCTTGAAGTTAAAGTTAGATTCAACTTCGAATTGAAGAGTTCTTGTTGCTTCATTTGCCACCTGAAGTTTATATATTAAGCCGCCAGAGTCATTGTATATTTTGAAGAGTGTTACACATTTGAAATGAATCCAATCAAAGTATGGGGAAAGCTTAACAAATTTACTCCATTCTTCGGGCCTCAAGAATCTATATTCCTCTAGGATTGAGAGCGTTGCTTCATCTGTAGTACATATTGAGCACATTGTGGAGTTTTGGTGAGATATTTCCGCTTTTATGTTGCTGTCACGCGGCTGAAAGTGATTTTGTATACAACTTTAGTATGAATTTTATTTGCTTCCGGTATTGAAGATATGCATTCCCAGCACATGCAAGGTTCTCCAGGTTGTTCCTAATTTGTTTCAAAGTATTTATTTTTATTCTTGCAAAATCGCCCTTGCTAAGGGCCATACCATGTTGGGAGCATTGGGAATTGTGCAAGTAAATTAATGGTTGCTTTTTGAAGCTGTTTCATCATCATGACATGGGTGCCTATCCTCCAGAGGTTCATTGTAATTGATTTCACTCAATTTGGAGGTAAATTGATAAAGTTATGCATTTAATACGTACGCTTAATAATCATTTTCTCTCTTTATTTCTATTTCATCGTGACTTTGTTAGTTTTTGATATGTACGTCGGTTTGGGCTCTTTATCATATCATTATTAGTACTGTAAAAGTTAGAGGAAGTGTTACTCTAACCATTGATTGATTTAAAGCATATCTTCTTTATTTGCAAATTGCTTACTCCATTGTAAAGCTGATTAGTAGTAACAATACTATTTATATTTTATTTGTTGCAATTAGTTTAAATTTTCATACTCCCACGATTGAGTGGTTGAGTTTAAATAATCATCTTTCTTAATTGTAAGTTTCCCCCCACTAAATAAGTGGTTGTGTGGACTGTATTCCCCCCACGTTAATAAGTGGAAGTGAGGATTTAAATGGCTGGCTTGCCGCTTTTAATAATGTAATAATCTCACCCACTGAATAAGTGGAGTATCCCCACCGCTTGCGGATGCCTACATCAGCAGATGAATTGTAATTTCAGTTCAGTTTATTCCTAATGATCTTCTGACCATATGCTATCACCTCGCCCACATTGGGATCTTGGTGAACATTCTTGGTTAGAGTTACTTCCATGCTGATTTGCTTTTGGAGCTAACGCTAATCAGTGACTTGTTGCTGATTTGTGTGTTAAATTTTGAGAAAAAATTAAAGGGAATATTTCAGTGGTATCAGAGCAGAAGATCCTGCCATCCTGTTGATCAGTGCTTCATGCTTAGGCAGATGAGTGATAGAGATCTCCGGTACTACACCGAAAGTCAGTGCAGATTCTAGTTCAGTTTCTTGTGGTATCCAGAGGTTGGCAGTTAGTCATGGCTAATGAAGAAAAGATGAAGTTGGCAGAGACTCTCTTTATGGTTGGAAAGAGACTTGGTAAAGAATTTCAGACAAAGGAAAATGAAGAGAACATTCTTCATTTGTTAGAACAATGTTTGAGACAAGTGAAGCCATCACCTTCAGAGATAATGGAGTTGGCACTAGCTCCTGTAGTGAATTTTTTGAATCAGCCCTATTGGTTGGGGCATCCTGATGAAGAGACCAAGTTGTTGATTTCTTCTTGTTTTATGGAGATAATGAGAATTGTAATTCCCCAGTTGCCCTATGATGATGAAACTATGAAGATCATATTAAAGATGATAGTGGAATGTTTTCAAGATTTGGATGAAACTGGTAGTAGCTTGTTTCCAAGAAGAGCTGCTATTTTAAAAACATTTTCTGAAGTTGGTGCTTGCATCTTATTGATAGAATTTGAGATGGAGAATCAGATTTATCACTTGTTTAATTATCTTTTCACCTCGACCTGGAGTGAGCAAGAAGAGAGTATGCTTGCAGCTGTCATGAATGTTCTAATCTCTACAATTAAAGAAGCTGATAGTCTTCCTGAAAGTGTCCAAAATCTTCTCTTGGATGCTTATAAACGTGAAGAGCAGATTTCTCCCACTGTTGATTTGTTAGTTAAAGAAATTTTCAGTCAATGTGAAGATAAGTTGAAACCATTTTTGAAGAAGACTGTTGTGAACAAAGAGGAGATTTCCGAAGTTGAAGAGGAGGATGAAAGTTGGAATCCCTTTGAAGACATTGCAAAAGTTCAAGGGGTATCTACGGATTTGCACTCATCCAAGCATTCTGTAAAAGAATGTAATGTGTCAGTGGAAGCCTTGAAGACTAGTGAGGTACTCTTGTTTTCTACAGAGGAGAACAGTGAGTTGACTTGTGTTAAGAAGCCTCATGTTGAAGATTCAAAGAAAAAACTTTTGGAAACAAAAGTTGAAACAAAGATGCATGAAGAGGCCATAAGTGTAGATCCAAATGAAAGAGAAGTTCGATTAGTAGAAGATATGTGTTCAATCAGCAATTTGCTTCTTCACAATTCTAGAGAATGTTGGTTTGAAAGTCAAGTCAAGGAGGAGAAGAAGAACGAGGAAGATGAAGTTTCTTCCCACTTCAAAGTTGATTTGATCAATTCTTTTGAATCATGTGTAGGAGACAACATGGAAGGTGAAGTTTCTAGTAGTTATAAGGCAGATTTTTCTTCACCGGAAATCAAGCTAAGGAAAAAAGCTAAGGAATTGGAAGGCACTATGGATGGAATGATGAAGAGTGTTCACCACATGCGAGACAAGTTGAGGAGTACAACTCAAACCATTTTTGAAATCTTTATCCATCAAAGTTGTTCTACATCATCTCAGCCAGTATACAATGATTGCAGCTCAAGTTCACACATTGCTGATAATGGAATTCAAATTTTGTCAAATCTTGATAGAATTCATAGACATGTAGAACAGATGATTTATGATGTGCCTAGGGGAGAAGTTGTATGTTGCATTTCTATTGATGACATGAAGTCCATTAAATTTGCCTTGGAGGAAATTAAATCTAGTCTTTTGCACATCATTCGTGACAAAGACTTAGTGGCCAATATTGCTGACAAGGCATTGGAGTGGCATGAGCTTACCAAAACAAAGTTGCAAGAAGTGCATGAGACTCTAATTGAAGCAGAGAATCAGATTTCTGCTGTTCAATATTCATGGGAGCAAGAAAATAGAAGAAGAGCAGAGGAGCTTCAAGAAATTCTTGATGAGTTTGATCTCATACAAGAAACATATGATTTGGAATGCTTTCCTAAGAGACCAAAGCATTCAAATTCTCAAGCTTATCAAGCTTTTGACAATATCTTGTATGAAGAAGGTTCTAGTAAGGTTTATGTAAATCCTCTTTTTGAAAATGACGAAGAAATTGCTTCAAAGATTACTGAAGAAGGGGATTTGAGTTTGTCTTCCAGCATTGGAGAGTTAATACGTGAGTTGCACAAAGTTGAATCTACTGCTGCTCCTAGTGCAACCATTTAGCAAGAATTGGTAACTCTTGAAACACAAAGAAATGAAGGAATTCTTATTGTTCATCAACAAAGAGTTGATGGGTTTGTTGATGAAGGTTTAATTTATTTTTTGATGAGGATTCTTGTGAGACTCATATCAGATTTTAGTTCATCACCATCTTCTCTTAGAGTGATAGATTTCAGAATTGTATTTGATGAAGGATTCATGGAATCTTTCCGGCAAGTCATATCACAAGATTCTAGATTTGATTTCTTCAATGAACAAAGGTTGGTTGAATACTTCTTGGAGTTTCAAGAAGTGGCATTGCAGATGGAACAAGCAAATCAAAGGATTCGTGTGAGAGCAGTTATCAGTTTGAGAAGTGGCTCTTCATGGTTGTTAGTTTGGGATCCTGGCATTACTTGGGAAGAAGGTAATTTCAAAGTAGATAGACCAACATATAATATTCAAAATGTAGTTGTGACCATTTGCTTTTGTGTTGGAAAATGTCTTCAATTGCAAATTAGTATTTGGGATCTCAAGTATTTTCTTATGAAGAATGGAATGCATAAAAAGAAGGTTGGATGGAGAGATAAGTGTCAAAAATTCTGTTTTATGTTTGTTGCTTCCTTCTTTCTATGCCATTGGTTCTTTATTTCTGATCATAAATTGGTGTTCTGGGAAGGAAATATGATCAGAAGTTGGTTTGTGGTGGCATGTGGTTTTTTGCTAAAGGTGCCACCAGCTTGGTTCATGAGCAGTGATGCTCAATTTGATAAAAGATTCTTATGTTGCAGCTGTTACTTGTCTTCTTGGATGCTGATTTTCCAAAAATTAGATCTCAAGATGATTATTTCAGACCTCTTAGGAAGCTGGTTACTTCATTTACAGGCCTCTCCACCTCCTATTTGGACTGAATTTCTACCACAAATGAGCAAGGGAATGATTCAGTATGGTCAAAGTTCAGGTATGGGTTGTTCATTGATGGTTGACAGTGAATTTTGTGGTATCAACTCATACATTACTTTTTGGGACAGCGAGTTATTAGCTGATTTGATTTGTCAAATTGAGACTCTTGATGTGAGACATGTGAATATTTCTTGGAGTTCTTTCAGTGAAATCAGTTTGCTTCAAAGGAAGCATTGTGCATCCTCTTGGATAGGGATGGAGTGTGGAGCGTTGCTCTTGGTTTGGCATTGGTTTAGAAGCATGTTTGAAAATATTTTTGTTGCTGATCAGAATTATGACAGCAAGATTTGGAGGTCCTGCAGACTGATATGGGACCCAGGCACTAAAATTTTTGGTGCATTGTCTTTTGTGGATCGTGACATGTTGATCCACTTTGAGTATTCAGTTGTTTTAATCAAAGTAGCGCAACGGATTAGAGGAATAGTGTTCCTAAGAAAGTTTTGGAATCCTGGTATCACTTGGGTTTTCTATTCCCTAATTGAAGATGATGAAGCCAATGATGGTCTTCTAGAATTTATTCCCATGATGTTTTAGTTTAATTTTAATCTGGTGATTTCTTTTGTTGGCATCCAGTAGTGTAATGGTTACATCAGTAGGTGTTATCTTTCACCTAGGTTGATTTGGGACCCAGGGATCACATTCAGTTTCAGTTTGGTTTAGTATGGTGATTTCAGGTTGGCATTGGAATTGCTTGAGGACAAGCAATTTTGGGAAGGGCGGACTGTAATGTCCCCATTTTGGCCATACGCTCTTCATTTGGATTTAGCCTATTTCTGGAAATCCGTAGGCTAAGCTGAGGCAGAAAATTAGGGTTTCCTCTTCCAGATACTGCTCAGTTGGCGTTCTGAGGTTGTTGTGCAGACTTACTATTTATAGCAGTTCACTATTTTTAGCAAGTCTATCTTTTGGTAGTATCTGTCTAGCAGCAGTTCAATCCTTTGCAATTCAATGTTCAGTTTGGCTTTTTGTTGTTTTGATGTGAACTTACTATTTATAGCAGTTGGCTATTTTTAGTAAGTCTAATTTTGGCAGTAGCATCATCAACAATTCAGTTCAAGTCATTTTGCTATCCTTCAGTTTCAGTTTGGCTTTGGTTATCTCCATGGATTAAGTTTTTTACTTAGTCATTTTTATGTTTCTCAGTTGTACCCCCAAGCCTAGGAATGATCACTTCATGTTGTTTTTAAAAGGGGGTCATTAAGGGGTCAATGGTGCATTTAATGAATTATTAAATGCTTTATTGTTGCAAAGTGAAGTTGGATGCCTAAAAGAGGTTGATTAATATTTTATTATTTCAAAAAGTGAAATGCTTAAAGTGGCATCCCTTTTGGAAGTTGAAGTGATTCAACTTCTTGGAATTTGAAGAGTCTCTTGTTGCTTCATTTGCCAATTGAAGCTTATATATTGCTGCTGTTTGTAGAGCTGATCATCTTTGGAAATATTGTAAAGTTATGCTGCTGGTTTGAAATCCAGAATCCGGCTAAGGGAAAGCTTAGCAATTTGACTCCATTCTTCGGACCTGAAACTATGGTTCCCTAGATGGTGGATTGAGAGTGTGCTTCATCCAAAAGTGCACATTGAGTTTCAAAGTTGAAGATTTTGTAGTTTTTGATAATAATTTTCAGAATTGTGTTTGCTGGTCATATCATGGTTGAAGGAGGTTTTCATTAACAACTTTTTGTATGTTTTTTATGTGCTTCTGGGTATTGAAGAAATTGATTCCTAGTACATGGGTACCCCTTCCCACAGAAGATCAGAATTTAATTTAAAGAATTTTGAGAGTTTTTATCATTTTGGAGTTGTTGGTTTGTCTACAGCTGAAAGTGTTTTTTGTTAACAGCTTTTTGAGCAAATTAAATATCATTCTGGATATGTTTGCAAAGTGGTTCTAGACCCAAGGCGACCCCTTCCACAAGAGATTGGAATTTATTTCCAAGTCTTTGATTTTTATTTGCTAAATCGCCCTTCTCAAGAGTCGTACCATGTTGGGAGTATTGGGAATTGTGCAAGTAAATTAATGGTTGCTTTTTGAAGCTGTTTCATCATCATGACATGGGCGCCTATCCTCCAGAGGTTCATTGCAATTGATTTCACTCAATTTGGAGGTAAATTGATAAAGTTATGTGCATTTCATCGATGTACAGTTTGCTGGTCTAATTTTTTGTATTCTCTATTTCTGATCAGACTTGTTAGTTTTTGATATAATGCTGGTTTGAGCTTCATTTCTATATCATTATTGTAGTGTAAGAGTTAGAGGAAGTGTTACTCTAACCATTGATTGATTTGGAAGCATATCTTTCTTATTTGTAGCTGTTTAATTCATTGTAAAGCTGATTAGTAGTACTAACAGCTATTTATTTTATTTGCTACAATTAGTTTAAATTTCATACTCCCACGATTGAGTGGTTGAGTTTAAATAATCATCTTTCTTAATTGTAAGTTTCCCCCCACTAAATAAGTGGTTGTGTGGACTATATTCCCCCCACGTTAATAAGTGGAAGTGAGGATTTAAATGGCTTGCCGCCTTTTTATAATGTAATAATCTCACCCTCTAAATAAGTGGAGTATCCCCATTGCTTGTGGATTCCTGGATCAGCAGATGAATTGTACTTTCAGATCTGTTTATGCCTAATGATCCTTTGACCATATGCTATCACCTCGCCCACATTGGGATCTTGGTGAACATTCTTGGTTAGAGTTATCTTCTTTGCTGGTTTACATTTTGGAGCTAACGCTAATCAGTGTTTGGTTGCTGATTTGAATGTTAATTTTGGGAAAAAATTAATGGGGAATATTTCAAATATGGAATACAAATATGGAATCCTAGAAATAATATTCCAAACTATTGGGTAGCAAAAGGAAAAAAGCTTAAGAAGGAAAGAAAATGTACTAGAAGGGAATCTCCTAAAAGCCAAAACTTCCCTGCAAGAGAAGCCCAATAATATCTTGCTAAATGAGGTGCTAGTAACTATGAAGGGTGAACTGAGGAAAATTTAGATGCTAAAAGACTAGGGCATCAAAATTCGGGCAGGGCTAAATTGGAACACTCAAGGGAATAGAGATACAAGTTTTTTATTTAAATTCCTAAAAAGAAAAGAGGCAAAAGAGAAGATCAATGTGATGTGGCACAATGAAAAATTGAGCAAGGACCCTAAGGATATCCAAAATTGCTTCCTCCAATTCTACAAGAACCTCTTTACTCCAGAAGGGAATAATACACAAAGCCAAAAGGAAATAGAGGACTGCAAAAAACTAATCCCAAGGAAAATATCTGAGCAAGAGTCTAGCCTTTTGAATAGACACCTCTCCTTGGTAGAGGTCGAGGCAGTGATCCATGCCCTAAATAATGACAAGGCCCTCAAGGTGGATGAAATCCCCATTGAATTTTATAAAAATAACATATATTGGGTGAGTGAGGAACTCCTTAATGTATACATTGAGTCAAATAAGGTGGGATCTCTAGGTAGAAAAATAAATAAATGCATTATAAAGTTGATCCCTAAAGAGGGAGACAAGGCACTTGTTAAAAATCAGAGGCCTATAACTTTGTTGAATGTATCCTACAATTTTTTTTCAAAAACCATAGCCCAAAGGATGGCTGGGTTGCTTCCAAAACTAATCAACACCACACAAACAAGTTTTATCAAGGGAAGACACATACTTGATAACCTCATAACAAGATAGGAGGAAATGGAATGGGCCAAAACCTCATGGGAAAACATGGGAATGTTCCTAGTTGATTTTGAAAATGCATATGATAGAATATCTTTCATAATGATGGTCTTGGAAGTTGCTAGGTTTCCAAAGAGACTTTATAGAATGATTGAAAAGCTTATGAAAGATGAAATAACAAAATAAGATATATAATTGCTTCAAAGAGGAATTTGAGCTGCAAAGATCCATAAGGCAAGGCTTCCCCTAGCCCCTTCACTATTTGTGATAGTTGTAGATGTGTTGTATTATATTCTTAGAGATAACCAACTATCCCCCAAAGAAAATTTCCTTATCCTTCTGAATGAAGAAGAGTTAATAAACCTTTAGTTTGCAGATGACACAACCCTTATAATAAAATTGGAAGAAGAGAATGTGGACCACCTCATGGGAAAACTTAAACTATTGGAGAAAGCTGCAGACTCAAGGATCTCAATAGCCAAATCTATCATGCTTAGCTAAGAGGAAAATCAACCTCCATGGTTTGATAGGATGAGGTTGCAATGGGGGGACCAAGTAAAATAGCAAGATACTTGGGGATCCCTTTTGTGGTCAACCCTAACTTGAGAGACATGTGGGATTGGGTGAAGGGAAAGATTGAGAAAAAGTTAAACAATTGGAATTAAAAGTACCTCTCATTGGCAGGGAGGGCTCAAGTGTGCCAAAACATTCTAGCCTCATATAACATATACTACTCCTCGATGTGGATCTTCAAAAACTATCAAGTTGAGGAAATACAAAAGAAAATTAGGAAATTCCTTTGGTTAGATGGAAAAGGCAATAAGAAAAGACATGCAGTAAAGTGGGAAATCTACTATATGAATAAGCAAATAGGAGGCCTTGGTGTCAAAAACTTAATACAACAAGGCATAGCCCTGGCAGTAAAGTGGATGTGTAAAGAACTCACAGGTGACTAGCCCTGGAAAGTTTTGGTTAGAAATAACATTCTACGTGCTACTCCAAAAAAGCCAAAACTTGGAAACACTTGTCTCTTTGTGACTTGATCTTTGGAAAATTTTCAATAGCTCATATTGGGTCCAAAGTATTTAAAAGCTTATGGAAAGCTTGGGAATCCTTAAAATCTAAAATTATAAAGAGGTGTCAAATTGAAATGGACATCAAAAAGATCTTCCTAGAAAGATCCATTTGGTGGAATGTACTCCACAGACAAGCCCCTGACATTACTACAGGGGTGCTTTGCTAAATCTTGGAACCAAAAAGGTCTGTCCTACATTAACCACATCCTAAAAGAGGGTAACTAAAATGTTGGGATGCTTTGAAAATTGAGTTTGACTTGCCACAAAATAAAAAAGAACATTTGAAATCATAAAAAAATAGTAATACCCATGGCTAAAATGAATATTAGGAATAATAATGTGCATGATCTTAAGTGGTTGGAAAATAACAATATTGTAGGTTTAAAGGTGAAAGAGATATATGGTCTCCTAAACAACAATATAGAACTTGCAAAAGGGTTGAATCAAAAGTGGAAGGTTAACTTAAGCGGAAAAAAATGAAACCAAATATTCAGATACAATTGGAATAATACCCTGGAACCTAAAAAGGAAACATTTAGATGGATGCTATTAATACACATATTACCAAATGTGGACTCCAATAAGAATCCACTAGTTTGCAACATCTGTCAAAAAGCTTATTTTGTAATGCTATTTTTTTTTTATTGTTCTTTAAAAGAAATTTGGAATATTTTTAAAATTGACATGTTGAAAGGAGGTAAAATAAGAGAGAAAAGAAAATTAGAAATTATTGCGGGAAAATATTGTGGATTTGGAGAAACTAATAGCCAATTTTGGCTAATACTATCAGCTAAAATGCTTTGATTTATTTGGAAAGTAAGGAATAAAGTAATCTACTAGGGCTGTAGAAGAGATCTTATTGAGTCTTTTAGAAAGCTCACTCTCCACTTTGTCTATGTGCAGGTATATATCATTATCCAAGTATCCAAAGAGAAATTCAAAGAACTAATGGAGGAAGGCAAGGAAAAAATCAACTGGTAGGAAGTGGCATTTGCTAAGCAGTGGCTACACCATAGAGATTCATACAATCCAACTAGAAAAGTGTCTACTGGAATAGTACAAAAAGAAAAAAAGGAGGGGTCTAATTCCCTCTCCTACTCATTTTTTGTAAGAACAACACAGGTACAAATGTACTAGCATTGTATATACAACATGTGTACAAAGAACAACATATGTACACACATTTTTTTTTGTAAAATAGCATATGTACAAATGCAACTAATATAGGAAGATTGTTGATAAGAAAGGGATGTAGTAGTGGAATAAAATGTAATGAATCAATGTAATGAACACCAATACCTTTGATGATGTTTCTCTATGATGTACCTTCAACTATAATGAATACAAAAAATTTCCCAAAATACAAATATCACAAGTCGACATTGAATTATGGATAAATGAAAACATTGAAATACCACCAAAAATATAATCTAAATTTAGGTCCTAAGGTCTAGGGAGGACCAATTCACCCATGGGCGAATGGGTCCTAGGTCCCTATACTTGGAACACACATTGCTCAATGTAAAGTTTTATGTTTAGCCATTAATTATTGTTGGGTTTCCCCTTCAGAAAATGTAATTAAATGAGCTTGTAAATGAATTATAGGGCCAGTTAAGAAATAATTAAGCTCAATTAATTAAGAGAGCCCTAAATAAGTGTGAAAGTGTAAAGGGATACACCTTACACCACTAAATTAAGGAACAATTAAGTCCAGTTTAACTAGGAGGGCCCAAACAAGTGAGAAATATAAGGGGATACATTTTTCTACACTACATAATATATCGAAGATCTAAACCAAAGATCTCTGATAAAAAAAGAGCTTGGATAAATCAATGATAGAGAAATAAGAAGTCACTCAACCAATTCAAAAGGAGATAGAGGAGGCTATAGAATAATATTATCAAAACCTAGATGAGGAAGAAGAAAAATATAAAGCTATGACATCAGGGAAAGAACAATCTTCTCCCCTTCTAAAGTTTGAGGCACCCTCTTCCTCCACAACATCTTTTATCCAATCCATCAAGGAATTTTTTGTGAGATAGAAGCAACTACAACCAGTGACATCTCCATAGTTACTCCAACTTTGTTATTAGGGACATAAGTAGACAATGGGAGCATCTCACCCCTACATAAATCCTAGTTAGGGGACATCTTGCACCAAACAACCACAACCTATGATGCCCTACAAGACACAAATGAACAATCTAGGGTTCAAATGGAAGCATTGCATGCATAATTCCAATAGTTGCAGGATCAACGAGACATGATTCGAAACAGATTCCACCAAATCTAGGAGGTAGTTAGTTTAAGGCTAACCCACATTATTGGAGTCATCCAAGAAGTGAAACATTTAGCCCAAAAGATACAAATTCTACAAACACTACTAGAAATAGAGACACTTCTCTTATAGATCCAGTTACAAACATAATAGCTACACATAGTAAAAACTCAATGGGATATGAAATTGTCTAGCCTCAAGGAGATATACAAAGATATACTTCCAGCAGAGTAGCATTGAATTGAGGACATAGTCAACTTTTTGAAATGGGGGATGATGTTAGTGAGAAAATAGGATAGTGAAAACACTGGTAGGGAAATTATATGCATTTTGGCACAAATAACTTTTGGATCATAACATTGTAAAGATAACATGTAGACTAAAGGTAGGATAGATGGGTCATGTCTCATCCCATAATGATAAGTATAAAGGAAGATATGAATGAAAATATGTAATAGGTGTGGAAAATAATATATGTAATAAACAAAGAGAAATATATGAGAAAATACTCATGTACGAAAGGATAAATGTATAAAGAGTAGATAAGGATGAAGTAAGGGTATAGGGGAAGATATTCGATTGTACCATTTTTGAGCTAGTTAATAGATTGAATAATGGAGTTCTATCTGTGTGATGTTATTTGTCACTTTATGAATGTATGGTGGATAAGAATATTTCTGATTGCATTGGTGTTCATATTTATATTATTGAGTATGGGGTATAAACCATAGCTCTCAAAAAATACTTGGGGCTTAGAAATTTGGTCTGTGTTCCCCTAGATTTGTTGCTAACAATAACCAATGGGGGTTTTTAATTTACAATTAAAGTGGCTTCCAACCACCAAAAATAAAATAAAGGTGATTAAAGATTAGAAGCATAAGTTTGCAATCAGGAATGATGTTGTCATTATAGCTATGGTTGAGATCAAAAAATTTATTGAGACCTTACCATGCACCTTCTAGGAAAGCTTTAGCAAGGTATTTTTAGCTAAAGCCATAATCAAAGAGTTTATAAGGAATACAAGTAATCTTCTTACTAAATAACTCATCAATGAGTTGATGAGAGCTAAAGGAAACTTCAACATTTTCTAAGATAGGGTCCTAGAGTTCAAGGAGGTGATGGAATCTATGAGGAAGACACTGATATCCATAAATATTAGGATCAAATACACAACCTCCACTAACTCCAACCTCATATAGGAAGCATTGAAGGGATTCCAAGGATAACTTCTAGCACAATAAACAAATAATCATAGAAGGAAATTTTTTATTTTCCTTCATGTAATTATAGCACCAGATGTGTCTACCCATAGGTTCATTTTAAAATAATTTTTTTAATAACCTTTGTATTGGGAATAAGTTGAGCCCCAAGGGCCAAAGTAAATTTGAGATAGCCTATTGAGGTCATGGTTATTTTTAACCTAGAAGATTGACTATTTATAGCTTTTATGTGAACTTAATGGTTGTTGCAAATTTTATTACTAGTGAACTATTAATTTTTAGTGTGAAAGCAATACTAGGATTTGAATAATCTGCTCATTCTTTAGGTTAATTCCTACCATTTTTTGAATACTCTCAATATTGGTAGTGATTTGTTTTTCTTTTTTTCTTTAAGAATGAATAAATTGTTGGAATATCTTTTACATTATCTTATAATAGAGAACTATATATAGAATCTATGCATGAAATATGATATTTCTAATGCATTTAACTTGAAACATTATTATATAGTTACTTTCCTCATACTCTTACACTAGTGTTGTGGATGATTGTGTGAATACTACTAGTCATTGTAATATTGGTTATTTTGATTTTGAAAATTTTCAAATGAAAAGATTATCATTATCTAGTAATTTAATGTTTATTTCTCTAGACATTAATGTTTTTCTCACATTTTTTTGTAGCTTCTTTAGTTTAGGACAAGTCTAGAATATATTAGGCTAAGTTAAAAATAGGATTAGATAGGTAGTTCTTTAAGAGATTTTAAATATTAAATATCTATTTAAATAGATTTGAAGTACATGACTATAATTTTTTATCCAAATTTTACTTTACAAATCAAGGTCCCTTGTTAGAGAAATTACATAGACCACTCAATTGTTCCAACATAATTAAGATTTAGCTAAAAGTAACCTTGGAGCTTGTTACAATAAGGGCCTTTCATAATTTTAAGAGAAGTAGAAGTTAGTTGTGCTAAAACCACCATTAATAGGATGAGTGATTGTCAAATATGTTAGGGTTAGCCAACTTCCATACAACGTCATACTTGGTTTATTTGTTGGCTTACCAAGATAAATTTCCAGGATGGAATGAAGTAGGAACAACACACCTAGGAGAAGAAAAAGTGTATGCTCACTATCCCTAACTATAGCTAAAGGAAAGTTGGAGAAATTTTATCAAGGTCAATAATGCATTTGTAAATGCCATTAGCAAGTGCCTAGAGAATGATTATGCAAACATGTTATCATTGGAAGCAACTAGAATAGTGGTTAAGCTAGGAAATTGGTTTATGTAATTCAATCCATTTTATTATATCAAAGTGGATAGGTTCCATAACGCTAGGGTGAATGATTGTTATACCAGGTACAATTAATTTGGTAAATCATGAGTGACTATGTGGATTTAGGTCTTAGCAAAATGATAGGGTTCTTGAATTTATTTAACCTAATGAAATAGTTATCAGTGCATGATCATATCTTAGTGATTTTTGAAGGTTGTGATTTAGGGTTTGTGCAAGGTGGGTATACAAAGTTAGTTTTTCATAATTAGAGTCATGCAAATCCTGTGTGCAACCTTTAAATTTTTAAATTTTAAGATCTTGAAAAGTCTCATGGTTGTGAATGCCTAACGAAATCTTAAACTCACAAAACCCTTTGCAGGAATTCGCATGTGGGATTCTTATTGTCCTCAACCTATAATTAAAAGGTTAATAAATGCTTATAAACTGAGGAGATTCAAAGTTCCACAATTACCTAAAGCCTACAAATTTTAAAAGTTTACATTGAGCTCGAAAACCTACATATTCCTAGATTTTTCAAACTCTTGATTGCTACAAATATTTTCCTGCAGAAATCTATGTATGAGTTTTTGAGCCTTGTATTCCCACATAGGCGATATTAATGCTAAAATTTTCAAATTCTCATTAACCCCAAATACCTGTAAAGTGTTAATTTTTGCAGCTTCTTTTGAGCTCAAAGTTTTTGCAGATATTTTCTTCATGAGCTAAGTGTCACTCACATTTCTTAAATATCTATTTATAGGGGTTTCAATGTGGGTGTTTATGGTGTTATTCAATAGAGTATTGACAAATATTTAAGCTATTTCATAGTTTTGCATTAGCTCAAAGCTCACAACTCTTCAATACTCGCATAGGCTTAAAACCTGCAAAATTTGAGAATTGTAAATATTTTATTGAAATTCATTTTGCCATAAAGAACTATGGCTGATTTAATTTTCTTATGAGGTAATTTTGATCATATTATTTATATCATTTTGAGAAATGTAAGTGTATTATTTCAATGGGTAATGGTAACAACATTTAAATAAAGTTTTCTCAAAGTTTTGATTGTGTGACATTTTTGTAGATTTTTTCAAAAAAATAGACATGACATCTAAAATTAAGTACAAATCCCAAGGAGTGGATCCTCCTAGAATTTCATCAACATGATCCATGGTCAGTGATACAAAAATTGGCCATGTGGACATTAAATAATTCAAGGAGAGAATCTTTGGAGACGAGGAATAATTTGGTTGCCAAAATCAAGCAAAGTATGATAGCACAATTGGTTGTATTTCCTTCTTCCATGCTATTCTCAGAGTTAATTATGTGGTCCCAGAAGTACTGCCATAAATATTGCTAGAGAATAATTATTGTTGAGGGGAGATTCTTGGTTGAATTGTCTCCTTAATCTATCTCTATCACCTTTTGGATCACATCATTCTCACAGATGACCGTTGCTAGCAAGGATTATGCAATTGGGGTCTTTGACATCAATCCTAGTGGTTGTCTCTAGCTCATCAATGACCATTGGATAAAGCACCCAACATAAAATAAAAATAAATTACCAAAGACCCTCTACATAAGTGATTTTAAAGATGAACTCAATGATTTGGTTACCCTCTTTAGCAGGGTAATGGTGCTATCATCAACATCCACATTCAAGAATTGGATGTTTTATGACATTGGAGAAATTTTTAGAGGAGAAACAAAATTTGATTGGGTGAAGATGGTTAGCAACAACTTGCATAACCAATTCTCCTTGGTTAAGAAGTCCTCAATTTTCTTCATGAGCTCATATATTATGTATTTATTCATAGAAAAATTTAGATGAAGAGGACTAACATGCAAGGGAAATGTGGGTATTAATATAAGGTGTATGATTGTTATCCTCAATCATAGGTATAAAATGAAAAATATCATTACAACAGGGTAAATGACTCATTCACTCTGTGCATTGTCAGAACATTAGAAGGAGACTTGACCAAAATATTATCCTCATCTACCATGGAGATGATCAAAAGGTTTGGGTATTGGTTCATCCAGTTCAAAAAATTCACATACTTCAAGATTGAGGGATTTCCAGGAGCCCCATACAGGGTCTGTAAGTATCCCAATAATAAGATTTTCATGTTGGAGTTGACAAGATGAGTTGTTCACATCACACCATTTGCTACATGGAAAGCATAGGGAAGGGGTTCCATATCCCCTTACATTTAGAAGATGAATGTTTTTATGTCCTTCAACTCCATCAACAAAGAATTCTTATGTGCAGATTCAAAATTTTGGATTTCACTTTCATAGTCAGAGGGATAAGTTTGAACCCTTTGATAAAATGAAAAAGAAAATGGGGAAGCAATACACCCACCAAATGCATATTGACTATTTCTCAAGTATCTTCTTGAATGATTTTGAAGTCTGTAAAAGATACTACATGAGAATGCCAGTGGAGTATATTTATACTCTATTCCTTTTCGTGGTTCTTGATAAATTGTAAGATGATGGTCAAGATTTGGGTAAAGAGAAGTTCAATAAGGTAGATAATCAACCTATTCTCCTTCTAGACTAGAATAAGGAAGAAGAAGTGGGCATATGTCTTATCACTCAACCAATCCTAAGAAGAAATAAGAGGTGGGTAGACACCCAGGTATTAGCTCTTCTCGCACAAAGAGTTGATCTTACATTCAATGAGACACAAGAGGAGGCCCCATCTAGTGATGAGGAACACATTAAAGATGAATTGGGTTCTAGTGCAAGATCGACAAGAAAGGAGGTTTTCACTCCTCCCAAGGCCAAGGGTAAGAGAAAAAAAGAGCACAAAGGATCAGTATAAGGCCCCATCTTGCATGTGAATATTACAACCCTGATTTATTTTTATTTATGAGTTTAGTTACTAACATTAAGATTCTACCCTATTTTTCTAAAAAATGTTATTCCCATTATTTTCTTGTTTCTAATTTGTGGAGGGTTCAATATCAATAAGGGTTATTGACCAAATCTCTCTTAGTGTGTATGTTTTAATGTTCTTAAAACAACGAGAAATAAGGTGCCCCACCTTTAAGGAGATAGGGTTCCTACTTCACACTCAAGTTTCACTCAAGGAAACCCTAGAGATCTCAACCCAAGGATGTAAAGGGGAAATAGATTTGCAATAGGGATGTCCTAGGGTTTGATTAGAAACTAAAGAGGGGTTCACCACCAAGCTAGGGGTTGGAAAGATTAATGGAATGCAAGCCCTAATGTTAAAACCTAGTGCAATAGAAGACTTCACTATATGTCCTATAAAAGCATGTAAATCGAGATAGAAAGCCGAGGAATTAGAAGTGTGCACCTGGGAATCTGTAGAGACCTGAATGAATACTTTAAATGTTGAAAATACTAAAATTAATGTTTGTTGGGACTCATATGCCAGTCTAGGTGATTTAGTCCTAGATTAGGGTTTCTAGGAAAGAATAGTAATCTAGCAAAGATATGTCTAAAATTCCTGAAAAACTACAAATTTCACTATACTAGGACTCATATGCCAGAAGTGGTGCATCAGTCTACTTAGTATTTTCTAGAAATGCAAAGTTTGAATCTTCTCTTCAATCCTTGCTCTACTTTCTCCACCTAATTTTTGGGTCTGAATCTCTGATTTGCAACCCATAGATGTCTTTTAATGATCTCCAAAGCAAGGTGACAACTTTGACAACTTTGAACACTTGGAAACTTTTCTCTAATTATCTTTGTCTTCAATATGTCTTCAACCTAGATCTACAAATCACACACTAAAGAGAGGGAAAAATGTTGTTTTGTTAGTGGAAAGGGGTTTGCCATGGTCAAACCCCATTTTTGGTAATCAAACCTTGTAATGAAATGAAGGAATGATGAATGAAAAAAATGCAATATTACAACTCACCAAACCAAAGCAATAAAGTGCTACAAACATGTATGAAGTGGCTCCAATGGATGTAGATCTTGACTCTTTCTTGAATGTGATAGATCTTGAATTGAACACTAGCTTGAATCATGAAACCCTACATCACAATTGTTAGCTCAAAAACAAACATGATGCATGATGCCTTTGACATGATGTTTAATACTTGAATTATGCTCCAAACACTTGATAATTAGCTCTTGAATATTCTTGAATTCTCTTGTGAACTCAAATTTTTTTAGATTGCATGAATACTTGAAAGCTTAGTTTAGATGAAAAAAGAGTGAAATAACCTTGTATTTATACTTGTTTATGCCAAATTTCCCGAAATTACAACAATACAAGCCAATATCAAATCTAGGAGGATAAAATCCCACCAAGAATTTGAATTAAATTTAATTTTGGGCCGCACGAGACTCATACGCTAAAAGTGGCGTATGAGTCCCATTAGGAATTAATTATGGGACAAATTTTCAAAATTTCTTAGATTCATGTGAAATCAGGATTAGGCCCCCAAAACCTAGGTGGGACCCATATGTCAAAGGTGGTGTATGAGTCCTAGATCACTAAATTTGGGCCACACAACCTAAAAAGATATGAATTATGATTGGATGCTGGTTTATGTTGGGATTATCCTTGAAAAGATACATTAATTAAGGCTTGTGGATGCAAAATAAGGCCAAACAAGGCATAAAGAAGCCCAATTAATTATGAAAACCCTAGATTAGTGTGAAAGTGTGGTACAACACTTTACAACACCTGAAATGAGGTACAATTAAGTTCATTTAGCTCACAAGGGCCCAAGACCTAATGTGAATGTGTTAAGCACATAACAACACTAAATCAAGGCAACATTGTGCTCAATTTAACAAGGAGAGCCCAAAAAAGCAAGGAAAAGTAGAGGGATACTTTTTTCTGTTGCCACATTTAGCCCCCACTTTAGTGAGAGGAGGAACTTGCTTTAAACTCACACTAAGGTAGACAAACTCACATCAAGAGGGGTCCAAGTGCACCAATGTTAGTAAAATAGGATGATGACTATAAAGAGGGGTGATCAAGCCCCTAGGATCAAGATCCTATGATGAACCAACATAGGTATAGAAGAACACACATGAAAATGATATAAGGAGCAAATAACAAGGCATAATCATACACTTCCAAAGACAAGGTGAAAATAAAAAGTAAAAGAAAGGGTGGATCAAGCTTCAACCATTTGTCCATCACGATGTGGATCAGATCTAGGCTATTTTTCCAAAAATGCAGGCTCACTCTGAGGCAATAGAACTCTAGGCTATCCACTAGGTGAGTATCCAAAGATGTGAGACACATACACATGAGTGGTTATGGGAAATTAATGCCTTGGATCGGCTTCCTGTCCAACCAGACCAAAGTTATACCTCTTGATAACTTTGATAAGGTGCCATGCAACAATGAACTTTGAGCTTCATGAGACAAGAAAAACTTTGTATGCTTGAAACTCATGAGCAAACAAGATGGCTCCACAAGCATGCAAGTTGTATTATGCAAGGTGGCCATATAACTAAAATTTTGTAAATTTTAAATAGGGAATGTTCATATTAGTCATTCTTAGTTTATGTAAGGTCTTAGCTTAGGAGACATTGTGCCTAATGTATCCAAGAGAGGACCAATGAAAGAATATAAGATTCACAACTTAGGGGATGTAGTGTGTCGCATCAAGCCACCAAGAGGAATATAATATGCTAAGAGAGATCAAGCTTTTGAAGGAAATAACACCTAATGTCACCACAAAGTGAAAGACACATCACATGAAATAAGAAGACTGCACCATGAAACATGAAAAAGGCAGAAAGAATAATGCCAATGTATGCGACCCACTTTAAAAAAATTGTTAAACACCATGTTGTGAGAAATTTCTTTAAAATAACAAATGATAAAAGCTAACAATAAAGATAACATGAGAAATTATTTGGAAAGTCCTATCCCAAGTCATATGTTTCCAAATAAAGCTACGTCATGAAAAAGGAAGTGGTTTCCCCCAAAATGAAACTCCAAACACATGAGGGATCCATGGATTTGGGGTCAGTATGTTCTTGCTAGAATGTTTTTAAGAGAGAGCTTGGAACTTTCATCATTCCCAAAATACTCATAGAACTAGAAGAATGACACAAAGAAAGCGAAAACAAAGAAAAGCCTTTTGGGTCAACATGGAAGAGACATGAATGTCTTGACACCTTGCGTCATCCCCAAAAAGAAAACACAAGACAAAGAAAAGATAGAGGAAAATATTTTGGGTCAACATGGAAGAGAAATGGATGTCTCGATGCCTTGTGTCATCCCCAAAAGGAAAGCAAAAGACAAATGAAAAGATAAAGAAAAAGGTAAAAATAATTTACAACATAGAGGATAATGTAGGTACAAATAGAGGAATGTTACAAAGAAAGAGAGATACATCAAACAAAACATCATGGGGGATCACATTACACATATGCAATCACACAAAAGAAAGTGAAATAATGAAAAAGACTATTAGGCACATGCAAGTCAACCTATTAGAAGGTAGTTTGCATCCCAATCATGTTTATCGTATATAGAAGGCAGACAACTAGCCAAAGGGACAATAGAAAGTTTCAAACAAGGGTCACTACCAAGTTCAACACTTTTCTTATGAGAATTATCATTTAAGAACATGGAAGAGAAAAACAATGTATTCAACTCATTATGCACCTCCTCATCAATTTTAGTAACCTCTTCATCATCATCTAAGTTAATCACTGTGATACAACATTATTTTTACTATCCTAAATGATGCAAAATAGAAAGAGATGCAACAAGGAGAAAAACAACACAACAATACCTCAAGATTAGCCTAAGCTGAACCTAAACAAAGAAAAGATAAAAAAAGAGATTATACCTTTGTTCAAGTTGATCTTCTTGGTTGGACCTTTGATGTTGATAAGATGTGTGCTCCTTTATGGAAAATGGACTAAAAATGGATGCAAAATTATCTAGATTAGATGATGAATGCAATGAGTTATTTGGGTATTTTGATAGATGAATGCAAATGCAAGTGATGAGAGCTTGAAACATGAAACAATGGAGGATATGAGAACATGCAAGTTGGAGAGCTTGAGATTGAATGCAAATGTGATGAATTCCTAATGTGATTTTTTGAATGAGAGAAAATCTTCCATTTTTAGGGAATAATATCTAGAGAAATGAATGGTCAAGATCTTTCCAACATGGGCAAGATGAAGGGTTGTGGTGAGTTGAGGACTCACAAACCCTCACATCTTTCCATGTGGAGGATGAGATGTCACAATGACAAGTGAGGTGGAAAAGGACATGTGAGGTGGAGGTACTTGCAAGTACCTTGGGATGGGGAGAGGATTTCCTCAAAAAGGAACTTCTTGTCCCTATGTGGGAAGGATGGTGACAAGTGAGGAATTTTAGAAAGTCCTCTCTTATAATCAGGGGGATGAGAGAAGTTGTTGCGAGAATAAATGTGAATTTAAAATTCACATGATTGGGAGTTGCCTAGAGGATAAGACAAGGTCCTCATAAAGGAGGTCCTTGTCCCATGTGACTGATGTGACCTCTCAATGATCCACATGGGGAAGAGGAGAGCTTTGGAGGAATAAAAGTGAATTTTAAATTCACATGGGGAAGACAAAAAGGAATTAAAAATCCCTTGGGGGATAGGGAGAGTTGACTAAAGGGGGGTTGATTAGACTAGATAATCAATGATTAGAAGACAATTAGTGGCTAATGAAGATTAGGAGCCAACTTGAAAAAGTTGGAGGATGTGACATATCCTAATCATGGATTAGACATATACACATCCATAATGATGGGATTAAGAGGTGTATTAGGATTAAGAAAAAGTGATGGAGGATGTGACATGTGAGGAATTAAATAAATGTATTATTTATTTAATTACTTTGAGGAAAAAGGGAATAAAGGGTAAGGTATTTAATTATTAACTAAATACCTTAGGGATTTAGAAGAATTTAGGGGTATTAATTAAATAATAGTAATTTTACTTAATTAATGCAAATAAGAGGATATTTAGACGAAAAAGGGATAAATTTGGACAAATGTAAGTGTCCAAATTTAGGTGTCTACATTTTTCCCCTCTTTGAGATGGTGTTACAAAGTAGTATCATTTCAAAGAATATTAAAACATAGAACCTAGAAGAAGATGGTTAGATTGGGGGTGAAGATGAAAATTGAGGATGCCCCCTCGAGGGGACATGTGGGTTCAAGAGAACATGGGTGTGCTCTCAAAATGGATGAGGCGATTAAAGAGGAGATGAGGAAGATGATGCAAAGTGATGGATAAGAGAGGATGATAAACGATAGGAGATTGGGAAGTGCAAATGGATTTAAGGAAAAAGGTGATGTTTCCCTAGGAAAACTGCAAGCCCAAAATAGATTGATGATGGATGGAGTGTTGTCGATGAGGGAACAATATATCCCAAAGCAACACGAGGATAGGGAAGGATACATCCCAATGATGATGATGAAAGCGTTGTTGATGAGGGAAGGATACATCCTGAAAAAACACCAAAGGATAGGGAAGGATACATCCCGATGATGATCACGATGATGATGATTGGATTAAGGCTTGTAGAAAGGCTGGGAACAAGACCAAGGATGTGATTAGATGAGTTGAGTTAGATTGAATGGATCAAGATTGGATGGAGATGTGAGATGGTTGGAAGGAATGAAAGTGATGGAGGAAAAGATGCAATGCAACATAATTGAACATGAAATTCCATCATAATGCAATTCTCCATTTTCGGAGCACTAATTTTTGCTATAACATAAGACACCAGGTACCAGGGTATGTAAACCAAGGAAAATTAGTGTCTAATGCATAAAACAAACACAACAAACAAGAAGGCTATCCCAACACCCGAAAGACATGAAGACCTTGGTCGGGCCAGGTGTTAGGATAACCACAAGCACAAAAGGATGCCCCAACATAACACAAGACTGCAAGGATCTTGGTGGGTACTATGTGGGACAACCAGGAAGACAACAAAAAAGAAAAGATCAAGAAATTCCCCTATGTTGACCTGTCAAAACACACCATGATATGATAGATCATAGCGGCCTTGAAAAGTGATGATAGGAAGCTCAAATGATAAACAAAAGCCAAAAGTATCAAAATATTGCAATCAATTTAAAACATCCTTTTCCATAGGATCAAGAGGATGGATGGGGTTGATGAGGTCTATTAGGAAGGATGCACCCTGTTAAGACCAAAGATGGATACTAAACTAAAAGATCGATATGACATCATACACTCAAAATTGATTGGATATGATGATACTGATGGATCTCGTTTGTTAAGAACTAGCTAGATAGGGGCATGCTTGATGACACGACAAAAGACACGAGACACAAGACACAAAATTGACACACAATAAAGACCTAGGGGCTTGGGGGCTGATCAAATATTAGCCTTTCCTACGTGAAAGCGCAGAGCCCTCGTAGTTCGATAAAAGACTGACAACTGACCATGGATAAAAATGGAAAGAGGAAAATGGAGACAAGGTGGGAGGACAAAGACTAGATGGAAAAAAATCCCCAGGGGTAGATCAAATGATGGACCTTTCCTATGTGAAAGCACAGGGGCAACGTAGTTTGACAAAAAGGCCAAGGAGCAACCAAAGACAAACAATGGATAAAGGATGATGAGATGACCACGATAAGTGGATAAAATGATGGAACCGATACGATGAGACAAGATAGACCATGTTGGAATTGATAGGATGGTGGTGATTGCATGAAGCTTAGGGATGCGATAGTTTTCCAAATCATCAAAAGATGAATTGGGAGGATGATACGATGGAGAGATGAGTGATGAGAAGGAACAAGAGATTGGAAAGATGTGTGAAAAAATGGGGAATGATGGAAATGAGATAGATGACATTGGATTGTGTGAGGGGTGAGCCTATAGCTAGATACCAATGAAAAGGGATTATGAGATGGGATGAGGATAAATATGAAGGGATGGAGAGATAAAGACAAGGAGATGGAAAGATGCTAGGATGGATGGATAAAGGGATACAAATTTGGATGGGGAAAAGGTTACTGGATGGATAGATGGAAATGTAAGGATTTGGAAGATGGAAGGGATTATGATGATGGATGGATAGAGGGATAAGGATGAGGAGATGAAAGGGATTGTTTGGATAGATAGGAAGATAATGATGGGGAGATGGAGGTGATTTTTTGGATGTATAAGAAGATAAGGATGGGGAGATGGAAGAGATTGTTTGGATGGATGGATAGAGGGATAAGGATGGGGGATGGAAGGGATGATATGATGGATGGATATGAGATAAGGATGGGGAGATGAAAGGGATTGTTTGGATGGATATGAAGATAAGGATGGGGATGAAAGGGATTGTTTAGATGGATAGGAAGATAAGGATGGGGGATGGAAGAGATTGTTTAGATGGATGGAGGGTGTCTCTAAGGACTATTTCACATAGGAAGTAGATTCTCGCACTCTAGATATGTCATGTGTGATAAGGCAGGAAGGATGAAAGAAGAGTGGATGGGAAGATAAAGGAAATAACTGGAGGAGGATAGGATGGGTGGTGGAGGGAGTTTGATGGATGAAGGTAGGATGCAGAGATAAGGAAGGGAGACTGATGGTAGTATGATGGGTGGACAAAGAAGGTAGATGGATATGGATAAGGATTAGGATAGTGTATGGAGGAAGGGAATTTGTACCAAGAGGTGTCCAAAGCATGCAGAGATAGGTGCCCCTATCTATATCAAGATCACAACGAGGATGGCGAGGTTGGAGATAAATTGGATATGATGGTAGGATGCGGAAGATAAGTGGGATGGAGGAAAAAAATGAAGGGGATGAAGTTTCCCCCTAGTGTGGAAGTAACTAGATGGGGGATTTACACATGAAACCTATTTTCCAGGTTTTCATCATGATACTTATCCAAGGTGCTTTTTTGCCAAGTTCTTACCATTGGACGAATTATTTCTCTTTACTCTTTTTTTTTTTGACTTTTTTTGATTTTTTCAACTTTTGGATAGAATGTGGGTGGAGATGGATAAGGATAGGGATGTGGATAAGTGGATTTAGAAGACATGTGATAAGGAGATGGATGAAGGGCTCAAGCATCAAGTTTCATATGAGGTATTAAGAGCCCATGTGTGAAGTGACTATTGGATGTTGGTACAACCTTATTAGGATAAATGGATTATGCAAGAGAATGGATTAAAGGGATTGGATGAGGGAGATAGGTGGGATGGTGGATGGGGTGTTGGAAAGTGTATGGATGGAATGATGGGGAAGGTGTGTGATGGGGTGATGAGTTTAGGACCAACATTGGCACATATGGTGGTGGATGTGAAAGGATAGGAGGATTAGTGGATGGATGATGTGGGGATAATGGAGGAGATGAGATATTGAATTTTGGGACATAAGGACCCAAAATAGATTTAGGAGATGGAGGGGGCATAGGATTAGATTTTGGATTAGGAAATTTGGATGTTGTTATGGATTTCTCATTTGAAGGCATTGCATCTTTTTTCTTTGGGGTCCACATGGTTTTGATTTTTTCTTTGGCGGGCCTTTGTGGCCGATGGGTTTGATTTGGATTTTGGATTTGAGTTTTCTTTTCTTCACCATGTCTTTTAGAGGGGACATGGGGAGCTTTAGATTCATGTGGATGTTTAGATTTTTGCATTTTTACTTTGGCTTCCAAAGTGCTTTTAATATCAATGGGATGGGTACGAGGAGATGGATGATGTGGAAGAAGCATGAATGGAGAGATGGAGGTAGGATTTTGAGGATGATATGTGGATGGAGGATGTGTAGGTACATGCCTTAGTTGATCCTAATTAGAAAGCATGAGAGTGGGATGTTTATGATGGGTGACATGGACAGGTGATGGATGGATAAAAGGATAAATAGGCTGAGATGGAGGGTATGATTTTGGGATATAAGGGCCCAAAATAGATGTAGTACCGAGAGGATGCGTGATGGTGGGTGGAGGGACATAAGGACCCAAAATGGATGGAGTAGATGAATGATGGGAGATGGTGGATGGAGGGATGTAAGGGCCCAAAATGGATGGAGTAGATGGAGGAAGATGGATGGTTGTTTGGAGGCGATATGATGGAGGAGGGGGGATGGAAACAAATGATCTGGTGGAGTGATGGGAAGAGCCTATATTTCTTTTGGAAGAGGCTCATTGAGGACGTATAGAGGTTGTAACAAAATTTTTGGATTGCGATTTGTGAGCAGTACATCCAAGACCTCACGTATAGGATTGTTCTTTGACCTGGATGGGCTCTAAAATATCTTGCTCATGAAGGCCTAAACCATTTCCTTGATAGTTCATGTTCTTGAGCATTCAATCCATGATAGGAGTTTTGTTAATCTAGAAGGATGATGAAAGTCCATTATTAGGTGGAGGAGGATGGGTGGTATATATTCTTTGTTTTTATTTTTTAAGGAGACCACCGTGGAAGAATGTGAGAGTAGTAAGGGGATATAAAAGTGATGTGGGGATAGTAGGTTTAGGTGACGATGGAGGATCTAGAGGTGGAGATGATGGGGTAGCAACATCTGGATTGGGAGGAGTGAGTGGTAAGGGATCAAGAGAGGGATTAGGTGACATGATAGGATTTGGATTTGTGGTGGTGGGTGATAAGGGATCATGTGATGGAGTGATTGGATCTTGAGTGTCAAGGAGATTGTGGGTTGGAATGGATGGGAGATTATGATCTTGAGATGGACTAGATGGGATGGCAACATATTGATGTGGAGGAGGGGATATGGTATGATTTGGATCAAGCTCTTGGCATGACTCATCATGTGCGGGAGGAATAATAATGGAGGAATGTTCGATGGACTCCAAAAGTGGGGGAGATGGAAGGATGGGAGATTCATGGCATTCATGGGAATGGATTTCAGTGCTACTAGGATTGGGAGAAGTGGATTGGATTTGTGTGTTTTTGATGGATTGGGTGGATCTAGGAGTAGGAGGAGTGGATTGGATTTGGGTGTTTGTGATGGATTGGGTGGATCTAGGAGTAGAAGATGGTGATTTGGTTTGGTTATCTTCGATGGGTTCAGTGGCTCTTGAGGTAGGAGATGGTGGTTAAATGTATTTGGTGGATTTGATGGTTTCAACAGTTTGAGTGGTGCTAGGGATGGTGACATAAATGATAGGTGTGGGATCGAGAAGGGTCTGATCACTGGTGACCACACATGGAGGAGTGGGGCAACATGGTTCCATGATTTCAAGATGTGAAGTTGGGGATGTATTCTTTGTCATGAGTCCTTGGAGGACCTCTAAAGTGAGAATCATGCATACTCTAGGGTTAGGTGGGGTGATGGGAATAGATGAAGGATTAGGGATTGGTGGAGGATTAGGATTATGGATTGGTGGACTAGGGTTAGATGGGGAATGGGATTGGATGGAAGACTAAGAGTAGGTGAAGGATTAGGATTGGATGGAGGGTTAAGGCAGGGATATTGGGATGGTGAATTAGGATAGGAGGACATGGACGGTGGATTAGTACAAGAGGATATGGGTAGTGTATTATAGTAAGGATATTGGGGAGGAGGATTTGGTTGGGAAGATTGGGATGGTGGATTAGGATAGGAGGACGTAGATGGTGGATTGGGACAATAGGATGCAGGTGGTGGATTAGGATAAGAAGATGTGGGTGGTGGATTGTAATAAAGGTATTGGGACAAAAAAATAGGATGGGAAGATTGAGATGGTGGATTAAGATAGGAGGACGTGGATGGTGTAGTAGGATAGGAAGATGTGGATGTTGGATTGGGATAGGTTGATGGGGATGTAGGATTAAGATAAGAAGGTGTGGATGTAGGATTACTATGGGTAGATTGGTAAGGAGGATTAGGATAGGGGGACATGGATGGGGGATTGTAATAGGAGTATTGGGATGGTAGATTAGGATGAGAAGATGTGGATGTTGGATTAGGATAAGTAGATTGGTATGGAAGATTAGGATAGTGGGAATATGTAGATGAAGGATTGAAATAGGAGGATGTGGATGGGGGATAATAATAGGGATGCTATGATATTGGATTGGGATAAGAAGATGTGGCTGTTGGATAAGAAGATGATGTAGGGGTAGGATATGATGGAGATGTGGGTGAGGAAGAAAATAGATATCCCTTGTCAAAGGTAGCATAAAGAGTGTTATTGGGTGTGGATGAAGATGTAACAGGATAGCTTGGATGAGTGATTGGAGTTTGGAAAGCAGTTGGGGAAAGCTTATTACAATGATAGCATCAAGGGAATCTATGTCATATACCTCTTTATCAACAAGATTCTCGTTATTGTCATCAACGTAATTAGGATTTCCCTTGACTACTATTTTTGGTTGCATTGGTGAAGGATAAGGATTCATGATGTTGGATGATATAGATTGAAAAGATGGGAATGAATGATTAGAAGAAAATAGGATGGATTGGAAGAAGATGGAGGAATGGTTCTTAAGATTTGTTTTGGTATCAAAAGATCTTGGATGTAGATGGACTAAAGCTCAGATTGGGATTTAGATTAAGCCCAGATTAGGATGATTAGAGGATGTGATGGGATTGATTTGAAACCAAGTTCAGAGGTTCAATGGGATTGGAATACCACAGGATGATTATGACCTTGAATCTACCTCAAGATGGAAGTAGATTGGTTGGGTGATCAAATAGGGATGTGATTAGATCAAATGGAATAAGATTGATTGGAGAAATGATTGATAAAATTGAATGATGGATCAGATAGGATGATGAAAGGGATACTAAACCAAGTACAAATATTACCCTAGGTGACTTATGGTATTGATTGATCGGATTAAAGGATAGATAAATGATTGTGGCACTAAATCCACCTTGAGATTGAAAGTGGATTAATTGGGCCGAATGATGATGACTAACTCAAGACAGATGGAAATCCTAAGAAGATGTTGTAGGATGACGATCGATTTTAGACACCTAGGTCAATTTGGATAATAACTTCTAAGACAAAGTTTAGGGGATTTGGATCGAGAAAATGATGATGGATACATAACCTAGAGATGCTTTCAGATGATGTACCTATATGATTTAGATGGTGAACAAATGATATTGGGAGAATGCAGATGGATTGAAATGCAGATTACAGATGAATGAAAGATGCAAATGACAAGAGGAAGGATAGGTTCGCCCAACTTAAAGCCAGGGTCACCCAAGTTCAGGTCAGGGTCACCCAAGTCAAAGGAAAGGTCAGGTTTCTCCCAAGTTCAGGTCAGGTTCGCCCAACCTAAGGTCAGGGTCACCCAAGTTCAGGTCAGGGTCGCCCAAGTCAAGAGCAAGGTTAGGTTCACCCAACTTCAGGTCAAGGTCACCCTAATTCAAGATCAAGGTCAGGTTCACCCAAATTAAGGTCAGGTTTGCCCAACTTAAGGTCAGGTTCACCTAATTTAAGGTTAGGGTCGCCCAAATTTAGGTCAGGGTCGCCCAAGTCAAGATCAAGGTCAGGTTCTCCCAACTTAAGGTCAGGGTCGCCCAAGTTCAAGATCAAGGTTAGGTTTTCCCAACTTAAGGTCAGGGTCACCCAAGTACAGGTCAGGGTCTCCCAAGTCAAGATCAAGGTTAGGTTCACCCAACTTAAGGTTAGGCTCACCCAACTTAAGGTCAAGGTCACCCAAGCTTAGGTTAGGGTCACCCAAGTTAGCTTTCAGACTTGTCAAAATAAGAAAAAGGGGCACACAAATTATGAGAGCAGGAAAATGAACCTTAAGAACGTGCCAACGAACAATTGGAATGGGTAAACAGATGCTCAGGACGAGAAGAAAGATGCTTGGAATGGGGAAATGAATGCTCAGAACGGGCAAATGCATGCTCGGAATGGGAAAACAAATACTTGGAATGGGGAGATGGGTGCTCAGAACAAGGAGGTGGATGCTCGAAATGAGGAAACAGATGCTCTAAATGAGTTTACAGACTCTCAGAAGGAGGAGATAGATGCTTGAAATGAGAAGACAAGTGCTCGAAACGAGGAGACAGACTCTCAGAATGAGGAGACAGATGCTCAGAATGAGGAGATGAGTGCTCAGAACGAGGAGACAAACTCTTAGAATGAGAAGACAGATGCTCGGGATGAGGAGACAGACTCTCAAAACAAGGAGACGAATGTTCAGAATGAGGATACGGACTCCCAGAACGAAGGGATGGAGACTCGAAATGGAGAAACGAATGCTCCTAATGGGTGAATGGATTGATAGAATGGGAAAATGAACCTTGGGAACAAGCCAACAAACCATTGGAATGAGGAGATGGATGCTCAGAATGGGCAAACAGATGCTCAGAACGAGGAGACGGGTGCTCAGAACGAGGAGAAGGACGCTCAGAATGAGGAGATGGGTGTTCAGAACAAGGAGATGGATGCTCAGAATGACTGAATGGAAGGTGAAATTACCTGTTTGGGGGGTAGGGTCGCCCAATTTAGGGCAGGTTCTCCCAAGTTGGGGTAGGGTCACCCAAATTGGGGTAGGTTCGCCCAAGTTTAGGTTAGGGTTGCCCAAGTTGGGGTAGGGTATGTGAGATACAACTGTGAACACCAGCTTGTTTACAAGTGTGAGTTGGGAGCCCTAGTGAGGTATTGAAGGCTTAGAACAACTTTGTGTCTTATCTAGGTATCAGCCTAGCTTTGATGCCCCGCCAAACACTACGCGACTGGATTAGGGTACAAATTTGGCTCTTCCCCCTTTATATACCCCGCTGGTACACATGGTTGGGATCGTCTCTTGGAATGATGAAATCCCCAAGCAGGTCCCGCTAAAAATAGAACACTAAACTTCCTCGACTACTCCCCAGGCTCACACGAAGTGCAAGGGGAAAGCTTGAACGAAGTAGTACCCCCTCGGGTAACAAAAAGACTAAGTAAGCTATGATTTCTCATCACCCAAGATTGCCAAATGGTGCAAGGGGATTGGATATGTTAATAGCTTACTTGAAAAGAAAAGAACACAATGTATTGACCCCCCCAATTAGATCTATGTGCCTAGATTAATAAGAAAAAATGATAAACAAACTAAACAAACAATGGTAAGACCAATCATTCTACAAGAAAAGTGTTAGTAGTTTTTCTCCCCGTTCTTCGATAAGCATGAAACAAGCTACATGAATGTTAGGAAAAAATGTACACTCAAAGACAAGACGAGTTAGGAGGTCAGTATTAAGCAAAACAACAAGAAACAAACTTGGAAAATGAAGTTATGTCATTGTTTTACCTCATAGATGCTTCTGTCTAGGCAGGGTCACCCCTGTTTAGGGCAAGTTCACCCCTATCAAAGTTAGGTTCACCCCTTTATGGGGAAGGTTCACCCCTCTCTGGGGTAGGTTTTCCCCTCTCTAGGGTAGGGTCACCTATCTAGAAAAATGAAGGTAGATTCTTTGTTTTTCACATATGGGCGATTTTGCCTTATTGAGGGCAGGTTCCCCCAAGTTGGGGCAGGTTCACCCAACTTAGGGTAGGATCGCCCCTCTTTGGGTTAGGGTCACCTAACTGTGGGCGGGGTCACCTCTATTATCTGTGAAGTCGCCTCTCTGCAACCTGAACCTACAAAATGTCAAACAACAAAAAATGTAAAAGAAAGAGAGTCGTTAGTGGGTCCCACCGGGCATGCCAAAAATATGATGTATCATTATTTTTACTATCCTAAATGATGCAAAACAAAAAGAGATTCAACAAGGAGAAAAAAAACACAACAATACCTCAAGATTAGCCTAAGCTGAACCTAGACAAAGAAAAGATAAAAAGGAGATTATACCTTTGTTCAAGTTGATCTTCTTGGTTGGCCCTTTGATGTTGATAAGATGTGTTCTCCTTGATGGAAAATGGACTAAAAATGGATGCAAAATGATCTATATTAGATGATGAATGCAATGAGCTATTTGGGTATTTTGATAGATGAATGAAATGCAAGTGATGAGAGCTTGAAACATGCAACAATGGAGGATATGAGAACATGAAAGTTGGAGAGCTTGAGCTTGAATGCAAATGTGATGAATTCCTAATGTGATTTTTTGAATTAGAGAAAATATTCCATTTTAAGGGAATAATCTCTAGAGAAATGAATGGTCAAATTTTTTCCAACATGGGCAAGATGAAGGGCTGCGGTGAGTTGAGGACTCACAAACCCTCACATCTTTCCATGTGGAGGATGAGATGTCATAAGGACAAGTGAGGTGGAAAAGGACGTGTGAGGTGGAGGTACTTGCAAGTACCTTAGGATGGGGAGAGAATTTCCTCAAAAAGGAACTTCTTGTCCCTCTGTGGGAAAGATGGTGATAAGTGAATTTTTTTAGAAAGTCATCTCTTATCATCATGGGGATGAGAGAAGTTGTTGGGGGAATAAATGTGAATTTAAAATTCACATGATTGGGAGTTGCCTAGAGGATAAGACAAGGTCCTCATAAAGGAGGTCCTTGTACCATGTGACTGATACGACCTCTCAATGATCCACATGGGGGAGAGGAGAGCTTTGGAGGAATAAAAGTGAATTTTAAATTCACATGGAGAAGACAAAAAGGAATTAAAAATTCTTTGAGGGATGGGGAGAGTTGACTAAAGAGGGGTTGATTAGACTAGCTAATCAATGATTAGAAGATAGTTAGTGGCTAATGAAGATTAGGAGCCAACTTGAAAAAGTTGGAGGATGTGACACATCATAATCATGGATTAGACATGTGCACATCCCTAATAATGGGATTAGGAGGTGTATTAGGATGAAGAAAAAGTGACATAGGATGTGACATGTGAGGATTTAAATAAATGTATTATTTATTTAATTATTTTGAGGAAAAGGGGAATAAAGGGTAAGGTATTTAATTATTAACTAAATACCTTAGGGATTTAGAATAATTTAGGGTATTAATTAAATAATAGTAATATTACTTAATTAATGCAAATAAGAGGATATTTAGATGAAAAGAGATACATTTGGACAAATGTAAGTGTCCAAATTTAGGTGTCTACAATCACACCAAGAGGTCTAATAATGATGTCCAAAGAAGTGTATAGCTCATATTGCGGTTGCGCTATAGGATCTTTTTGTTGCGACAAGGGGTTTTATTGAAAATTAGCCTTCTTGGCCTCTAGAAGCTCTGCCAACACTTCAAATAGGTTCCATTATGTCTGCGTATGCTTGAAAAACTCTTCCCCAACCTTTTCCAACATTTTTTCATCAAATCCTAACTTTAAACCTCCATTTTCAAGCCAAAATGCATGAAACCCTAACTGGGGAAGCCTCAAATCTCAACACAAATCCCTTCCCTGATCCTAACACCTTATCCTACACCTAAACCTATCTAAATTGATCCATTCCACTGAGTCATAGTAGTTACAGATGGTGGAATGGCCCATTTTCACATTTTTAATGTTCCCAAACCCTCAAACAGGGCATACACAAGCAACCACAACAAAAGCTTCAAACTTTCACCAAACTCAACAATGGACTCTGAAACCAAGTGCAATGTAATGTCAATTCATGCATTCAATGAATTAAAAATATCTTTATAATAATTTTCCTCTGTATGGTACTGTACTAGGCCTATAACAACAAGGAAACACATAAATTTAGAAGAAAAATAGAGATATTCAATTGATTTTCACTTCAAAATCATGAGAAACCCTTACAACGAATGATTTTAGCACATTTAAGATTTTCCCACCAAAACTAACTAACAAAACCACCCAAAAAATGACTTTTTAATTGCATTCAACCATTGGTATTCCTCCAACTTGCCTTTTATTTGTTGCAATTTTTGCAATTTTGTAATTTTACATAGCAACTTTTGACAACTTTTGCAAAATTTGACACTTTTAACAAAATGAACTCACTAAACCTCAAATTACATTATTAATGGTCTATATGACCTTATTTGATGACAAAATGACTCAAACCACCTAAATCAACCTATCAATGACCACCCTTACATAAAATTCCTTGGTGCCCCTGTACCATACACTCGGCCTTTAAAATTTTCCAAGTATCTTGGAAATTATGTTGCAGCTTTTCCTCCTTTGTGTACTCCATGCCTATGACCTCCTAGAGCCCCTTCATTAGGTACACCTTGCCATTGATTCAAATAGTATTGGCATGCATTGGGCTTGGAATAGTTCTCCATCTTTACACACTGATAAGTTGAGTGTCGTATAACCTTGTCACCATCATACAATGATGTTGTACCTACTTTGATATCTGTACACATGTCCTTATCAATTGTCCTCTGAATGATCCTCTTTTCCACCTTTTTTGCATGCTTAAACTTAGTCACGTACCCTTTCCAAACTCCCTTATGCACTTCACTTTTTGTCTTCATCTTTACCTATAGACTCTCTACCCCAAGTGCCATTATCCTCTCAGACAAACATCTAAATTATCAGATTTAGGAACCCCTGTTCTGACAAAGATTGACTGTCCCTTAATTCCTCTTGTGTTCAATGGAAAAAATATTGTCCCAATCAGAATTCCATCACCTTTTTCTAACTCATTTTGAGCCTTCTCAAGGAATTCATCCTTGACCTTCTCTATTTCAGTCTTGGAGACCAAACTATCAACTCTCCCCTTCAACCTTACATCACTCTTTGAATCTTCAAGCCTTGAAGTGGCTGCATACTATTTGTTTCTGTCCTCCTCAAACTTTATATGCTCCTTCTTGCCAAACATAATCAATTTTTTTGCCTTACCATTTGCTTCATCATTCTCCTGCAATGGGGTTAATATAAAAGAACTTCGATCCTTCTCAATGGTGTAGGTATTAGATCTTCTATCATATAATGTACGCCTATCAAATTGCCATGGCCTTCCCAATAATAGATGACAATAATCCATGGGTAAAACATCACAAAGAACCTTATTTCTATATCCACCAATTTGAAACTCAACAAATGCTTGTTCATTTACCAAAATTGACTGATCATTATTCACCCAAGATGCTCTATATGGTGTTTCATGAGGAATTTTCTCTAACTTCAACTTATCAACCATTTCACAAGACACCATGTTATCAATAGATCCTAAATCTATCACTACCTTACACACCTTACCTTTACATTTTCAAGTTGTCTTGAACAACCTCCTTCTTTGAGTCATATCCTTTTCCTTGGATGCCTTCAAGAGTGTTCTTCTCAGCATCAACTATTATCCTACCTCTGGAGCAACAACATGACTAGGGGAATTTGTACTTTCACATTCATCTTCTTGCACTATTTGAGCCCTCCTTTCACTTCTTCTCTCACAAAAACTTGATGTAGAACCCTGTCTTTCTGGAAACTTGTATGCTAGATGACCAAACTCATTGAAATGATAACATCTACCTAAAAATATGTTTGAATTTCTTCCACCACCAAATCTTCCTCTAGCGGCTTTGAATCCACCTCTATTATCAGCAAATTGTCCTTGTTCTTTGTGTGCATCTTCTTGGATTTAACTTGTTTGTATTGAAGTAGAATATGTCCCTCTTCCTCTTGATGTTCTTCCCCTACCTCTATTTGTATTTTCTTGCCTTCTTTTCACCCTTTCTTTTGCCCTTATAGCCATCTAGTAACATTATTCAAAAGTTCTTAGATTTTCCAAGGTTAGTTCATCCTGAATGTTAAATCTCAATCCACCCAAGTATCTAGCAATCTTTTCATCCTCATTCTCATTATGACCTGACCTAATACTTGTAGAATTCTTCAGTATATATTTTCACATCCATTTCTTTTTGTTTTAGACCTTGAAGTTTTCTAAACATCTAAATAACATAATTAGGAGGCAAAAACTTACCTTTCATTTTGGCTACCATTCTGTCCCAAGATACAATCTTTGATTTACCTCTTTTTCTTCTTTTAGATTTCTCATAATCCCACCACAAAAGTGCATGGCCCTTCAGCTTTGTCTTTGTAATTTTCACTCTCTATTCTTCAAGAACATCTTCACATTCAAAGTAGTTGTCCAAGGCTGCAATCCAATCCAACAATTCTTCATCATTTAGATTCCCACCATATTTAGGAACATCTATCTTCACCTTATGTTTATCACTCTGGACTTCCCTCAACAAATTTTCCATCCTTTGATCTTTAGGATCCAATTCTTCGTCCACATCTTCAAATTCTTCTTCCTCTTCTTCACTTGAATCACTCTCATCACTCATGTCCACATCTCTTCTCTTTTTTGTTTCCAGAGTTGAAAGTCTTTCCTTAAACTCTCTTATCTCCCTTGCATGCTTATCCTTCAATTCACTCATTTCTTTAGCCATATTTTTCCCTTTTGGAGGCATTTTGATAGTTTTGTCTTTTCAACTTCCAGTATTCCTTCTTCAATATGCAACTTTCAACTCTCAAAAGATCTAATCCCTAAGCTCTGATACCAATTGATGCAGAGTAGGGAGGAAATTTTTTAACCATCACAATTTAAGCCTTTTGAAACAACTTTGCAATCCCTAAAAACCCATCTCATCAACTCTTCCCAAATTCACCTAGTTTCACTTGTAAGTCTACAGACCTAGTTTTCCCTTCAAATCTCACAAAAGACAACTCAAAATCACAAAATCAAAGGTGTTTTAGACACCCATTAAGGCCTTCAAAATCATACTAAAAAATCTCATATAACTCCTTTGGAACAAATCTTCCAAATTGGGGCTTCTACACTGTCCTCCTTGGCCAATTAGGCCATTTTAACAAAGTAACTATGCTCTAAACCCTCTTCCAGCCTCAAAAAACTATATAAAGTCCTTAAACAATCTATCAAACCTCAAAATCCATAATTTTTAGTGAGAGATATGCCCTCTAACTCAACTATTCACCAAACCCTCACTTTTAGCAATTCACAAGGGGTTTTATTGAAAATTAGTCTTCCCAACCTCTAGTAGCTCTGCCAATGCTTTAAACAGGTTCCACTATGTTTGAATATGCTTCAAAAAATCCTCCCCAACCTTTTTCAACACTATTTCATCAAATCCTCACTTTAAACCTGCATTTTCAAGCCAAAATACATGAAAACCTAACTGGGGCAGCCTCAAATCTCCACTCAAATCCCTTCCATGCTCCTAACACCTTATCCTACACCTAAACCTATATAAATGGATCCATTCCAATGAGTCACAGTAGTTATAGATGGTGGAATGGCCCATTTTCACATTTTTAATGTTCCCAAACCCTCAAACAGGGCATACACAAGCAGTTATAGCAAAAAGCTTCAAACTTTCACCAAACTCAACAATGGACTCTGAAACCAAGTGCAATGTAATGTCAATTCATGCATTCAATGAATTAAAAATATCTTTATAATAGTTTTCCTCTGTATGGCACTGTACTAGGCCTATAACAACAAGGAAACACATAAATTTAGAAGAAAAGTAGAGATATTCAATTGATTTTCACTTCAAAATCATGAGAAACCCTTACAACGAATGATTTTAGCACATTTAAGATTTTCCCACCAAAACTAACTAACAAAACCACCCAAAAAATGACTTTTTAATTGCATTCAACCATTGGTATTCCTCCAACTTGCCTTTTATTTGTTGCAATTTTTGCAATTTTGTAATTTTACATAGCAACTTTTGACAACTTTTGCAAAATTTGACACTTTTAACAAAATGAACTCACTAAACCTCAAATTACATTATTAATGGTCTTTATGACCTTATTTTATGACAACATTACTCAAACCACCTAAATCAACCTATCAATGACCACCCTTACATAAAATGCCTTGGTGCCCCTGCACCATACACCCGACCTTGAAATTTTTCCAAGTATCTTGGAAATTATGTTGCAACTTGTCCTCCTCTGTGTACTCCATGCCTCTAACCTCCTAGAGCCCCTTCATCAGGTACACCTTGCCATTGATTCAAATAGTACTGAAATGCATTGGGCTTGGAATAGTTCTCCATCTTTACACACTTATTAGTTGAGTGTCGTCTAACCTTGCATTCAATTGCTTGTTACTAGTTACTTTTTCTTGCATTCATTTGCACATTTTCTTGTTTCTAAACATCAACATCCTGAATAGGAAATCTATAAACAATGTAGACAATCCAAAATTTGCTATTTTTCTGAAAAAAACCTCCGCTAGGACTAAAACACCCTTCCTGGCATCTTAGTCCCTCTCAGGGTTTTTGGTTTAGAATCCTCTCTTTGTTGTTTGTTGTTTGTTTCAGTCCCTGGAACTTCAAAATTTTACCAGTATGACCAAGATTCCCTTACTAGAATCTTAGTCCCTATTGATTTTGACCTTCCAGTTTTCAAGATCTAAAATTTATTTTCTGCGCTTCTTTTGGTTTCTATTAGTTCTCTATTTCAGTTTGCAAAATTATTGTTATTCCAATTTCTTTCATTTAAAGTGTAATTGCAAGTATAGGATATTGTGTTCATTGTAATTTCTTTGATATATCCCTTGTATGAGTTGTAGTACTTGGTATCCTACTGCTAATACTATGGTTAGAAAAAGTGCAAGACTCAAGGCATCCCATGATAAAACACTCATGGATCTAGGGTTATCAAGCTCTGTTACTTCTGGTGTTGGTATTAGTTCACTAGGTATGGACCATACCTTTGATACCCCTTTGCCTATACCTACCTAACCTACAAGTGCTATTCTAATGTTTCAAACAATGGTTGATCATATCCCTCAAGAAAATATAATGAAAATGCATGCAGATCTAGCCCATTTACAAGATAGTGTGAGTACTAAAACCATTTCCAACACTATTATACCTGCCATAGATAGTGTTCACCACATGATGGAAAGTGATGGAATTGAAGTTGTGCATAACATAGCTCAAATCTTTGGAAAACATCTTCCTTCCAACACTGATGGTGCTTAATCTTCAAACAATATTCAAGGCCAAGGAGGAAATGAAACTCCCGCCCCCCTCAACCATAACATCCATTCCAACCTATACCAATCCTCAAGTGACCACAATGATGCAACCAACTAGCAATATCCTTCCTACCTTGAATATTTCCACCAGTGCTCCTTATACTCATGTGGCATCTAATCTTATATCTCTTCCCATAAGCAATCCATTCATTGGTCCTTCCAACACATACACACCACCACCATATTCACCTCCATCACAAACAAAAAGCAATGATTCTATCATTAACCATATTTTACAAAGCCTTTCATCCATTCAACGTCAAGTTTCCACCATAAATGAAAATCAAAATGGTCCACCTTCATACTATGTCAAAAGTAACCCTCTATCCTTGGAGATATTGAGAACTCCACTACCACAAGGTATATAGATCTCTAGATTTGAGAAATATAGAGGAAAGGGGGATCCTACTAATCATGTTAATGCCTTTACTGCTTTGTGTAGTGACTTTATCCTTGAAGAAAAACTTTTGGCTAAGCTTTTTCCTTGATCCTTGAAAGAAATTACCTTGGACTAGTTTTCTGCATTGCCGAATAACTTAATTCATCCATTCAATGAACTTGTTGAGGCCTTTATTAACCATTTCCAAGTGCATATGGTTCCTGAAATGACATTAGCTGATATGATGAGATGTAAGAAAAATGAGGGTGAAAAAGTCACTGACTTTATTTCATGCTACCAATCTCTTTATTCCCAAATCAGTGTGAAGATTCTCGTTTCCCACCTTCAAAAGATGTTCATAGAAAATATCCAAAGTAGATAAGAGACAAGCTTACCATGATGAAATTCCCTTCCTTCATACACTTGTGCACTGCCCTTTGAGATTATCAAAATTCTGTAGGTACTAGTGAACCAAAAAACACCTCTACCCATCCTGAAAAGTTTGAAGCTTCAAACCAAAACACCTACCAATCTTTCAGAAGAAAAATAAAAGTTTCCTTCAACTAAATTCTACCTCTCAAACTACCTAACTAGTTGATACCCAAGTAGCTGCTATAAAGAAGAGTAATCCTTATGTCTTTGGGGATCTGCAAAGACAATTTACACCGTTACCTGACACACTTCACAACATTATGACATAGGTATTAAATAAAAACATGCTTACCCTACCTCCCATTCGACCCCTTGACCCTAGCAAGCTGTTACCTCTGAGCTTCAGACATAATGCCTTTTGTGGCTATCACCAACAAAAAGGACATGATACAAAACATTGCAAGCATCTTAAACATCTTGTGCAAGACCTCATTGATTCTAATCATATCCAAATTAGGGGTGTCAATGACAAAGGTAATAATTCTGTAGCTCCTCCCAACCAAAACTTGCAAATATTTACCAATCCCATGCCCAACCATAATATTTCATTTGTTAAGGCTAGTGAAACTAAGCCCGATATTATGAATGTTGATACTAATGATGAGAATATGAGCAATAATGAAAAAAATCCTACGTATGATGATGAATAGATTCCTATGGATACTAATGACTAAAGTCCTATTAGTAGAATGATAGGAGTGATTGACATTGAGCCTCGTAAGCAGCAAAACATAATTCCCACTGTCATTACTTTCTCTTTAGAAGAAAAAATTAAGCATGTGCCTAATAGTCCTCTTTACATAGCCGGTAGAATCAATAACAGGCCCACTCCTACGATTTTAATTGACCTCGTCTATGGAGAGAATGTGATCACAAAAGAACTCTTATATGTGCATGAAATTACTCAAGATAGATATGATAAATCAAAAGCATGGATTTAAATGCATGATGGTTTTGCTCATGCTACGATGGGCTCGGTCACACTCCCTTTACAAGTAGGACCAAATAAATTAAATGTATCATTCTCTATCATATGCAATTTGTACCAATTTCATGTGAAGTTGGGATACAAATGGCTTAACTCCATGAAGGCGGTCCTATCCGTTGTCCATAAGTGCTTAAAGTTTCCAGTCGGCAATGAAATATTTACTGTGAACCATAGTGGCTTTAGATCCCCATCTTCCCATGGAAACATTTCCTTAGAATATTTTTGGCTTGAGCCTATGGAATCTATAAGACCCCGTGAAGACTTCCTTTTCCTTTCCTACCAAAAGTTCAAAGCAAAATGCATAGCCAAATTATCCCTTGAGAACTTTCCTCCACCCCTTAAAGAAAACAATAATGAGTCTAAATCCCTTTCAACAAACCAAGACCCATCCATTAAAAATACCTTTCCTATTTTCTATAAAAGACATAGAGAAAACCAAACAACTCCTAGTCTGCCTCCTAAGAAGATTTATAAAGCCAAAGAGAAAGTGGTTGAGAAACCTTCCATGGTTTCTTTCATTCTTCCTTCACAAGAATTAAATGAACCTATTGTTGACAAACCCGCTCCTACACAAACACAACTTGAAAACCATAATAAAAGGAACAAAAATAATAGAGAGCGTAGGCATAGACATCATGCTATTTCTCGAATGATGAATGATGAGAAAAATATTGAAAATCAAAATCCAAACTTGACAAAAGCAATAAATGATGACCCTCCTCTCTTACCAGAACAAACAAAAGTTATGTCTCCAACACAACAAGGACAATAACCTTCCATGGATATTATCATCCATCTTCTTGTTGTGGTTAACTTAGATGATGATTAGGAAACTGCTAAAATTGATGAGGAAGTGCATAATGAGTTGAACTTTCTATTTTCCTCTTCCATGAGCTTAAACAATAACAAACATGATGATCATCCTAAACCGAGTGATGCATTGTGTGTTGAACTTGGTGATTCTACTAGTACAGAACTTGATGTTGTCCCTCTCGCTAGTGATCTACATTCTGCATATACTAAACAATACTGGGATGTATATGACCTAATTGATGGTTGACTCACATGTGCTTTACTAGTCTTTTATCTTTTCTTTTTCTTTTTTCTTTCTTTCCGCTTTTGATTGCATGTATATAATGTGATCCCCTGTGATGTTCTATTTGATGTCTCTCTCTATGTGCATTCCTCTATTTGTACTTTCATTCTTCTATATGCCATTAAATTTTTCCCTATTATCTTTTCTTTTTCATTTTTGTCTTATGTTTTCCTTTTGGGGATGACACAAGGCGTTGAAACACCCTATGTCTCTTCCATGTTGACCCAAAAGATTTTTCCTTATCTTTTCTTTTTCATTATTGTCTTATGTTTTCCTTTTGGGGATGACGCAAGACATTGAGACATTCATGTTTCTTCCATGTTGACCCAAAAGTTTTTTCATTTGTTTTCGCTCTCTTTGTGTCATTATTCCAGTTCTATGTGTATTTGGGGAATAATGGAAATTCCGAACTCTCTGATATCATTGCACTAAAGATAGATACTGACCCTAAATCCATAGATCCCTTATGTGTTTTTGGGGGGAAACCCTCTCTTTTCCTTTTTCCTTTTTATGTTTTGGCTACTTTAAAGTAATTGCTCACAACATGGTGTTAGCAATTCCTTTAAAGTGGGGGCATACATTGGCATTATTTTGACATAATTTCATGTTCCTTGATGTGATTTTCTTATTTCATGCAATGTGTTTTTCCTCTTTGTGGTGACATTGGGAGTAATTTCCTTCAAAAGATTGATCTATCTCAGCATATTACATTCCTCTTAGTGGTGATGTGACACATTGCATTCCCTAATTTTTGAATCTTTTATCCTTTGATTGGTCCTCTCTTAGAGACATTAGGAACAATGTCCCCTAAGGTTAAGACCTCACATGAGCTACAAAAAATCCCTTTGAACATCCCTCTTTATTATTGCATTTTTATTTTTGTGCCTTATTAAAGTCATGGAGGTATGACTTTGATATGGTCCCTTGGGGCTCACCTAGTGAACACCTAGCTTCGCTAGCCCTTTTGAGTGTGCATTTTTCTTTTTGTGCTTTATTAAAGTCATGGAGGTATGGCTTTGATATGGTCCCCTTGGGCTCACCTAGTGAACACCTAGCTTAACTAAACCTTGTGAGTGTGCATTTTCTCCTTATCATAGTCATGGGGGTATGACTTTGATATGGACTTCTTGGGGCTCACCTAGTGGACACCTAGCTTCACTAGCCCTTGTGAGTGTGCATTTTTTTTGCATAGTGGATAGCGTGTTCCACTTGTAATCCTTTTTTAGCCTAGGACTGGTCCATCGCATTGGACGACTAGTCGAATCTTGATTCATTGTATTTTTCCTTTTTCTTTTTCCTTTTTCCTTTTTTCGTCTTTGATGGTGTATGTTAGTGATCTAATTTTGGCTTCATATATCATCCGCATGTGTGTTCCTTTGTGCCTATGTTGGTTTTCCATAGGATCTTGATCTTGGGGGCTTGGCCACCCTCTTGATAATTGTCATCCTATCTTATTGCATTTGTACATTTGAACCCCTCTTGATTGTGTGGTTGGCTACTTTAGTGTGAGTTTGAAGCAAGTTCATCCTCTCACTAAAGTGGGGGCTAAATGTAGTGTAGTAAAATGCATACCATTGCATTTTCACACTTGTTTGGGTCTGCCTTGCTTTATTTATCCCTATTTATGTCTTAATTGGTCCTATTTTTCATCCACAAGCCCTATGAATTATATCTTTTTTTGGCTAATCCCAACATTTTCCAATGAATAAATGATAATTTAATGACTTCATCTATGTGTCCCTGATTTTTGGGTCAGGACTAAAATGCAACCTAGGGCGTCTTTGTCCCCCAAAGGTCTTGGGACCCTGATTTTGAGGTATCTTAAATGGGCCCCTTTTTGGTGTTGTGCCCCAAGTTTCATGACTTGGAACTATGACACCACCTCGGGCATCTTAGTCCCCCTTGAGTTATTTTTGGGATTTAATTTCAAATTCTGGCGACATTTAGCCTCCTTTATTTAATGAATTCATATGTCGGCTTAGTGGTGTAATTTTGGGATATTAAGCATAGATAAGTATAAATACAAGGTTCCTTCTCTCATTTTGATATACCTAGCAACATGACAAGCAATCTAAGAAATCAAGTCTTTTGTGAGAGCATTCAAGAGCAATTCATAAAGCATTTGGAGCCATCATCAAGATTTAAGCATCATTTCAAAGATATTCTTGCATCATGTGTGTTGATGTGCTAACATTTGTGATGTAGGGTTTTGATTCAAGCAAGTAATTAAAGTCCATATCCATTAAGCATTCCTTTGATTCAAGATCCATATCCATTCCAACAATTTCACACAAGTTTGTAGACTTTACAATAAGGTTTTGGTGAGTTGTAGCATTACATGTTCATTCATCATTTCCCTTCATTATTTTATTTCATTTCAAGGTTTAATTACCAACAAGGGGTTTGACCAAGGCAAACCCCAATTCACTAACAATCAACAAGTTTTTCCCCTCTTGCATATTTGTGATTGCAGATCTAGGTTGAAGACTTGAAGATCATCTAGAGTGCAAAGTTGCAAAGTTGCATTACAAAGTTGTCATCTTCACGGAAACTCACCTACAGGTCAAATATGAAGGTTTCAAAACTTGAGATTAGGGAAGAAGGAAGAGAAGAAATCAAGCCTCAGGAGAACACTCAGAGATTTTAGAAATTAAGATTGGGACTAAGACAATAGTAGAGGCATCTTAGTCCTCTTGAGGGTATTTTTCAGAAATTCTTCCAGATCCGATTCCAACATCTGAAGATTCTGCATTTTCCCCGAAAAACAACAACGAGACTAAGACAATAGTAAGGGAATCTTAGTCCTCTAGTACACTTTTTGGAAGCTTCTTTACATTTCTGGAATACTCACAACATCGAGACCTGACTTCCCAGGTACATACATCCTAACTCCATGTTGCATAATTTCATCATTTACATCTTTTATTTAGCTTGCATTGTTATATTTTGTGAGTTGAATGTTTTTTTGTATTTTCCAAGCTTTTGCTTGGTGGTGAACCCCTAAAAGCTGAAAAATCCCCCGCCTAGGTCTTCCTTGTTGTGAATTGACTCACCTTGTGGGGCTGATAGTGAATCCAATTAGGATTCCTAGGAAATTATTGAATGATTGTAGGAGAAGAGTGATACTATTAGTTCACCCCTTTCCCCTACAAATCATCAACCATAGGTTTTTTTTCTTCCCTAAGGGGAGCAACAGAAGGAACCATAGAAGGTTTTTCAACCACTTTCTCTTTAGCTTTATAAACTTGTTTTATCTTAGGAGGCATGACAGGATTGTTTTCGTTATCTCTTGGTCTTTTGTAGGAAATAGGAAAAGCATCTGTCTTAGGTGGGTCTTGGTTATTTGGAACTTATTTAGGTTCAATCATGGTTTCATCAATGATGGTAGGCTCGGTTGTGGGTTGAGGGACGTTTAGAAGAGATAGTTTTGCTATGAATTTTTCCTTAAACTTTTGATAAGATTTGAAAAATAATTCTTCTCAAGGTTTGATAGGTTCCATAGGCTTGTGCCAAAAGAGATATAATGAAAAGTTTCTAGAGGAAGACAAAGGGTTAAAGCCACTATTGTGCATGGTAAATATTTCATTTTCAAAGGGAAACTTTAAGCATAAATATGTATGACTGATGGGACAACTTCCATGGAGCGTAGCCATGGGTGAGCAAGCTTCACACATAATTGGTCCGACGTCGATATGATGGAGAATGTGACATCTAATGTTTTCGGTCCTATTTGTAAAGGTAAGGTGATTGATCCCATCGTAGGGTAAGTGAAACCATTATACGTCTTTATCCATGATTTTGGTTTATCATATGTTTCTTGATAGATCTCATGCACAAGTAGGAATTCCTCAATGATAACATTCTCTCCACATACGAGATCAACTAATATCCCATTAGTGGGCTTATCATAGATTCGGTTGGCTATGTAGAGAGGACCATCAGGGGCATTTCTAATGATATCTTTAGATGAGAAAGAAATTTCAAGAGGCTTTTTATTTCGGCCCTTATGAGGTTGAGTTTTAATCAATGCAATCAAGCCTTTTTCAATAGTATCCATAGTACATTGTTGAATGGTATCCATGTTTTCATCATCCGTGTCAACATTCATTACATCATTATTTGTAGTTTCACTAGCTTTGAAAAATGAGATATTATGTTTTGGCATGGGTTTGGTAAAGATTTGCAAATTTAGTTAGGAGGGGCAACAAACTTATTTCCTTGATCATGAACACTTGCAATTGAAAGACAATCAAAATCAATGAGGTCTTGCACAAGATTTTTAAGACACTTACAATGTTCTGTGTCATGTCCATTTTGTCAGTGATAATGGAAATAAGCATTCAATCTAAATCTCAGAGGTAAAGGTTTATTATGATCGAGATTTTTAACGAGAGGAAAGGTAACCATTTTTTCTTCTAAGAGTTGTGACATTGTGTTATGAAGGGTATCAAGTAGGGGAGTGAATTTCATTTTTGGGTCCCCATAGTTAAGGGTATCGTCTCTTTTATAGCAACTACTTGGGTATCAACATGTTGAGTTTTTTGTTGAGGGGGATTTAGTGGAAGGAAACCTTTATTTTATTTCTTAAAAGGTTGGTAATTGTTTTGGTTTGTAGGATCAGACTTCTCGGTTCAGCTAGAGGTGGATTTTGCATCACAACTACTAACCGAGTTTTGATAATCACAGAAGACAGTGTTGGAAAGAGACACTGCAATTATGCTTTGGTGTTGTCATTGATAGAAACCCTAGTTGGTAATTGGATCTTCATGACATCATTTTCTTATAATGATAGACAAATTGAAGTTAGGAAGAATAAAGCATCTGACAGTTTTGTGTTTATCGATTCACTTGCATATTTTATGTTGTTATTTTAGGTTGTGTATCTCATGGGAGGTCTATTAGTACATCTATTATGTTGTCCAAAAGTCTTAGTGCCTCGTATTAAGATTTGTGTAAGTTTTGAGATCCGGTTGGATATTTTTCTATTCATCAATGTTTTGGGGCCGACTCAGTTGATATAACATGTTGTGGATATTTGAGAAGTGTTTATTCAACTATTTTTATGTTTGATCATCTTGATTTGGTTCTGTGCTAAGTCGCGACTGAACATTGTGGATGCACATCAAATATAACTCATGATTTGAGCCGACAATTGCTAATATTTTTAAGTTTTATTGAAGCCGACTTGTTGTGATTAAATTGTTAGTCGCGAATATATATGTATGATCCATTATATAATTTTGGTGTGTATGTGTGGTGTGTTGATGTGTATTATGAATATCAGAATAGTGTTAGAGTGATTTTATGCACAGTTTCACTTGTGCATAAATATTTTGTGGTGTGAGTTAGAGCAGAGCAAAAGTTCAGTATCAGTTAGAAGGAAAGAAGATTGACAACTGAGCCTAACCAAAACTGTAATCAAGCATTTTTAGATGCTATTATTTTAGTTCATTCTCTTGGATCTAATCCAAATCTCTGTAAGGCAGTGTGCCTAAATGCAAGTGCATTCCCATTTTGTAAACTTCTTTTTGAGTATAGTCAGATTATATTGTGGATTGGTCATCCACCGTGGTTTTTCCCCTAACAAGCTTTCCACATAAAAATCATTGTGTTATGGTGTTGTGGTTATTTTATTTTTGTTTCTACATATTTCTCTTGGTTGAATGTTTCAAGTGGGTTAATGATCAGAATAATAAAGTTAATTTTTGTAAAACACTGATTCACCCCCCCTCTTAGTGTTGCTTGTTTCCAACAATTGGTATTAGAGCTAGTTCCTTGAAAGAAGTATAATAGATTGGGGAGATCTTGGAAAGTGTTTTCAATGGATGCAAGCAGTCTTCAACAACTTATGGTGGCCTTGGATGATCTTGACTAGTCAAAATATGAGAACTGGGAATTGCAAGAAAATCTTGAGAGTGCAGAAAAATTCATTCAGTCATTGAAAGAAAAAATCAATGAATCAAGGGAGAAAAGAAAGGAATTATGTGATCAACTCAAGTAGAAGAAAAAAAGCATGGAAGATGAACAACTCAGACATGCCTTGAAGGAGAAAACATAAGAATGTGAAAATTTTTCCAAAGAAAATGCTTCCCTGAAGCGTGAGATGGAATCTATCATGATGAGAATGACCAAGGAGATTGTAGATAGAAAGAAGAATGATGAGAAGCTTGTTCAATCCTTGAAAGAAAAATCTGAACAATGCAGCTGATTGTAAAATGAATTGGAACAATCTAAAAACAATGAGGAAGTGCTTGAAAAACAACTTGATGATCTCAGAGATGAACTTACTGTTGCAAATGAGTACACGGAGAAATTCAAAGCAAGCTCAACCAAGCTTGATGAATTGATTAAAGGTCAGAGGAATGATGGTGACAAGCAAGGTCTTGGCTATGAGGAAGGTGAAAGTTTCAGATCTGGACAAAGGAACTCTCAACAAAGGAATTCCGGACAAGGAATATTCTGACAAGGAAATCAGATAAATGGAGCTAGAAGGAATTCGGTGAGACAACCAAATGCTCAAAGATTCAATGGTTATTGTTTTTCTTGCAACAAATTTGGCCATATGGCTTCTCAGTGTAGAAGCAGGATGAATCCAAGTGGATCATCATTCTCAGGTCAGTGCTTTAATTGTAACGAGTTTGGTCATAAGTCCAATGAATGCAAAAATATGATGAACAACCTTCACAAAGATATCAGATGCTATGCATGCAATAGACTTGGGCATATTGCTAACCAATGCAGATCTAGACAAAATCAGTGGAACAATTAGTCTAAACAAAGAAATGTGTGTTACAACTGCAAAAAAATTGGGCATACTGGTAGATTCTGTTGGAACAGAAGAGGTCTAGGAAAACAAAATATGCAACAAGATGTCAAGGGAAAAGGTAAAGTCACTATAGATGTGATCAGGAGAAAAATGCAGAAGATATGGGTGAAGAAGGATCCCTCTATTGAAGGAAATGTGCCTGCACTAGAATCTGCTTCTGGTAATTCCTCTTGGAATTAATTTTAGGCCTTTGGCCTAGGGGGAGTTGTCAGGAAAATCCTTTAACCCCCTCTAGGAAATTGATACTAGAATGTGGATCAGTCTAGTAGGTGGATCAATGCTTTCCAAATGTTGTTTTGGAGGCAGTATTGTAGAGTTTTGGAGATCTACACCAGAATCATCTATCTTAGTAAATGGAAACAGGGTAACCAAATGAATTAGGGTAAAGGAATTTATTGCAACAAAAAGGGTTAGCTGTGAAAATGATAAAAGAATATTTTCATCCTTCATTTATCACTTTGCAGTTTGGAGGAAAGCAGTTTGAAGGGCCCTGGAGTGAACTTTGCTGAATTATGGAGAGATTCAAAGTGTGAAGAAAAATCTACGATCAAACTTTGATCTGATGGAAAGGTATTTATTGAAAAGCAAATCGAAAATCCTATGAATTTGTGAATTTGCAATCATGTCCACTCCTCTGGTAGTCAAAGTCAAGGACATACCCTATCCTAAATTCAAATGACACCTTTATAAGTCTGTTGATATGGAGCCCTTAGGAGCATTTTCATATGTGTCATACGAAGTATTGCATACAAAAGATATTAGGGCTTATATACATGCCAATATTGAAGAATTAGGAAGTTCTCAAATGATGAATTTGTATTCGCATCATATAATTGGAGAGGATTTTACTGTAAAGCCAAAATTTACAACCCTAGAAGAGAAGTTCACACAGTTTACAAAATTTCCTGTATTTGAGGAAAATGAATGGGTGTGTTATATTTTGAGCCATGTTCATGTCGAGTTCATGTGGTTAAATATACCCTTCAAGATCACTAAAGAGGCTATATGTGTGGTCACGGGTCTAAATTCCACCAGTAGACTTCCAGTCTTGAAATATGTGAAGAATGAGAAGGTTACTGAGGCAACATGTGCTCAATGGGATAGAAGGGCAATGACAATAGAAGACATTGCTAGAGTGGATGTAAAATTTGCATCAATGGTCATTGGCTACAAGGTATACCATTCTAGCTGGGATAATTCTGTATCCAGTACGACCATCTATGTAGCTTATGAAATGGTAAAGTGAAATGCATAATATGGCTTGTGCGAGCTACTTAGAAATTAGTTGATGGCGAATATGAGTAAAATCAAGAAAGATAAGAAGAATACTTTCAAATATGGTAATCTTCTATTGTGTTTATTTTTCAAGTTCATGAGTGAGGTTCTGGGTGTTGGAAAAGTACATATGAAAAATGATGTGCCTGTAGCTATTCTGATAAGGAACATGTTATTTGGAATTGGTGATCATCAGGTTTGCAATTGGTAATTCCCACTTCAATTGTGGAATAGTACAAAGATACTATCTGCTTCATGGTGGATATTGACCAATGTCATATGGAGGCTGTTGATCCTAGAACAATATGGATCATTCCTATGGGATACGAAGTAGAGGAGAACATCTTGAAGATGTATGCAACACACTTGTTGAGTTCACCTTTGGATTAGGGAGAAGAGAGGTTTGGAAATTATGTAGAGAAAAGTATGCAGGTTGATGAGGAATTGAAAAAATCGGTGATAGTCAGGAGAGTAAGAAAAGAGGTAGAAGTTTTTGTAGAAAGTATGGGCTTACTTGTAGAAGCTTTGAGAGAAGCAAGAAGGAGGAGAGATGAGGAAGAAGGAGCAAAAGAGAAAGAAAAAATAGAGTTTTCTAGTTTGAGAGTATCCTTTGCCCGCTCTAGATCTACAAGGAGTTTCCCTGCAGCCAAGCCAACTCAAGACAAGCCTTCTAGTAAAAGGAAGAAGAATAAAAGCACAAGAACATATGAAGCTATTTCAGAAGATGAGGAAACAAAATCAGAAGAAGTTTTGAGAGAAATGAAGGCTACCAGAACTCAGGCTGTAAAGTTAACTAAGAGAAAATCTTCCAGTAAAGAAGAAGCAAAGAAAAGGGAAAAGGTTGACAAACCTAGTATGTCAGTTGAGGAAGTTGAGAATGCAATTATCAAGGATGGAAATCTCAAGCCCCTTTGCGAATTGTATGAAAATTTTGTATGAATTCGGTCAAAGAGTTCTTGAAGAATCCACAATAAAACATATGAACATTTTCAATAAAGTTCTTGTCGAGATTATGTTTGGCTTACCAAAGAGTCTGTATGATATTTTGGAGTCGAGAAGATTAAGTGCTATAATAGAAGAAGAGAATTTGAGGAAGAGAATTCTTGCATATTTATGTCTAGAAATGTCAATTGAGGAGATGAATTCACTCCTTGAGAAGGCTAAAAAGGAATTTAAGAGAAAGAAGAGGGCGAATAAACTCATGATTGGTGAAACTAATGCTATTGTTGGTGAAACCAAGGAGATTCTGGAAGACTTTCTATCAAAGAATAAGTTTAATGTTGAGGAAATGAAGAATAGAAATGTTTTGGAAAATGAGGAAGCGAATGCAGATGCTGAGGATTTTCAGATTCCTCCTAATGTGGAAAATACAAAGACACCTATGGAAACTGAAGTTCCTAAGGTGGTAGTAGCTAAAGAGAAGGAGGTGCAAAATGAAGAGGTTGAAGCATCCAAAGGAAATCTGGAAACAGTCTTTGAAGAACCCAAGGCTGAAGAAGAAAATGTTGAAGTTAAGGAAGTCAGAGTGGAGGCAAGAGACACTGCCAAGGCAGTGAAGAAATATTTGATGGAGCAATAGGAATTTGTTGATCCTAAATTGGATAAAAGCTCAATCAATCTGTCCACTTTTTCCCCAATTTAGATGATGAAGGTCGCATCAATTGCTCAAGCTAAGGCTAGTGAGAAGATTCTGAAGTCTCACATAGAGGATAGTGAATTGCTAAGCCTTACATCTGGAGTTCTGCAGAAATTAATGCCTACTCATGTCATGGATCCATTTGGTTTCTCTTTCGATGGGCTAAAGAAGCTCATAGATGTTGTAAGTACTCAATTTGAGTCTCTTGAAAAATCCACTGAGGATAAAGTGCAAAAAGAGTTTAATGGTAAAAGACTTAGTTGGTTGAAGGAAGTGATTGCAAAGGATAAGAATTTGTTAGCCACCTGCATGAAGAACATTCAATGTTCCATATCTGAAGCTGGAAAGGCCTATAAGGCATGTTTGGCTTTGTCCAATTTTATTGAAGGTAATGAGAAAAAGGTGAAGGATCTTGAAAATCAATTGGCTATACTTTTGATCCATTAGCTGGTGATGTTGCTCAGCAATAAGGTCAAGTAACATCTCTACTTGACAAAATAAGATGCTTAAAGAATGAAAATGATAGGATTGTTGGGAGAGTAAGTGAAATCGGAGGACTAATTAGTCTGAAGATTGAGTTAATGGTGAGTCCTTTCAAGGAAAATAAAGCTATTGTAGCAGTTAGTGACCCAAAGAATCTTGATTATGTAGAAGCTCAATCTTACTTAATGTGTGGTCACATAATAGTTTTGGAGAGTCGCAAAAAGGTTTGCGACGACAATTTAAGAGTGTTGAAGCAAGATTTTGTAGATATTTTTAGACTTTTGTACAAGTTACAAGTTCATGCTTGTACAATTTTGGAATTTTGTTTTGTTTCCCCAATTTTTGCCATTGGTGTCAAAGGGGGAGAAGTGTACAGTGAAAAATGTGTATTTATCATAGGAGTTTCTTTTTTTTGAGCTAAGATTGAAGATTCTTTTTGAAGTTTTGAAGTGGCAGTGTACTTCATGTTGGTTTTGATTTGACACTTAGTCATTTTTCACTAAGTGTTGCCATCAATGCCAATGGGGGAGATTGTTGGAAAGAGACACTGCAATTATGCTTTAGTGTTGTCATTGATGGCAACCCTAGTCGGTAATTGGGTCTGCATGACATCATTTGCTTATATTGATAGACAAATTGAAGTCAGACATGAAGAACAAAGCATTTGACAGTTTTGTGTTTATTGATTCACTTGCAGATTTTATGTTGTTATTTTGGGTTGTGGATCTCATGAGAGGTCTATCAATACATCTATTGTGTTTTTTGAAAGCTTCAGTGGCTTGTATAAAGATTTATGTAAGTTTTGAGATCCGGTTGGATATTTTTCTGTTCATCAGTGTTCTGGGGCCGACTTAGTTGATATAACATGTTGTGGATATTTGAGAAGTGTTTATTCAACTGTTTTTATATTCGATCATCTTGATTTAGGTTCGAGCTAAGTTGCGGCTGACTGTTGTGGATGCACATCAAATATAACTAATGATTTGAGCTGACCATTGCTAATATTTTTAAGTTTTATTGAAGCCAACTTGTTGCGATTAAATTGTTAGTCATGGATATATATGTATGATCCATTATATCATTTTGGTGTGTATGTGTGGTGTGTTGATGTGTATTGCAAATATTAGAAGAGTGTTAGAGTGATTTTATGCACAGTTTCACTTGCACATAAATATTTTGTGGTGCGAGTCAGAGTAGAGCAGAGCAAAAGTTCAGTATCAGTCAGAAGGATAGAAGATCGAGAATTGAGCCTAGCTGGAACTGTAATCAAGCATTTGTAGATGTTATTCTCTTAGTTAATTCTGTTAAATCTAATCCAAATCTCTATAAGGCAGTGTGCCTTCCTATTTTGAGCAGTGAGCTCTAGGCAGTGTGTCTGAATGCAAGTGCATTTCCATTTTGTAAACTTCTTTTTGAGTATACTTAGATTATATTGTGGATTGGCCATCCACCGTGGTCTTTCCCCTAATAGGATTTCCGCGTAAAAATCCTTGTGTTATGGTGTTGTGGTTATTTTCTTTTCGTTTCTGCATATTTCTCTTGGTTGAATGTTTCAAGTGGGTTAATGATCAAAATAATAAAGTTAATTTTTGTAGAACATAGTTAATTCACCCCACCCTCAGTGTTGCTTGTTTCCAACAGACAGTACATAAGTGCATGAAGGAGGGAAACTTCATCATGGTAAGCTTATCTTGTATCTTACTTTTCAAATTATCTATGAACATATTTTGAAGGTGAGGGTCAAGAACCTTTACATTGATTTGGGAATAAAGCAATTGATAGTGTGAAATAAAGTCGATAATCTTTTCCTCTTCTTTTTTCTTAAATCCCATCAAATTGGCCAAGGTAATTTTAGGAGTCATATGCACTTGAAAATGGTTGATAAATTCCTCAAAAAGTTCATTGAATGAACAAATTGAGTTGTTTTGTAATGAAGAAAACCATTCTAAGGCACTATCCTTCAACGATCTAGGGAAAAGTTTAGCCAAGAGTTTATCATCAAGAATAAAGTCACTACATAAGGCGGTATAAGTAGAAACATGTTTAGAAGGGATCTCCACCTTGTGGCATCGGTGTTCGCAATATCTCCAAGGACTAGGGACTTCTTTTGACATAATATGTAGGTGGGCCATTTTGATTTTGATTGATGGTGGAAACTTTGTTTTGAACGGATGAAACGATTTGAAAAAGTTGGTTTATGAGAGGGTCATTGTTTGTATTGTGAGATGGAGGTGAATATGGTGGAGGTGTGTATGTGTTCGAGGGAAAAATTAATGGAATGATTATAGGTGGTAAGGTGGTAGGAGATATGACGTGTGATGCCACAAAGGTACTAGGGATGCTAGCAGAAATACCCAAGGAAGGAATCACATTACTAGTTAGTTGTAGTGTTGTTGTAACTTGAGGGTTGGTATAGCTAGGAATAGAGGAAATTGTTGAAGGAGGAATTTGAATTCCTCCTTGGCTTGTGACATTATTTGGTCATAAAGCACAACTAGTGATTGAGGTAAGATGTTTTCCATAGATCTGAACTATGTTATGCACAACCTATCAACTTCATCTTCACTTTCAAGCATGCGATGAATGTTATCTATGTTGGACGTTGTGGATGTGTTTCTGATATGTGGTTGTCATTGATGTCAACACTATTAGCATTTCGTGTATTAGAGGCTATATATGTCGAGGATATTGAGAAAATTGTAAAAGAAAGTGTTCCAGGTTCCCAGTGGAACTGTGAAGGTCATGAAGGTGTCTTATCCTGTACGTTGAAGATCAATTTGTGTGGATTAAATGGTTTTCTATTGAGTGTATCTAGTTCATCCATCGGAAGTTTCAGAGGTCCACGTGAAGATTTGATCATGCTATGAACAATTGTGTTCTGACAATATTTTTGTGGGTTCTGTTAGTGTTCCTGAGTGAAATTTATGTGTTTCTGGTAATTTCTATTACTGCAGATGCTTCTTTGTTAGTTCATGTTGATTTTGGATGCTTTTAGATCATGCTCTATCTTTGTGGTACATCCACATTGATTCAAGTGCTTGTGGTCAAATATTTTTCTCTATATGTTCAGTTTTTCATGTTCTTGGCCGACACGATGTTGGTGGCGTGTTGTGGATCTTTGAGGTGAAATTAATTAAAATTATTTTGTGTTGGAGTTGTTAATTTGGGTCTCCACTATGTTTTGGACGACCTTGGTGGATTCACATTGAAAATTTATATGTAAATTTGGTCTGACATTTTGAATATGTTTTATTTTGCTAGCCGACTAAGTTGTTGGTATAATCTCATGTTGCGGATATATAAGAGCAATTATTTCATCGGTGTAGGGTGTGCTTTGTGTGCCTCGAGTGCTCAGATGTGTATATGTCTGAATATCATTTGCAGAGTAGAGTGTGAAGAAGATTGAGCAAAGTGTGAAAAAGGTTGAGCAAAAAGTGAAGAAGGTTTTTCTATGCTTAATTGGAACTGTAATCAGGCTTGTGTAGAAGCTAATTTCTTAGTTCACAATTTGAATGGTTTTAATCCAAAATTCTTTTGGACAGTGAGTCCTCTGTTGTATTTGAGCAGCGAGCTCTAGGAAGTGTGCCTGAATGCATGTGCATTTCTATTCATACTTATTTATACTTTTAGCAGGGTATAATATTGTGGACTAACCTCAACCGCGATTTTTCCCCTAACAGGGTTTCCATGTAAAAAATCTTGGTGTTCTCTGTCTCTCTGATGTGCTAATTGTTTATGTTTAATTGCTTATTCATCAGATCTGAGATAAGTTAAGTAAAGTTGAAAAAGGTTCATTATTTTGTGACAAATGATTCACCCCCCTTCTCAGTTGTCTGTCCTTGTTTTTCCAACAATCTATGGTAGCTCGATAGCGGTAGTTGAAATGTTCTCAGTACTTATTTGATTTTTTAGGTTTGCTAGGTCTTCATGGATTTGGATTATGTTTTCTTGTGGAATACTAGAAACCATTATTTCAACATGTGTCACAACACTTGAAGGAAAAAAGTTGTTAAGGGTATGGTCCATACCTAGTGGACTAGTGTCAACACTAGTAGTGAAAGAGCTAGATAACCCAAGATCCATGACGATTGTGCTATCACAGGATGACATGAGTCTTGAACTTGGTCTCACTATAGTATTAGCAATAGGACACCAAGTAGAAAAAGCTCATGCAAGGGATACTAAATGTAAGATGGATGCAAATGCAATTTAAATGAAATTAAGCTAAATGCAATGAAATATCAACTTTGTGAACTAAAACAATAAGTTATCAACAACAAACAGAAGCACAAAAATAAAGTTTTGAATTTTGGAAAATACAGTTTAAAATTTGCACTGGGACTAAATCACCCAAAGGGGTGTATGAGTCCCAGTGAGGGTTTTTTTCATAAATTTCGAAAAAATTTAAGTGATTTTTATGCTTTTTGGTTTGAATGATTTGTAGACTAAATAAAAATGCAGATTTTAGATGAAATTCAATGATGTAAGATACAAAAATGCAACCTATATGCACTTTCACTAATGGAAGAATTAGAAACCCCTTGCATTAGAAACCCTAATGCAATGTTAATGCAAGCTAGATCTAGGATGATGATGCACTCCAAATCAGAACTAAGATTCTCTAAATATGGGTTCACCAAAATGAAACAATAGGAAATAGGGTGCCCCACCTTTAAGGAGATAGGGTTCCTACTTCACACTCAAGTTTCATTCAAGGAAACCCTAGAGATCTCAACCCAAGGATGCAAAGGGGAAAGAGATATGTAATAGGGGTGTCTTAGGGTTTGATTAGAAAGTAAAAAGGGTTTCACCACCAAGCTAGGGCTTGGAAAGATCACTAGAATGCAATAACTAATGTTAAAACCTAGTGCAATGCAAGACTTCACTATATGACCTATAAAAGCATGTAAATCGAGACAAAAAACTGAGAAATCAGAAGTGTGCACCTGGGAATTTGTAGAGGCCTAAATGAAGACTTGAAATGTTGAAAATACTAAAATTAATATTTTTTGGGACTCATACACTAATCTGGGTGATTTAGTCCAAGATTAGGGTTTCTGGGTAGGAACGAAAATCTAGTAGAGATATGCAGTGATTATTTTAGTGGCTAATACTCGCTAATTGGCTAATAGTTTGAGTAGTAACATGACATGAGTCACCACATTTTTACAAAAAAAAATATTTTTTTCTTATATAAAACGCCAAATAATTTATTTTATTATAATTTTTAACTAAAAAATTTGCCACAATATTCAATACATGATTAGATCATATTCACCTAAATTTTATAAGTTATAGTACAAATCTATATTAATTCGCCAATAACTTGTATCATAATTATTAGTTGATTTAGGTTCATATTTCCAATATTTAGTTTCCATTTGATTTATTATATAATCTAATGGCCCTCATTGTATTCTGCGAGATAAAATCTAATCATGATATGTAATTCTTATGGGGCTCAAAATAGCTTTTGGATTGTTGATCTTCTAATATCAATGATCCAAAAGAATTTTTAGGCCCCATGAGCATTAAAAATCATAGGTACATTTTAAATCATGAAATACAATAAGGTTTGTTAGATTATATTTTAAATCAATAGTGGAAAGTAAAAATTATAGTCTACCCTTAAACCCATCAATAATTTCCACCCTTGGGCCCCTAATTTTCCATAAGAGTTATTTTTTAAGATTGGAAGGATTCACCGTCATAATTAATGAATTTTCTTATTATTTTCTAATATTCACCAATATTTTCTACAAAATTTTATTGATGTAAAAAAATCGCCAATAAAATTAATATTTTTTCAAAAAAAGAAAAGATTTGCCAATATAAATTAATATTTTTTTTTCTCAAAAATGAAATATTCGCCAAGATTTTATATCTTTTTTTGAGAGGGGTTTCTTAAAGTTATCACTAGGTAGCACATATTACTCCTAGTTTGAGGGCTGAGTGTGTGCACATGTTCTTCACCTGACCATGTTAGTGGATAGGTGAACTTTAATTTTCATCTAAGTTAATGTACATATATGTACATTTTCACTTACATTCATGTGTGTGTGTATATGTTTAATATATTTTTTAATAATTACACTTTTGTATATGTATATATGTAGGTTTCAACATATTTATCAGAGCAAGATTCACTCTCAGATGATCCCTTGACTAGGAGAAAACATGATGACCTGAAGACCAATAGATGCACTAGTTTATACACATGGTGTTTATTATTTTATGTATATATCTTTAAAACATGGATATGTTATGTTTGAGATCTAGACCATATATGTGCATGTGGACATTTTATGTTTATGAGTTGATATTTCTTATCAACTCTCTAGACATGTTTATATCGATTCTAGAAATTTGAGTTTATGTTTATGTTTTAGATCTATTGATGTATGTGCACATGTGTACATTTATGTTTGAGATATATCTATCATAGATGAAATTTGTGTTATTTCTTATGTTTCAGAGATTTGTATATATGTACATGTTTATATATATGTAAATTTTAGATATCATGTATCCCTTAGGAACATAATTTGTATGTTTACATGTTTATGTTTAGACTAAATATATATGTACATAATGCCATGTAGTATGAAATTGGGTCATATATATATATATATGGTTTGGTTTACATGTACATGTTTGTATATTTTCATTCAATTTATAAGTTCCTTGTGGTCAATAGAATCAATTTCAAATATGTTACTATTTATGTGGAGTAATTTAGAAACAATTTGAATTTAGATAGATAAGAATCAAGGATTAGTGATACAATATGCCTCATGCAATAAGGAATGCAGATAAGAAGATGACTTGGTATAAATTTTTAAACTACAAGGGCTCTAACAAAAAACACATCGTTAAGAAAAAGTACATATCTCCAACAAAGATAAGGGAAAGAGTAAGGGTTGGAGGAAAGGGATGTTCAGAAGGAAAACTCAAAAATATTAATAAGGGGATAAAGGAAAGGGTTGAGAAAAAGGTATGCTAATATGGAAAACCTAAAAACTCTAACACATCATAATCCTTAAAAATTTGAACATAATATCTACTCACATAGAACCATTTTTGGGACCTTTGCAAGTTCTAACACATGATAGGCACATGGGGGATGAAGAGGGAGAATACTTAGGAAAACTTGACCAAAGGAGATCCATTAGGAATCATATCATATTAGTTATCTATGATGGGTATAAGAAAGCTAAAATACATAAAGGGGCTAAGATTCAAGAACAATTGGACATAGTCAAATTGGGTGCTAATAAATGCAACTCACATAAGAGCATCTTAAGATTGATAATTAATGTAAATTACTCTTTCTACCTTGATGTAGTGATGCATGGCTTATTAATTGGTCTAAATAATGAGTTTGATCACCAAGGAACTCCCTTAGAAATAACCATTGAGTTTGTCCCTCAAATATTTATGATGGTGAAGCATTGGCTTAGAGTCATAATTGCCACATATAATTTGTTGCTCACACAAAATAGTTACACAATTGGAGTAATACAATAACATAGGCATCTTGTATAGAAGGTATAGTAATAGTTTCTAAAGTGAGAAGTTTAAAGTTCTAAATCTTTGTTAATTGGATAAAAAGGGTGCAGTCATATTGTTCTTTAAGTTGGTGAAACAAGGGTGGTGGTGGAATTTTTTATGGGTAAACAATATCCTAGTTAAATTCAATGTAGGAGACGACTTAGTAGTTGAGCACCCCAACTTTGTGCCTCTCAAAATCTTATGTGGTAATTTCAAATCACTCTTAAGTTTTTACATCTTATTTGGCAAGTCCCCTACTTATAACTAAGGTTTCAAGTCAACATCATAAAATATGAAGCCATATCAACATGTTTTTTGTTGAGGTGTCCAAAAAGGGCCCAATAAATAAGTTAGATCAGTAGTTGTACACTAAGTGATGTTTTATTGTTGCACTGATGTGGCATCACATGATTTGGGTTTTTTTTAGATCTAAAGAATATATTTCATTCAATTATTAGCACTCAATATCAACACTAATAATTTTAAAGTCATAACTATTAGTACTATATTATTAAAAATATAGTAATTGTGCACTAAGTCATGTTTTACTATTGCATTGATGTGACATCACATGATTTGGAGTTTTTTTAGATGTAAAGAATACATTTCATTCAATTATTGACACTCATAATCAGCACTAAACAATTTTAAAATCACAACCATGAAAACTATATTATTAAAAATATTGGTCAACAAATTTTGTAACTATTAAACTTGCTCAACTAGTGGTTCCTCTCTCCTCGATCCTTAAATTGCATATGAAGTTGATGAAAGTGATAGATTTTAAATTATAAATAAATAAATAAATAATGCTAATGATCCTATGCATGGGACCCCATCATACGCTGAGTTGAAACAAGATTGATGTAAGATTCCATCTACCAGCCGGCGTTTCAAATTTCCAAACGTGCAAATTTGCACAACTATAGTCTATTTTATTTATTTATCTAATGACCACCGTTACCTAAGCAGTCTGATCCGGCGTGAAGTTTCCCCTTCCACGAGCATCTTACAAAGACTCTTAATTTACTCAACCATTATGGGATTGTAAGCTTCTTGCATACTTTTAATTCACTTAAAACCTTTGATTCAAGAGTGAAGATCAATGACCATAAAATATCGCACCTGCGCCCTGCAAGACTGATGAAATATTAGGTCAGCAAAGACTGGGGAACCTACCAACTTAGTATTCTTCCTACCATGAAAGGTGCTCTTGACTAGCTTGTATACAGTTATTGCTGAAGTTAAAAACCCCATCAATGATGAAAGTAACAAGACGATAAAGTCCCCTTCTATAAGAAAATATTTTACAACTAAACTCCACCATACGGTTAAATTGAGCCCACCATTCTACCACTTGAATATATATATGGCATTTTCCATTATTTCATGGACATACTCATAATACCCATTAGTCCTTAGACCAAAAAGAATTGTTTAGCATTGGCCACCTATTCATAAATTCCACCTTATTCTCCATGGAGAATCAGTTTTTATAAATCTTAGAGGGTCCTCCATGCTTGTTACATGAAGACATAACACAATATAATTGGTTCACATATGCTAGATCCATACATATCATTTATGTCACCACCTCTTAGAAGGTCCTCCATGTTTGTTGCATGAAGACATAACACAATATAATTGGTTCACATATGCTAGATCCATACATACCATTCAGAAGTCACAACGTGCAGAAGTCACAATGTGCACATTGAATGCAAATAAGATGCCCATGCTTTAAGATTTGTAATTAAAAACTACACTTTTTAAGAGATATAATTACTAATACTAAACAAGATTTGAGATTGGATAGCTAGCATATAATTCTTAAAATGAAAATGTGAGATAATGATTTCCTATTAGGGAAATTTATCCACTAGTAAGTAATAAATTGCCACATAACCCCTATTTACTTTATTGCATACACACCATTTGAAAAGTTAATATTTTGTTGAATGGATATAGTTGGGCCCATTGTAGTCACTATTCGAGAGATATGTGACATACAAGAAGTGATCCATATAATAGGACCCCATTTAAGGAGCACCAAATAATCTTCCTCTCATCAATAGTTAATCATTGAGTGGATAGATTATTAGATTATTGACAAAATAGGCTAGTGAAGATCAATTAGGGCCATACGAAGTTAGATTGGTAGTTGTGCACTAAATCATGTTTTATTGTTGCATTGATGTGGCATCACATGATTTAGGGTTTTTTAAGATCTAAAGAATACATTTCATTGAATTATTAGCAGTCAATATCAACACTAATAATTTTAAAGTCATAACTACTAGTATTATATTATTAAAAATATAGTAATTGTGCACAAAGTCATGTTTTACTATTGCATTGATGTGGCATCACATGATTTAGAGTTTTTGTAGATTTAAAGAATACATTTTGAATTGAATTATTGTCACTCATAATCAGCACTAAACAATTTTAAAGTCATAATTAGAAATACTATATTATTAAAAATATTGATCGACAAATGCCATAACTATTAAACTTGCTCAACTAGTGGATCCTTCTCCTAAATCCTTAAATTGTATATGAAGTTAATGAAAGTGATAGATTTTAAATTATAAATAAATAATGCTAATGATCCTTATATGCATGGGACCCCATCATACGCTGAGTTGAATCGAGATTGATGTAAGATTCCATCAACCAGCCCGCGATGCAAACGTGGATATTTGCACAACTATAGTCTATTTAATTTATTTAATAACAACCGCTACTTAGATAAGCAGTCTGATCCAGAGCGAAGATTCCCTTTCCACGAGCATCTTGCATAGACAAGGGAAGCAAATATTCATTATATTGTTAAGAGTCTAGAGCGGATATCATCAGTTAGCATAGCTAAAGATTTCAGTGTAGACATGTCGAAGATGGAAAATATGGACCAAAAAGACTCGTGGGTTGTTGAATTTGAAAAGAATTTAGAGGGTGAAACTAGACCAGACGAATCCCCCGATGGTCTCATTCATACCGTTGCAAAGTCTCTGTTGAGAAAAGACACTGAGGTGTTCTATCGGCCTCAAGGCATCTCCTTGGGTCCTTACCATTTCACCAAAGAGAAGAAACTGGATGATGATATGGAACTGCTAAGTCAGAAGTGGCAAGAAAAGTGCACCATGAGATCCGAGAGGAAAAGAAGAAGAAAAGCTATGTTACAAATGATCAAAGAGGCTTAAATTGGGTGATGGAAAGTTTTAAGGAGAAAGAGAAAAAGATAAAGGAAAGCTATGCTAAAAAGTTTGAATTTACTGGTGAATTGTGTGCGTGGATGATAGCGAGGGATGCCTGTTTTGTTCTAGAAGTCCTCGAAAGGTTCCGTGAAGATGAAGATAAAGAGAAAAGAGAAAAGGGTGAAGATGAAGATAAAGAGAAAAGAGAAAAGGGTGAAGATGAAGGTAGAGAGAAAAGCAAAAAGCGTGAAGATGAAGATGCAAAGAAAAGCGTCTGGGCTTCCATCGATCGTACTCTTAGCAGGAAACGACATCATCCTCTGTTGACAGATATTGTGAAAGACATGCTCAAGATGGAAAATCAACTACCTTTCTGGGCTTTGGAAGAAATCAGGCCTGATATCATGGTATGGTTGGAGTCGGCACTGAAAAACTTATTCCCCATCGAAGTAGCAAATGTGGGAAATCGTCGGGTGTAGAACAAAGAATCTCATCTCTTGCAATTGCTTCATGACTACATTGTTGACAGCCAAGAAAGCCCCGCCCCCGCTTCGTCCTCATCCCCCTCCGCCTCCTCAGCCCACGACGCCTCCTCATTTCCCCCCGCCTCCTCAGCCCCCGACTCCTCAGATTGCTCAATTGTACGCTCTATTCTTATCCTTCCATGCAAATGTGTGGATTCTCTAGCGATAATCCTAAGGGTAATCATAGGGATAGTCCTAGGGATAATCTTACTAGTTTTCGGGATAGTCTTAGTAGTTTTCATCATGATAGTCATTCAGAATTATGGATCCCCTAAATGGGAGATAAGGGAACATACTCCAACTGTAGGGGAGCTAAAAAGAGTAGGAGTGAAATTCAAGAAATTGGGAGATGAAGAAAAAGGAATTAGTCATATTACATTCAAGAATTCCACACTTTATTTGCCTCGATTTAAAGTAGATAACAGATCGGAAGTCATACTCAGAAATCTGATTGCCCTGGAAATCTGCTCCCAAGAAGAGGAAAAACCCATTACAAGGTACGCCATTCTAATGAATGATCTTATTAACACCAGTGAAGACGTGGATATCTTGAGACGAGCGGACATCATCACCAACAAGCTTGGAAGTGACTACGAGATTGCTCAACTTTGGAATTCTATGGTGACATCCACAGAAGTGCCTAGCTACACCCCTATTGTCAAGGCAGTTTCATCCATAGATCGTTATCGCAAAAAGCGGTGGAAAGTCTTATGGGCTCAATTTCTTATGATTCACTGTTCAAAGCCATGGTTGTTTCTCTCTCTTTTGGCCGGACTTTTACTTTTGCTGCTAACATTTGCTCAAGTAGTTTGCCTATTCAAATCCTGCCAAGTCAAATAGACACTTAGTCTTCTACTTTACTGTATTGACACTACTTAGTGTTTTAATTATTACCTTGATGTTGTAATGAATTATTTTTGGTAGCTAATGGATTAATGAAGTTCAAGCGTATAATTTAAATCATTCCTAGTTTTGAAACTTAACTGAGTTAATGCATATTAAGGGTTCTTACGTTTGATTTCATTTTATTTTCTAAATTTTGTAAGGTATTAATGTTATTGTTCTATGTGTAAATTGTAAATGTTTAAATGAATGAAAGAAAATTATTATGAATGTGAGAATTTTGAGAAAAAAGATTTTTCAAAAGAAACATACAAATAGAATTAGTAGTAATAAAACTAATTAGTCGATGGACTATATGTGTGAAATTTCGTTAGAATTTTCGTCAGCCTTCTTGGTTTTCAAGCCTTCCAGCGGTCGAGCGGTCAGGAAAAAGGTGGCGGCTAAATGTGTGAAATTTCGTTAGAATTTTCGTCAGCCTTCTCGGTTTTTAAGCCTTTCGGTGGTTGAGTGGTCGGGAAAAAGGTGGCAGATTTTTTTTTAATTTAAAAAAAAGCACTTGGCACGCGCGTTGGGAGAAAGTGGCGGGTTTTCTGCTGCGTGGATAGAGAAGGCGAACAAAATTAAATGTTGGTTGGCATCAACATTAATTGTTGTATGGTTTCTGTGTACTGGCGATGGTTGTAATAACACCTGCCGTTTAAAACCTTGGGAAACATAGCGAATGTTTGCGTAATTTTCGATAAGCCATTGTTGGGTCTCATTTTGTTACTATACCTATTATCAGAGCTATGAGCGAAGAGGGAAAGCTTCTATGAAGGTGCAAGTTTGATCAAGCGTTGTCCAGCTTCTATGAAGGTGGTTGGAAGTTTAATTTGTGTTTTTTGCATGGGGCGATGGTTGCAAAAGCAAAACAAAAGTGTTGCCTGTGATAATTTTTTGCTTTTTTTTGTAGGCGTTCAAGAAACAAGGCAAAGAGAGAAAGTTAGTAAGAAGAGGTGCATATTGAAAAAACCCTTTGTGATATTGTTTCATTTATAGTTCATGGTTTGTGACAGGATATATTGTTTCATTTCCGATAAGGTACTGTTGATTGTTTCAATTTTTGGTAAGGTGCTATTTAGAAAAGACTATAATGTTTGTAAAAATGAATATTGTTTCATTTATGATTCGTGTTTTGTGGCTATGGTTTTACATGGGTTTGTTACTTTGAAATTTTGTGTTTTATGGGTTTCTCCATCTAGGTCGTTGTTGAAACCAATATTGTTTGATTTATGGCTTTCATTTTGTGGTTATGGTTGCAACGAAATAAAATAGTTAATGTTATACAATTTATGTTAATTTCCATTAGGCATTGTTGATTATTGTTCTCTAGCTTAGGCTATATCGTTTCATTTTTGATAAGGTGTTGTTGAAAAGGTTATATTGTTTCAATTTTCGATAAGGTATTGTTGAGAAAAGAGTATATTTTTGCATGGGTTTGTTACTATAAATTTTTGTGTTTTGTGGGTTTTTTCATCTGAGTTGCTATTCAAACTAATATTGTTTAATTTATGGCTTCCTTTTTGTGGCTATGGTTGCAACGCAAGAAAATTGTTAATGTTATACAATTTTTGTCGATTGTTGTTGTCTAGCTTGGGCTATATTATCTCATTTTCGATACTAAGGTGCTATTGAAAAGGCTATATTGTTTCAATTTTCAATAAGGTGCTATTGAGAAAAGACTATATTGTTTGTTAAAAGTAATATTGTTCCATTTATGGTTCATGTTTTGTGCCTATGGTTTTGCATGGCTTTGTCATTGTGAATTTTTGTGTTTTGGGGGTTTCTCCATCTAGGTTGCTGTTGAAATGGATATTGTTTGATTTATGCCTTGCATTTTGTCGCTATGGTTGCAACTCAATAAAATAGTTAATTTTATACAGTTTATGTTGATTTCCATAGGGTATTGTTGATTGTTGTTCTGTAGCTTAGGCTATATTATTTCATTTTCAATAAGGTTTTGTTGAAAAGGCTATATTGTTCCATTGTCGATAAGGTGCTATTGAGAAAATACTATATTTTTGCATGGCTTTGTTACTATGCATTTTTGTGTTTTGTTGGTTTTTCCATCTAAGTCGTTGAAACCAATATTGTTTGATTTATGGTTTATGTTTTGTCGCTATGGTTGCAACACAATAAAATAGTTAATGTTATACAGTTTATGTTGATTTTTCTTCTATAGCTTAAGATATATTGTTTTATTTTTGATAAGGTGCTATTGAAAAGGCTATATTGTTTCAACTTTTGATAAGGTGAGAAAAGACTATTTTTTCATGGGTATGTAATTGTGGTTTTTTGTGTTTTGTGGGTTTTTCCATCTGGGTAGGTGTTGAAACCAATTTTATTTTGTGGCTATGGTTGCAACACAATAAAATAGTTAACGTTATATAGTTTATGTTGATTTTCATAAGGCATTGCTAATTATTGTTGTCTAGCTTAGGCTATATTATCTCATTTTTGATAAGGTTCTATTTTTTATTAAGCAACATTTACAGGGTGATGTACCCTTCACATAGAGCCATAATGGCCAAAAGAGTTCAAGTCCATAAAAAAATAAAAAAACACAAAGCCAAAAAATAAACACAACAAATCAACAATACATGGACAAACAACGAACTAGTAGCAGACTACCTGGCATCTTCCCATTTCTTAGATAGGATATGGACAACATCATCTCTGACCCATTCCTGATGGTCTTCAATCTTTTTCATGTCCATCTCATCCTTCATTAATGCCGCTAGGGTACTCGTGACATAGTGAACTAGCTTGACCATGAAGCGAGTCAAACCACATAATTTTTTGTCCAATTTCTCCAATCTTTCTTTCAACACACAAAGCTCCTCCCCACCAACAACAGTATTTTCGGGAACAACCATCTCAACATCCAGCGGTTCCAAAGATTAAGAGGCCAAACCCTCCTTCTGAACTTTTCCCAAATTAGGGATGGAGCTAGGTCCTCTAGCATGCTCCTCCTCCTCACCTTTTGACACCTCCTCAACCCTACTACCCTTGTTGTCCGACAGCTCCTCTTCTATATCCAAATCTTTAACCTACACCTTTTTCCTATTCTTTTCTAGCCTACCAAAGCACCGAATGATGGCATCACAACAAATAACCACTATCTCCACAACCACTGTCTCCCCCATAGAGTCCTTGCTCACCACATTTTTTCCTTTCCTTGAAGGCTCCTTCAAGCTTTTACCTTCCTCCTTGGCTTTCTTTTTCAAGGCAGGCTTGTTGGTAGTCTTGGCAGTGATTGATTTGAGTTCAAACAAACTAGCTGCCACACTAGTTTGGGCCACTCCCTAATTTCCTTTAAGATTTTTAGCAACAGGTTTGGGTTTCACCTAGTCAGCAGGGATCGAGTGATTTTTCCTAATAGGGCCTTTGGATTCGGCCAGAGACATGTTGGTCGCAAAGGGAAGCTTAATCTCTTCAATACGGATAGCTGAGATGGGTTTTGGAGAACACAAAGCAAGATGGAAGTGGTAGAGCCTCAAGATGAGGCCCCGGTAAAGTGGCAGGGGAGGAGGGTCATTAGGATTCAGAGCAGTGGCCTCCACACATTTTTCAAGAAAATTTTCAAGGTCCATAAGCAAGAAAAAAGGAAACCTTAACAAAACTTTATGCTTGAGGTGATTCAACAGAGGGAAATGGTAGAAGTAATAGGTCTTGTACCTACCTTCTAGCGTCACATACTTCATCAAGACATGGAACACCAAGTTCCATGGCTAAGGGATAGCCTCCTGGTCAAAAATCAACTTGTTGTGCACCAACGCTTCATTCCCCACAAAAAACTTGTTCATACTTTCATTGTCCTGGGTTTTAGTGTGCTTCAGATGCTTCATACCAATGCACTGGAGACCCGTCGCCTGCACAATCACTTCTTCATCCACAGTAAAGGAAATTTCACCCATAGTAACATGACAATCTTTCCATGAGTTGAAAATTTGAGCAGATAGATTAGGGTCATGGCCCACAAGCCTCTCCATAAGAGGAGCAAGACCACCCTTGACACAAATGTGCCAAACAAGTGGATCCTTGCATAATTCGTTGTAGTTATCTGGCTCTATCCACAGCCTATCACCTCCCATTATGTCACTCTTCACATAGGATAACCAATAACTCTAAGAAAAAAAAAGGTTAGATATAATAGAAAGGTGAAAAATCATCCGCACATTAAGGATTTTAAGCCAGAAACAATATTTTTTTAATATAAAGGCTAAGGTTAGGTCGCACACATGAGCTAGTAATTTCCAAAAATAAATCTTAGTAGAAATAAATGAGGATATCTGCACACAATTGGCTAAGTAAGTAGGATGTGAAAGGAAAGAAAGGTTTTCCTTCCAAGTGGAAAAAAAATAGAAATCTAGGCAAGATGGCTGCGGGGCCAAAATTAGAAACATCTAAAGGGTTAGCTACTAGGGGTGGGCCAAAAACAGTTAACCTAAAAAGGATAGCTAATGGATACAGATCCAAAATAACAGACAAAAAAATGCCAATAAGGAGCTTTATCTCATAATTATTAGTCACATCAAAATCAAAATCAAGGAACTTGGAAATACGATAGCTTAACAAGATCCCCAAAAGGAGATTACGTAAGGTATGGTCTAGCTTAGAGTTAATCATCAAGTACTTATGCAACATTTCATGATTTCCATTTTCAAATCAGGCTCCATCCCATAATTTGAAATATGCCACTTGTTATCCATCTCACGGTAAAATTTGTCCACATAGCCCAACAGACAAGCATATGGACCCCCCAGATAAACCAGCTAGGTGCATGTTTAGTTATCATCATGAGTTAGGTATGGGATTTGTTCCTTCAATATTAAACCCTGGATGTCAAGAGGTAAGTTCCCTAAAACACGCCAGCATTTGACCAATTTCTAGTGTGTGCTAAGATTGGCTAAGGCATCAACCACTTGGTTCCCTTCCCAATAAATATGGTTGGCGACTTTTAATTTTAATTTTGACACAAAGAGTCTAATTCCAAGAAGAATTTCTTTAGTACTCTACCCTAGCAATCTTTCAAAGTTAACATCATCAATATAATAGAATTAGAGTTTCCTTCAATATGCAGGTTCTCAATCCCCATGGAGACAACCAATTGTAAGCCCTTCAATAGTGCTCTAGCTTCTACAATCATTAAAGAATGAACACCAATCCACCTAGCATAACCAGCCACAATATTTCCTTTATACTCCCTGATCACACCTCCCATACTTGCTTTGCCCGGGTTTCCCTTAATAGCCCCATAAAAATTTAGTTTATACCAACCCCTCTTAGGGGGTTTCCAAATAGTGGCACTCCGAGCTAGGGACCTGGAGTTGTCATAAGAGTTGTCATCCAAGTTTTGGTGCCAAGCTTTTTCCATGCTTATTTCCACCTTAGTTGGACCTTTGTTTGGGGTTTTCCATTTGAAAAGTGATTTTTTCTGCAATGATCCAAGACCCAATATCAAACACCTCTTTCAGATCCATTTCAATGTTCTTGAAGATCCCACTGTTCCTTTCTTTCCATAAACACCAACATATAATGGGAGGGACTTGGTTCCAAATTTCACCAGTTAAAGGGTGGGTAAAGGGTCTAGACTAGCTCGATATAAAATAAATGATGTCCTTACACATAATCCATTGGATCCACAATCTTCTTAAAGCCAACTTTGACACCTCCACAACAAATGAGCAGAGTAACAATAGGTGATCCACCGATTCTTCATTGCATTTACATAAAAAACATTTGTTGGGGATCTGGAATCCCTTTTTTCTCATATTGTCCTGAGTAAGAATCCTGTTATGGCAGGAAACCCACCAAAATAAGTTAACTTTCATAATCATGTGACAATTCTAGACCTTCTTCCATATATCAGTGATAATATCTAGGTTAGCTAGCATATTATACACCAATTTAACTGAAAGATCACCCTGACTATCATGAATCCAAAAATAATCATCCCCCCTGCAAGAAGAAGGAAGTCTAGTGAGGGAGAGATTTTCCTACAGGGTCTTGGAAAGGAGACACAGATTAGGGGAAAAAGGGCAGCAAAGGATTAAGTCATTCCATTTTCTACCACCTTGAGGCCCAAGGAGGAAATCACTAATATAAATACCAAACAATTGTTGAGCCAATCCCATAAGATTCCTGAATTTAGAATTTTTCAAGGGAGTGCCAATTAACCAAATGTCCTCCCAGAATATGATTTTCTTACCATTACCAATCTTCCATTTGATCCCATTTCTTAGAAGATCCTACAAACTACATATACACTTCCAAACCAGGGACCCCACAGGGTGAGCTTCTAATAGGCAGTCAATCAAAGGAAAGTTCTATAGGTACTTAGCATTCATGATCTTACACCAATCCTTCCTATCCCTTAGAAGGTCCTAGCCCACTTTTTCCATAAGAACTTTATTGGTATTAGAAATAGTCCTAATCCCGAGCCCACCACAAATTTTAGGTTGGCAAACCTTGTCCCATTTAACTAGGGTGAATTTCTTTTTTTTCTCAGTCCCCAACCAAAGGAAATTCCTTTGAATTTTCTCAAAATTTTCAGCAATATATCTAGGCATCTTTAAAATGGATAGAAAATAGATAGGGATACCTTAAAGAACAACAAAAAGAAGCTGCAACTTACTAGCATGGCTAAGTAAGGAGCCTTTCCACCTAGCCAAATTTCTTTAGATCCTTTCCAATATAGAATTCCAATAATTAGGAGTAACTTCCTTGATAGTAAGGGGTAACCCAAGGTAAACTGAAGGAAGTGTACCACTCAAATAGCCTAGAACAATAGTCACATGAGTTTGCAAGTTAGGAGTGTTGTTAAAGAAGTAAATCATGCTTTTATTGTAGTTAATGCATTGTCCAAAACAAGAAACATAGTTGTTAAGACAATTTTTCCATTTCCTGGCTTCAATCACAGAGGCTTTTCCAAAGAGAAAGGTATCATCAACAAATTGTTGGATCATAGTCAATGCTAGGGAAGAAGCTTCCTTAATCCCCTTAATGGACCCTCTTGACAACATATTTGAGAAATTCCTACTCAGGACATTTGCCACCATGATAAATAGATAAGGAGAAAGGGGGTCTCCCTGTCTGATACCTCTCCCAACTTGAAAAAACCCAAAGGGAGACCCATTAATCAAAATAGAGTACTTGACTATCATAATACATTCCATTATTATATTGATCACCAATTGGTTAAATCCAAACTTAGCAAGGACTTTAGGGACAAAGTTCCAGATCACCTTATCATATGACTTAGAGATGTCAAGCTTAAGGGACATACTAGCATAGTTGTATCTATCCATGAAGTGGAGTAATTCATGTGTGATTATGGTAGCATCAAGGATATGTCGACCAGGCACAAACCCTTTTTGATTTGGGTTGATAATTTTATCAAGTAGTTGTTTGATGTGGTTGACCAAGATTTTAGAGATGATTTTATAAAAATTATTGCACAAACTGATGGGGTGGAATTCAACCATATGTTGAGGATCAACAACCTTGGGACTTAAAGCTATGAAGGTGTGATTTAGTTGCTTAAGAATCTTACCAGATTTGAAAAAATCACTTGTAGCTAAAACAAGGTCCTCACCAACAATCTTCCAAAAGGTCCAAAAGAAGGCTAGAGGGAAACCATCAGGGCCTGGAGCTTTGAATGCCCCCATGCTGAAAGTGGCAAACTTAACCTCCTCAGGAGTGACAACAATAGCTTGTCAAGAGTCGGGTTAGGAGCTTCATTAGGAGATGCATAAGCCTTTTGGAAGTAATCCACAGCCACTAAACCGATTAGGGAAGGTGAATTGACAACCTCGCCTTGAGCATTGTGTAACTTGGTTATCTGATTCCTTTTCTTATGTTTGATAGCAGAAATATGAAAGAACAAGGTGTTCCTATCACCTTCTTTTAGCCATTGAACCTTGGATTTCTGCTTCCAGAAAATCTCCTATTTCTTATTAATTTGTTCCCACCCCCTTCGGTTCTCCTTCTCTTGATTGCAAGTAGGAAGACTGATATCATCCTCCTCCATTTTCTTCTAAACCAATTTTAATTTTTCCCCAATAATTTTTTTTCTCTTGGAAAATGGGTATGTGTAGGATCATCATGGAAAAAATAGGCCCTTAAGTGGCAAAAATTTCAGAAAAATCAGAGTTAGGAAACTTGACATAAAAATTTGAATAAGTTATCTATATTATTTCAAAAATATGTAAGAATAGAATCTTTAGGAAATTGAATGTAGTTTCTAAACTACTAGGTTTTTTTTTTTTTTTTAAATCTATTTTGTAAAAATTTGAAATTTCAATGCAGTAGTACTTAAATTTCAGGGAAAAAATAAGAAGTAGGTGTATGTCTGACCACCTTAACCACAATAAAATGATAATATTTTTTATAATATTTCAGATATAAGTAGAGGACTCATGTCCCGATGTGATGCATTATTTTTTGTAATTTTTTTCCAAGTAAATAATTAATTATGAATTTTTATTACAACTTTTAAAAAATATTAAAACTGATGTCGACCACCTTAACTTGGTCAAAACTTCATGAAATTCATTTTTTTTTTAATCCTATAGTATACGAAGCATAGAATGTGACACATGTTTTGGATTCAAAAATCTGATGTCTTTTGAAAGATATAGATGTTTTTCAATCAACCTATCAATCAGGACTTTAGTCATAATTTGAAAGATATAGATGTGTATGTCCTTTAAAAACCCTTTTTTTTAATCAATTTTGGGTAAAAAAAAAGTCATCAACTACATACCCATCATATTGCCACTTTTTGGCCCATCATGATCTTGCACATACCCAAATATCCCCCAAAGCCCTTTTATTCCAGCCTTTCACCATACATTTAATGTGTTTGAGTTTAAAAAAGATCCTGAACATGGGAGAACCAAAAATAGAAATATTCCACTATTCAACAATTTTATTTTTGAAATCAAGGTGGGAATTCCACATTATTTCAAATAGAAAGGGGAAAGGTCTGACAACAGATTTGTTACATGAGGTTAGTAACAACGGATTGTGATTAGAGACCGTCTTGGACAGAGCCTGCAGAGTGGTACTAGGCAAGCCAGTCTAGTTACTAGAACAAAGGAATCTACCCAATCTAACTTGGATCAATCCTTCCCCCAAATGTCTATTGGTCTAGGTAAAAGCTTGGCTCGATAAGTCTATTTCAATTAGGCCAGTAGAACTCAGAAAGTTTGCTAGGTCTGCCATGCTGTTAGAATAATCAATCAAACCATTGCTTTTCTCTGAGGGAAATAGAGGGGAGTTGAAATCCCCAGCCCCAAGCCACTGATACCCACTATTGTTTTTAATCCAATCAAAAAGAGCCTGCCACAACTAGTATATCTAGCATTCCTCTGGTTGGGCACACATAAACATTGATAAGAAACCAAGAGCCACCCAGGAAGGTAAAAGAAACACCAACACTACTTTGGCAACAAAATAATTTACTACCAGTAAATATAGAAGGGTTCCAAAGCACAAATAGACCCCCTAAAGCCCCTTCGACATCAATATAGGAGTAAGTGGCCCCTGGCCATAATACTTAGCTATATTATCAAAAATAGTTTTTTTCATCTTGGTTTCTTGTAACAGTAAGACATCAATATTATGTTCTAAAACATAGTTTTTTAAAGCGAGTTGCTTAAGGGAGTTGCTCAGCCCGTGTACATTCCATGACGTGACCTTCATTTTTTACCTTTCTTGGAGGACACTTCTAATGTCCTCTATTTACCCATGGAAATCTCATTTGTGGTTTCTCTTATTCTCGTATATCTCTGGGTTGGCCTACCAGGCTTGGAATCGCCACCCACATCTGCCTTTTTCTTCCTCCCTTTTTTCTTTGGGGTTATCCAGTTATCCTCATCAACAACACACTCCATTTTTGAGTTCTCACAGTTGAAATTTTTCACATCTCCATTACCCATATCCTCCCAAATTTTACCATCTTCCCCTATATTCTCACTAGTCCCCATTGAAGCCACCTCCAATTGGGCACCACCAATAAGCTCAACACCCCCAAAAGTTGGGATAGAGAATGGATTTTCTATCTCCACAACCTTATCACAAACCAAATTCTCAATTAAGGAAATATTAGCAAGACCTGATTGCAGATCCACACTGGTCTCTAACTCAAGAATAGGAAAACTAGAGGTAAGAAGAACAAAACTAGTCTCTAGCTCTGGAGAAGGAACCCTAGATGTAGGAAGATCAGATAAATTTGGTGAAGATGCTAGAGCACCACTAATCAGGTCATCAATTTCAAGAGGAGAGTTAAGAGTAGCAAAAGAGTCTCCCGGGTTAGGCTTCTTATTAAAGGACTTACAATCATAAATAAGGTACCCAAGTTTGTCACATTTCTAACAGTAGACCATAGCATTTTCATAGCACACAGGCTGGACCCATGTCCCAAACTTTGAATAGAGCTTAACAGAGTTAGGGAGAGACATATTCACACAAATGTTCACACAAAAGTGGGCAAACACTAACCTAGACTTTGATCAGGTGATGGAGTCAGAAGTTATGAAGTGTCCCAAGGAATCAACAATGATTTTCAAGATTGATTCATCCCAATATTTGAACGTAATCCAGGCAAGTGAATCCAAACTAGAGCTGACTTATTAAGATCCACTACAGGGTCAAACCCCGACTTCCAGTGGCATAAATCCAAACTATGTTTTCCATAGACCCAAGGTCCAGAAGAAAGGACAAAAACTAGATCTTTTAAAGTTGTGAACTTGAAAAGGAAGAGAACACTCAACATGGCGCAAATTTCCACACTACTCTTGAGGTGCCATTTAGCAACATCCCATCTTCTGATCATATCAACAGTGGGCTAGAAAGAGAGAAAACGATCCACAACTGCATTCTCCATGGAGGATAGAATCCTATCGTTGACTGTATCAGAGATAATGAAATCCATTCTAGACACAACAACTTCAACCTCTTGAGAAGGAGGAGGTAAAGAGCTTTGTTTACCATTGGTCAAAATATCCTTCCACCCATTTTTTTTTGGAAGAAACACGACCGACGACACTTCAATCGAAGACACGAGAGGAATTGAAAGATTCACAAGCAAAGGAATAGACCCTTTAGGAGTGTCTCCAGAGGGACATAGGTCTACAAGAGACAAGGTGAGGCTCAATTCAGGGGGTACAGAGGGGGACTGTGGGGTACCCCTAGGGTAGAATCCACCATGCATGCAAGTTGTTCAAAAATGACTTGTCAAAACAAAGTTTTAGTAGTTGTATTTGATAAGGTTCTGTTGAAAAATATATATTGTTTCTATAAGTGTGGAATAATTAATGAGTAAAATAATAAAAAACACTTCTTAATAAGACATTATATCAAGAGAATCAACAATAATTAATCTAAATAACACATGAAAACTCTTGAAAGTGTCATATTGCTCTCTATCTCCAAAGATTTATTAAGTCACGAGGCTCTCAGATTTTGTAAGCATTATGACTGTTAAAATGCCAATCTAGAGAATGAGATGTTGTTAAATGCAATAATATAATCCTATATTATGATGTCTAAATGATAATGATGAAACTACTGTAATCTAAATTTACATGAAACTTGATGAAAGAAGCTACAGTAAACTATAATGTCGTTAAATGAAAATCCATGATATTGATTCTATTCTAAAATGCTTGCTATTTCTATTGCTAAATGATAATATCTTATTGCTAAGATGCTTGATTGCTCAATTGGTATTTCTGCATAGTAAGTTTGCACAAAGTTGGGATGTATTTCTTGTAGACAGAGGTTGTATTTATAGATTCCCGATAGCACATTTGTGAAGGGGTAGCAAAGCAAAGGTCTGGATTTGATATGAATAATTGAATGGTGAAGGATGAAGAAGCCTAAGCTGATTATGGAGATTGTTCCCTCCCACAAATAAATTCAGCCAGATGATAGGAAGAATCAATGGAAGATGATGAAGAAGTTCACTTGTAAATTTGTCTCTAAATTTTCCCTTGAAGGTTGAGATGAATTAAATTAGATATTTCATTTCTAATTTGGTAGGTGGATATGATTAGCTATAGAATATATTTCAATTGAATATTTAGATTTATTCAATTTAGGAAAAGAAGATATTTAATTTAATAAAACAAAACTATAGAAGTATATGTTTATTAAATAAAATATGAAAGAAAATATGATAATTAAATAAAACAAAGTATGAAACTTTTTTATTTAATTTAGATGGGATGATGTGATTAAGATGTAAGAATTAAGAGAATTTGATAATTAAATAAAACAAAGTATTAAATTCATTTATGTAATTAAGATGAAATAATATGATAAAGATAGAAGAATTAGAAGTGAACTATATAAATAAATATTTCTATTTATTTAATAGTAGAGGAATTAAAGGTTAATTAATCAAATATATGGGTGGGTGCATGAATTTGGTCGCAATTTTGTGGCCAAATGGGAAAAAAAAATTGAAAAGAGATAACGCGAGCGCGTTATAACGCGCTCGCGTTATGTGATTTTAAAAGAAAAAAAGTGAAATTTGTATCATTTTCTTTTTACTATTTCTCAGCTCTGCCCACGGCCAAAAACCCTCACTTTCATGCTCGCGTTCGGAGGAAGGATTTCTACAAATTTCATCAACAACAGTTGGATTTTCTTTGCAAATATGGTGCCACGATGACGAAGAGATGCGAGAGGTAAGTATTGTTTGCTATTTGTTTTGAATTTGTTAGTTTGAAATTGATTTTGTTTGTTTTAGGTTAGATTTGATTATTTTTTTTTAAATTTGTAGGAAATCCTGCAAATCCTCAACAAGAAGAGGAAAATCCTCAATAACAAAATCCTCAACAAAATCAACCTCCCCCACCATTCTGTCAATACCCTCTTGGCACTCAAGAAAATTTGAGGAGTGAAATTGAGAACAATAGAAAACAACTTGAGGATCTTATCAGTAGGTTGAGTGATTCAAATGCTTCAACCACATAAAGAATGCTTCTAGCAAATTCATTGAAAGATATGTTAAAAAATGTAGATGCAATCACCCAAAAAATATCTAGATGGCAAGATAGGAGGCAAATAGCCAGAGCATATTATGCAAACAAATTATCATATAAACAAGTAAAAGATTTAAAAATTACTAAAGGTTATTTGTGCTCTCTATTCACTGACCCTAAAACAAATCAAAATCTGACCCTCAATGCAAAGAGGTTTCCTATTCATTGGTGCCACCACCAAGAGATTAAGAACCGTTTTTATGAAAGATGGTATATGGTCTTTGATTACCCACCGTGCAATAATTGTGAAGTCCCCCAATAGTTTCTTAGGAAACTATACAGTGAGTTTTTATTGAATCAAATCCCAAATTATTTTGATATGAGGGAGTTCTAGGGGAGAGGTGGGGGGTCAACTCAACATATAGGCCCGGTGCATAGCCGGATCCTACGCGGCAAGGGAGACGACCTCTCGCTAGGACGCCTCGTGCGAAGATTGTGATGCATGTCGTTGCGAAGGAGAGTGCTGACATAGAGACATTGCAGGCGATCACAACTTTGACCCAGAGTGTCATCCATCACACTAGCCCTATTGTACAGTGCCATCCAGGGGAGTCTTCGGGTGGTGGCCTTCAAACCCATGTGTGTCAATGTTGCGAGGTGACTTGTTCGTATGACCCTACCGACACTCAGGAGGGTACTACGTAGGATCCATATGCTACTATGCAGCCTGATCCTTATGCATCTACGGGGATGGAGAGGACAATTGACATTTTGCATGATGCATATGGCATTGACACTCAGGTAAAATTCAACATGTTCATTGAATTTAATTTATTAAATTTTTTGATGTGAAATGCAAGATTAACTAATTTAGTTTAATTATTTTAATAAAATTGCAGGGTCACAGTGTAGGGACTGGATACACCAGTCATCCACCTACTTATTTTTGCAATACACCTATCAGTGGGGTATGTAACTAGTAAACAATTATAAATTTATTACATGTTAATAGCATTGTTTTATGAATGGTATTTTAATATGTGATTTTGGATGTTGAACAGGGTAATGTTGGAGGTGTGTGTATGAAAATATGTCAATTATAACCGAATTCAAACACATTCAATAAAACATTATATCAAGGAAACTGAAAGAAAAACAAATAAACAAATTGTTAATGGCAGCTTCCCCGAAGTCGTCTTATTGCTCTCTATCTCCAGTGTTTTGTTGTTTCCAGTTGCTCTCAGATCCAGCAGATCAAGCTTAACAAAATGGACTACTGAAGAATGAGATATAACTGAAATGTATGCTATACTAAGATGCAAATATTATGCTATGATGAGAATATTGCTTAAATATGAATATTGTTGTGATGCTAAAAGATGTGTGTGTAAGCGTAATTGCATATATGTTCATGTGTTTTGTTGTGTATGTGTCGTGTGTAACCAATGCTTGGATTTTCACATGTATTTATAGATTTTTTGAAAGGATATGATTGGCTGATATGATTAACGACTCAGATCAAGCTTATTAGAATGAACGGTGAAAGATTTTCGAAAGTTGAGTGAGAGATAGAAGGTTTCCTCTTCTTCAATTTTTCTCATTCAGAATTGAAGGAAGGTTGTCGTTTGAAGGATGAGTTGAGAATGAATTTCATAATTAAATAAATTAATTTATTTAATTATATGTGAGGATGAAATTAGAATTTTGCATAATTAAATAAGTAATATTTAATTATGTGGGAGAGATGAAAGTAGAAGGTAATTAAATATTTAAAATATTTAATTATTTGTGGAGTGAGAAAAGATATTAAATTAAATATTTAATATTTAATTTAATTATGAGATGAAGGGGGTGTTCGGAGAATATTCCATTATTTGAATTTAAATTTTCAAATTTAGAATAATATGATAATTAACATAAATAAATTATAAAATTTATTTAATTTAATTAAGAGAAATACGAAGATGGTAATAATTAAATAAAATTATTTATTTAATTAAGATAGAAGAATTATAAAAGCGAACAATATAAATAAATAATTAAATTTATTTATGTGTAGATGACTTTATAGGATTAATTAAATAATTTATATTTAATTAATTAACAAGCTTGATTGACATGACCATTTTTGGGCGTATACATTTTTCCCCTCTTTGAAGTGATGTGTGGAATGCATTGCTTCAAAGAAAAATAAGATTTTTTCCCCTATTATGTTTTTGATGTTGATGCTGATGATGCCCCCTCGGGAGGTAAATCACGGATGATGATATGAGCTTCGAAGGGATGAGGAAATTCAGATGGTGATTCAGTGATTTAGCTCTCGATAATTGATGTAAAAGTTGCCCCTGGTGAAAAATGTCATCAAAAACCCACCTTAATCAAGACCCATATAAGGTAAAAGGGGTAAAAGTAAAAGTCATTTGCATTCTTTTACTACAGTGATTTTCATGCTCTGACAATGACTGAGAGAGATGTCGATTCCATATCACACACACAGATTCGAGCAGGCCCGCCGATTTCAGAGACCAGCCGCATATGGACCACTGGTAAGTCGATTAAACCCTTTGTGATTCGAATTTTTGTAATTTTGATCAATTTTTTGAAGTTTTTGAAGCGGATTTAGGAAAAAAAAGAACATTTTAGCCCATTCGTGGTTTTTTTTTAGTGCATACGAAAGTTGTTTTAGCACATATAGGGTGTTATTTAGCGCTTTTAGGTGTAGAATAAAATCAGGTGTTCTAGCGCATTCAAAGTGTAGATTAGTGCATATAGGGTTGTAGGGTGGCTAGAAAACTTTAGCACAACTAGGGCACAGAGTCGCGCATCCAGGAATTGGCCACAATAGAGATGAACTAGCACATTTAGGGGATGAAGTAGCACATAGGATGTGTAGAGTAGCGCATACAGTGGTTTAGCGCTTCCGGAGGATGAAGTAGCGCATATGAGAGGTAGTTTAGTGCATATGGGGTTTTAGTGCATATAGGATAAACTTTAGCACTTTTAGGGAACACAAACTGGCATAATGAGTTTTAGCACTTTCACGGTAAACTATAGCACTTTTGAGTTTTAGTGCATCTGAGGCACAGATTAGTGCTTCTAGGAAAAATTTGGTAATGCGTTTGGATGAGAAAAAAAAATAATGATGTAAATTGCTTCTTTGGTCAATAGATAAATTTGTGTGTATGCCATCATTCTGATATGAATAGAAATGAGATGATTAACTGATAACTTTGCTTCCCAAAAAATAGAAAACAAAGGGTAGATTGATTGATTGTAGATTGTTCTTTTATATTTAGATAGATAGATGTAGCATGGATGCTTGATATGAGTCATTTAGATAGAGCACTTGATATGGTTCACTTGATATGGGTCATTGATATGGGTCACTTGATATGGGTCACTGATATGGTTTGCTTGATAGATAGAGCACATGATATGAGTCTGATTAATTGTCCTTGTGATGACAAAAAATAGGAGGTTTTCGACAACCTCCACAGTAGATATCGGTTCTCGATATGTTGGGATCAGATAGGAGAGTTGACTCTTACAGAGGTACAGTGGATAGGTGCCTGCGGATTAGGATCCTTGTTGACTATCTCACAAGGGATTTGAGTCAACATAGGACTGTTGACTGCATTGGTAGAGAGGTGGCATTCAGATCATAACACCTTTCATTTTCTAACAGGTGAGATGGTCGTGACACCTGAGGACATGTACATGATTCTAGGGATTCCTGTGGCAGGTGCCCTTGTGGTTTATGACCACAAAGAGATAGGAGGGACAAATGGATTGAGGAGGATCTGCAGTGACATGTCCATATCAAGATATTGGGTGTCATGGGTGGATTTTAGTAGATATCCAGCCTTAGTTGTTGTGTTGGCTGCATTTATTGGAGGTTTCCATGGACCAGACCATCGGTCGAAGGAATTTTTAGTTGGGTGGGGTAGGATGCTGGAGTGGATGGTGATGCATTCATGGAGGTATGCCTAGGGGAGCTGTATTTTGGCCCACTTATATCACGATCTACATCAGGTGGTGTACAAAGGGTCGACGAGTTTGGCTAGTGGTGTGACGCTGCTTCAGATCTGGGCATGGGAGCATATTGCGGTTATGAGGCCAGCATGTGCCAGGGCGAGGCCACCAGGCAAGCCATATGTATATGTGTATTCAAGTGCACTTGTCCAGCCCAAGCTAGGCAAGTTGGAGTATTGGCGGCGTGTATTAGATGACATGGAAGCAGTGATATGGAGGCCGTATGTAGATTGTGATCCTTGGGACACTGATCATTTGGAGGTGCCATATGTCTGCATACCTCGGTATCTGATAGGGTGGATGCCATATATCATTGAGAGATTTTTGGCCTTGCGAGTGCAGAGACAGTATGGATTCACACAGGGGGTGCCACAAGGCATTACTCATTATGGGCAGCGCAAGGATGATCCAGGTGGCCTATACAAAGTATACAGTCTTGCAGCAGAAGGTATGGGCATACCAACCAGAGATTATAGATGTAGGGATGTCAGATGAGTTCTTAGAGTACTTTCATACACATCGGTTCCCACGGTTTACATGCCCCAATGAGCCTGGGCCCATCGTAGTAGTACAACAGCTAGGGGAGGAGAGACAAGAGGGTGTGGCCGGCGGAGAGCAGGCGGTGGGTGGAGGAGAGGAGGGGGAGGAGAGTGCAGAGGAGGAGGAGGGTGGTGGAGATGATGATAGCTCGGATGATGGGGATGATGGGAGAGATGGTAGAGGGGAGGCAGAGAGGATAGTGAGGCAGAGGTTTGACAACCTAGCCAGTGCTCAGATTGTTCAACGGCCCAGATCTGGTGGTAGACCATGAACTATCATTAGGGTATCCTCCTCATCACAGTAGATGCAGATAGTCACTCTGTAGGCCCAGGTGCAGACTATGCAGGGTCAGCTAGGTTAGGCACAGAGTGTGATAGCACAACTACAGGTGTAGCTTACACAGGCATAGGCTTAGGAGCAGACACAGGCACAGGCATAGGTACCTCAGCCTGCCCCAACCCCACAAATGGCCCAGTTGATCGCAAAGAGAGATGCATTGAGGCGAAGGGCAGTATAGGCTGAGGGTGTGGCACAGAGGTTGATGGGAACTGTGGAGAGTGTATCGTTGCGAGAGGCCATTGCAGAGGGTTTCGAGATGGCGAGGGAGGTAGAGTACTACCGTGTCAAATATGAGGAGTTATGCCCTCCTGAGTGCAGAGAGCCATTCTCGCAGTCCCACACTAGGACCAGGAGCAGATCATGGACACGGGCATAGAGCCTAGGGGTTACCGGGCCTCGACCGGGCCTCGACGAGATCTAGATGTAGGTACCAGTGGCAGACCACCTCCTTCTGTACTAGCTCCATCAGGGGCATCGACTAGCTAGTTATATTCCACATATGTATATCATTTTTTTTGGAGCATGTATATTTTGATCATAGCTCATGTATATTTCTTTGGACTATTCAGTTTCCTTGGACATTTGTACATTTTTATTATCTATGATGAGCAATGATATGCAACGATGATTATGTGATATGCATTTATTTCGATATGTTATGATATTTTGATATGCATTGGAATGATCTAATGACTAATATGATATGCAGGATGAGTTGATATGATGTTATGATGATGAAAAATGATTAATGATGCGTACTAATGATGTCATGTAGGTGGAAGATCTATGATGTGATTTATGAGAATATGTCATGGGATATTTGATATGTTTTATGAAAATGTTGTTTGAAAATGATATGAAAATGCATGTATGGAATGTTTTTTTTTTGGATTTTCAAATGATAATATGATGGAAAAGGAATATTATGTTTGTGAAATGCAACATGAATTTGTAAAATGGTATAATGATGTGGTAGATGATAATGAATGTATGTGATTAATATGATGAAAATGAGAAATGATAAGTATTGTAATGTGGTGTAGTGAAAATGATAAGTGATAATGGCTGAAAATGAGATGCTTAGAAATGACTATGTAATAATATGTTAATGAAATGATAATAGTAATGCAATGTATGATATGATGATAAATGATACAATGGTATGATAAATGATAAGTGAAGTGGAATGAAATGAAGGATAATGATAATGATAAATTCTATGAAATGAAATGATATAAAATGAAATGATAAATGATAAATGATAAATGATATGAAAGGAAATGATAATGAAAATGAAATGATATAATATGATCAGTGATAACGCTATGAAATGATGAATGATAAATGATATGAAATGAAATGATAAATGAAATGAAAATGATCAATAATGCAATGATAAAATGACATGGACGATAATAAAATGATAATAAATGGGATGATAATGAAATGATAAGTAAAATAAAAGTGATATGATAATGAATGATAATGAAAAATGAGATGATATGATAAGTGATATGATAATGAAATAAAATGATAATAAAAAAGATAAATGGAATGATAAGTGATAATGATATGAAGTGAAATAAAATGATAATAAAAAAGAAAGATAAATGGAATGATAAGTGATAATGATATGAAGTGATAAACGGGATGCAATACGAAATGAATATGAAAATGATAAAATGTTAATGATTATGATAGAGGATCCAAATGATATGAAAATAAATGATGAATGATAGGCCCTAGATGAAATGATATTAATGAAGATGAAAGGTGATGATGAAACAAATGTTTGAATGTCCTCCACAAATAGTCCAAAGAGACATGGCAGTCGTTGATGTTTTTGTTAGCCTTTCAAAAACTCTGATGCAAATCCAGTATGCAGATATGAGCGAGATGAAATGCAAATAAATGAAATCAACCATTTGTTGAGACTTTTGTTAGCTTTTTGGAATCATCATAGGGCACTTTTAAAATGTTGGAAGTATGTACAAGCATCAGAGGGTAAATTAGCACCAATGATTACTTGAGTACAACTTTCATGATTTTTGATATAGCAAGTAAACACAAGCATCGAGCTATAATTAAACCGAGATGACCTGAGCATTTCTTGCATAAACAGACAAAGATTAACCATTTTTTTGATGCAAAAATGGAACTGTCATCAATGATATGCATTGGGAATCATGTCTCTCGGCATATTTGCACCAAATTTATAGTTAACCTCAAGACAACAGACAAAGAAAAGTCATTCTCTTCCCTCGCCACTCTAGTTCAATACATCATCGAGTGTGCTCTAGAGAGATGATATTGAAAATTAAAAAACCATCATTCAAAATAGAATACTACTATTCCAACCATTATTCAGATTTTAGATCATCCAGATATGAGTCATGATATGTTATTTGCTTAAAAAAAAACCGTTGTGATATGGTTCAATGATTGGATATTTGTTCATAAGATTTGATTTGTTTGTTCATAAGATTGGATTTGATGTCATTGTCTAGTTGTTTCAGTAAAACTTGAAGGTTGGTTGGCCTCGGTATGCCCATGTTTGCCCCCAGTATTGACACAACTTGCTGAAATGAATATGTACAATAATTAAGCCATGGTAAGACGTTACCGCTCTAGGCAAATGATGGCAGCATGATGCTAGTATGGCCCTAGGATTATGGAAAGATGCATGAAAATGAAGGCTGAGAAGCCAAGTGCAGAACATGAACTAATAGATAGAGAGCTAAAAATAGCGTCTGTTTGCCAGATTTTCACTATTTGCTTTATTGCATTTTTCTTGTCAATAGACTGCCTGTCGCCAGGTTTTCACCCTATAGACTGCCTGTCGCTAGGTTTTTTATTTTACCAAGATGCCTGTTTTCCAGGTTTTCACCAGGGTAACCCTTTTTTCAGGACTTTTTCTGTTGTTTTTGGATTTTTTTAGGACTTTTTCTGCTGTTTTTAGATTTTTTTAGGACTTTTTCTGTTGTTTTTAGATTTTTTTCAGGACTTTTTCTGTTGTTTTTAGATTTTTTCAAGACATTTATGGATGATGATAATTGTTTCAGACATAATACTTCTTTAGGTGCATCTTTTTGATGGGTTCATCAAACAGATCCCCTTCTGGCGTTGATAGCTTGTATGCTTCTGAACCATAGACTGTGATAACCACATAAGGACCTAGCCAATTTGGTTCAAACTTTCTTTTCTTCTCTCTATCTTGCTGATTGTGTTGGTTCTCTTTCAGAACAAGATCACCAAATTGAAAGGTACGTGGCTTGACACTGTGATTATAGCTGCGAGACATCATTTGTTGATATGCTTTCAAATGATCAGCTACTCTTTGTCTCTTTTCATCTAGGAGTTCTAGCTCTTGCAGTCGGGAAACTCTGTAGTCATCATCTGTTGTGAGGCCTTTTAGGGATACTATGAGTGATGGAATTTCAACTTTGAGAGGTAGGATGGCTTCTACTCCATAGACAGGAGCAAATGGCGTTGCTCCCGTTGGTGTGCGAACACTGGTTCTGTAAGCCCATAAGGCAGGATTGAGTTGAACATGCCAATCTTTCCCTACATCATTCATAGTCTTCTTCAAAATTTTCAATATTGTTTTATTTGAGGCCTCTGCTTGGTCGTTCCCTTGTGGATAGTAAGGTGTTGAATATTTGTGTTGGATATGAAATCTCTCACAAAGTTTGTCAACATCCCGATTCTTGAAAGGTCGTCCATTATCAGTAATAATGGAGTTGGGAATGCCATACCGACAAATAATATAGTTTAGTATGAACGATGATATTTGTTTTCCAATAACTTTAGTAAGAGGTACTGCCTCAATCCATTTGGTAAAATATTTTGTTGCTGTAATGATGAACTTGTGGCCATTCGATGACGAAGGATGAATCTTCCCCACTAGATCTAACCCCCATTGAGAAAATGGCCAAGTCGGCGTGAACGGTTGTAGTTCTTGTGTGGGAGCATGAATGAGATTCCCATGAATCTGGAATTTTGAACATGTTTTCACAAAAGTGAATGATTCCCTCTCCATTGTAGGCCAGTAATAACCCATTCTAATCAATTTTTTGGATAAGGTCAGTCCACTCGAATGAGTAGCACAAATGCCGCCGTGAACTTCTTGTAAAGCTTTGTCAGATTCATCACATTCAAGACATCGAAGGATAATACCATCAAGACCATGACGATAAAGGGTGTCAATGATAAGGGTATAACAGGAGGATTGGTAGATGAAATTTCCTTTTTGCTTACAAATAGATCAGGTGGTAAGATATCGTCTTTCAGGTAGGCATAAATCTTTCCATACTAAGGTGAATAGAATCCCACCAAGTGGTAAATGAGTTGGCTTTTGGGGGTGTCATAAGCAGGTGTAAATGATTGTTCCACCAGAAATTCGTAGTGAGCCTGATTTTATGTTAGTTGTAACAATGATGTGATCGTAGCCATGACATCGGCTGCTTTGTTATCAAGCCTTGGAATTTGCATGAATTTTATGTCCACAAAATACTTCTTGAAGTCATCCACCATCTTTTTATATGGCAATAGTTTGTCATCTTTAGTCTGATAATCATGATTGATCTGATTAATGACTAATTGTGAGTCGCCATACACTTGTAGTTCTATAATCCTCCATTCCAGTGCTATTTTGAGTCTAGTGATTAATGCTTCATATTCGGCTATGTTGTTGGTGCATGGAAACATCAGCCTGTATGATCGAGGAATGGTGTGTCCTTGAGGGGTGACAAAGAGTATGCCCGCCCCTGATCCATGTTGAGTGAAAGAGCCATCGAAATATAAGGACCATTGTTGTTTAGGTTCTACATAAAAGACATTAGCATTTGGAAATTCAATGTGCAGAGGATGGTCTGCTTGTAGTGGTGCTTCAGCTAGTTGATCAGTGATAACTTGTCCTTTGATTTCCTTGTGGTTAACATAATGCATGTCAAACTCACTCAGAATCATTACCCATTTTGCTAGCCTTCCTATCAATGATGCTTTGCTTAACAGATACTTTAGTGGATCAATCTTTGAAACAAGATTGATTGTATGTGGTAACATGCAATGCTGAAATTTCTGTGAAGCAAAGACTATTGCTAGACAAGCCTTCTCGATGGAAATGTAGTTGAGTTCATGGCTTGTTAGTGTTCTTCTAATATAATAAATTGCGCGTTCTTTCCCTATATGGTCTTCTTGTGCTAGCAATGCACCCAAGGATGTCTCTGTTGCAGCTATATACAAGATCAACGACTTGTCTAGATTTGGTGGTACTAGGACAAGTGGAGTCATTAAGTACTGTTTGATTTTTTGAAAATCTAGTTCACACTTGTCATCCCATTTGAAAGGAACATTTTTATGCAGTAGATGTTTGAAAGGTATACTTTTGTCAGCCAGTTGTACAATGAACCTCCGTATAGATTGAAGTCATCCCTGTAGTGACCTTAATTGACTGATGTTTCTTGGGGGAGGCATTTCCATGATTGCTTGAACTTTAGAAGGATCTACTTCAATTCCCTTTTCTGAAACAATGTACCCTAAGAGTTTTCCAGATGTGACCCCAAAAACACATTTCTTGGGATTAAGGCAAACTTTGAATTTCTCCAATCTTGTAAATATTTTAGACAATATTTCTAGATGTCCTTCTCTGGTGTATGACTTTTCCAATATGTCATCTACATAATCTTCCATGAATGTGTGCATCATGTCATGAAATATTGTAGTCATGGCTCTTTGATAAGTAGCCCTTGCATTCTTCAGACCGAAAGGCATGACGTTCCAACAGTAAGTTCCCCATGGAAACGTGAAAGTTGTTTTCTCTTGGTCGTCAGGTGCAATCTTGATTTGGTTGTAACTAGAAAAACCATCCATTAATGAATACATGGAATGGCCATTTGTCAGATCAACTATGGTGTCGATGTTGGGAAGTGGGAAGTCATCCTTAGGACATGCTTTATTAAGATCTCTAAAGTTTGTGCACACTCTGACACTTTTATCTGGCTTAGATACAGGAACAATGTTAGAGATCCATTCGGCGTAGTCGATTGAACTTATGAAGCCCACATCAAGGAGTTTTCTTAGTTCTTCCTTAACCAATAATGCAACATGGGGGTGCATCTTTCTGAGTTTTTGTTTCACGGGTTTAACCCCTGGTTTGATAGACAAGTGATGCATGATCAGATCAGGATCAAGACCTGGCATGTCCGCATAAGACCAAGCAAAGTTGACTTGATTTTCTCTTAAAAGCTCTATGAACTCTGGTACCTCTTTCTCTATCATGGATGCAACTAATTGTAAAATATTTGGTTTTTCCGATGTTTCAAGAGTGACATCTTTTGTAGGCTTAATCAAGACAAGCAATCGCTCATGGTAGTGCTCTGGGAGAGTGTCAATATTCCCATCATTTGGTGCCTTAAAAAGGTTTTCACCATCTGATATGCTCTTTATTTTCTCTTTTGTTTGATCTAACACTGCTAGATTCTGGTTTTCACCATTAGATTTTTCTTTTTGATTTTGAATTTTGTAGCTAGAAGCCTCGACACCATCCTGATTAAAGACTTTGTGCCAAAAATCGCTGGTGGAACAATCATTTATGTCATCTATGGAAAGGAAGTTTACGATAGCCTCATCATTTGGAAACATAGGTATAATGATAGGTTCAGATGAATCCCAATCAATAAGATTAGGATGAATAAGCGGTAGTGAGTCATTAGGTTGTGTGAAGTCGGCTATAGTTATGGTCATAACGGAGTTGTTCATAGGATCCGCGGTATGAGGTGTATCAATGATGATACTTTCTTCATGATAGTCTTGTTCATTTAGATTTGAATCAGTATCACTAGAATCATAGTTGCTTTCTAGTTCAGATTCTCATGTTTGGGACCCTGACCCTTCTCCTTTGATTAGAGTAGGGGTATACTTGTGTATCACATCAACCTTTTTATCCCTCCAGAACTCATCATTGTAAATGGTATCCCATTCATATTTAGCAGAGTCTCAATCATATTTATTATCCAAGAAGTTCTGAATTGTGGCAAAACATACTTCTCTTGAATCTGAACCTTCTTGTAATGCGAAGACAATGCCATGTAGTTGTTTAGATGTTCTTTCTTCTGAGTTAGTATCATAGCCTAATCCAGTTTTCTCTTTTGCAGCAAGTCCTGGAGGATTAATAGGTTCAACTACTCCTTCTTTTCTCTTCCCAATGGGACCATTACAATCATATCCCATGTTTTGCATAATTGTATACCCTTTACCATATCTATCTGTTGGTAATTTGACATTAAGAAAATTTTCATCTTCATCTTTATAGAACCAATTTAGAATTTCTCTATCTTCATGGTTTTCCATGGGGAATTTCTCCTTGATGAATCATCCATTAAACTTTGTACTTGGCTCTGTTGGTTGTTGCGTCAATGTTGACACTGCTGATATTTGATGTTGTGCTATGGAAGGTTGTCCATGTGATCGAGGTGATGTTAGTAAATTAGCAAGACAGAGAGAGTACTCCCCGACTCCATGGTCCTTGAATTTTAGTTTCCTATCAAAGCTATTGGTTAATTGACTGATCTATGTATCAATCTTGAGAGAAGTACTAGCATGAGCTTCTCAATTATTAGGAACCAAAGTATCATGGCTAACTTTGAGGTTGGCACAAGTTTGAATTTTTGAATTATCAGCTCGTATCGTGATTTCATGTCCATCATAAGGAAACTTTAAACATTGATGGTAGGTGGATTGGATAGCTTGCATTTTGTGGATCCAAGGATGACCCAACAAGATGTTGTATGCAAGATCATAGTCTAGTACTTGACAGAAAGTATTTCTGATAACAGGTCCTACTCTGATAGGTAGCATGATTAGACCCTTGGATGCTCTTTCCTCATCATCATAGGCCTTAATGGTAATCTTTCTTCTGGGATCAATGGAGTCCTCAGAAAATACTAAAGCTTGAACCAATTTCATGGTACATATGTTTAAACCAGCCCCTCCATCTATTAGGACATGTCTGACATGAAACTTGTGAATCACAACTTCTAAGTACAATGATGAACTGTGGGGATGAGTCAGGGAAGCATCATCTTTCTAAAAAAATGAGAGACATGTAGGTGAAGACAAGTGTCCTACAATGGCTTGAAATTGATCCACATCCAAATTAGTGGATACCGTCATTTCAACAAGGGCCTTTTCAAGAATTTCCTTATGTGCTGGGGAAATCTTCAAGAGTTCCAAGATGGAAATCTGAGCAGGCATTTTCCGAAGTTGGTTGGCTAGGTCATATTGGTGTTGAGGTTGAGGCCTAGGGGATTTTGAAGAGGGACCTTTTAAGACAACTTTAGCTTGCGCCCTGGTTGTTGCATTGACTTCTCTATATTCCACTTTGTTGACTTTAAAAACATTGACTCGTTCATCGTCAGTGTAGATATGATTAATTATCAGATCATCAATATGATTCACCCTTTTTTTGGAAGACTCACCCTTTTGATAGTTGGGCAATGGGTTGCGAAATTCTTCGTGGTCTTCGTTTGATTTTTGATGCCCTTCTATTGTGATGGTGTCATTTTTGATTAAGTCTTGAATGGTATTCTTCAAGGCTTGACAATTATTTTTGCGATGACATTTGCACCGATGATAGTCACAATAGTATGCCTCATTCCATGATGGAGGCTTCACACTAGGTTCATAGTTTCGCTAAGGTGGCAAGGTAATGACATTTTTAGCCATCAATTCTTTGAGCGTGAATTCTAAAGATTGACCCAGTGAAGTGTAAGTTCTTCTACGAGAGAAGAATGAAAATCGTTGTGGATTTTTGTTTGAGGTATTCCCTAAGTATTTATGATTGTTATTAGTTCCTCAGTAACATTGATTGTTGGCAGTTCCTTGATTGGGAGTAGAATGTTGATTTACATTATTCCTCGGAGGAGGAGGATTTTTCCCTTTATTTGTAATCGAGTTGACATTGTTGTTGTGAGTGTTTGGATTATTAAGAACAAATGGCTTGGTCGAGACATGATTTCCATCAACAACACCATCATTCACCACGTTCTTGTTGCGAGTCCAAAATTTAGACTTGTCCTAATTGTTGTGATGATTGGATGAGCTAGGATTGTCTTTGTCATGTTTGATTATTCCTCTTTTGACCAAAGCGCCCCCAATGGTTATGGCATCTTTAATCAATTTCTCAAAAGAAGGAGGACAGTGTAAGTTCAAATGATAGCTCATTTCTGAATTCAAGTTGTTAATGAAGGTAACCATCTTTTCCTTTTCAGGAATAGGACGTGGATATCTAGTGAACATTTTTCTCCATCTCCGAAGAAAATTAATAAAAGGTTCACCAAGTTTTTGGGAAACTTTACAAAGATCTATCATAGTGATTTGGTGTTGGATGTTGTATACATATTGTGATATAAACAAATTGATTAATTCTTCAAATTTCTTGACAAGAAGTGTGATTTTTGATAGCCATTCCATAGAGTGACCTCCAAGACTCCTGGGAAACAAATGCATCAAGTAAGTTTCCTCATGAGAGAACTCTAAATTCATGTTTCAAAAGTCTCTAACATGATCGATTGGATCTGATTTCCCATTATAACGATCATATTTCAAAATTTCACAATGTTTGGGGAATGGAATCATGTTGAGACTTCGATCGAAAGGATAAGGACAAATGTCCTCAAGAGTATATTTCTTTGTTCTGGATCCCCCTTATAACTCTTTAATTTGTCCTTGTAGTTTCCTAATTTGTTGAGTCAAAGCACTAAGATCAGAGAGGGTTGTTTCTTCAGGTTTATTCTTCAAATTATATGTATCAAAGTCATGAGGCAATTTAGCTCCTTGGTCAGCTAGATAGAGGAAATATTTTTCTTTATCGTGCTGCAAGATATTTTCTATGGCTTTGTGAAGTTTTGGATCTTGCTCAGCCTCTCTAAGACATTCTTCATCTCGTTCCTCATCACTATCTACATGGGTTTTGTTCACATCTCTATAGTTGTGGAATGGATTTTCTTCTCTGTTATCCATGTTGTTGTTGAAAAGTGGATTTTGACTTATGCTGAAAAGAGGATTATTGCTTTCACCTTCTTCTTGAGTGTTTTGGATATGACCTTCTGGTTGGATTGCGTCCTTCAATTTGTTGTATTGAGATCTTGTAGAGATAGGCATATGATTTTGAAGAATTCTTCCAGACTTAGATCACAGTTTTGACAAGTGCAATGAGGGTGATATCTTGATTTGATAAGATGTGACTATTATGATATGAAAAAAGATGTTCCTAGTTTTTGATTGTGTCTTCCAATGATGAAGGATGTCAGAATCCTATTGGGGAAGTTGAACCAATAATTATAAATCTATGTGAAAGGTGCACTCTAAGAGATTTTGATCTTTGTTTTCGAAGAACATTTTTCAAGATCACTAAAGAATATGACTGGGATGTGATGGATATTCAATAGAAGGTTGTGGTATAAATTATCAAACTCAAGAGGTTGATTAAGATTATGTCGTTGAGATAGAGCTAATCTCTGATAATAAGCTCAAGAATCCAAGGGATCTACAACATACTCGTCAGTTAATCCCCTAACAAAGTCTTGGTATCTATAAAGAAATCCACGGAAATGAAGCAATACGTGTCGGCTTTTGTATAAAATTTTTCTTCTTTGCAACATTTTCTTGTACCCTAAACGTTTCTTGGGTTTCTTGATCCTATTGGAAACTGATTTCTTAACAAACTTTGTTGATTTCCACTCTCTAAGCATGAGAGAAAATATCGAGAATGTTATTGGACCAAAAGATGTGAATAAATTTTGAATGATTTCAGTTGTTGTTCTTCATGTTCATTTCAGATGATCTTTTATCTGATTTAATGTGATGGAAGACACAACAAACATTATGAAAAATAGTTGTTTTTTTAAAACCCTATACTAACACCAAGTGTATGATCAAGAAAATGTTTTCAACAAATGTTTTCATAGGTTTAGCACATGAAAGACAATTCAAGAAGACTCACTCTTAATACTCAAGTAGGTCATTCTAGTAATCAACAACCCACATCTTAGAACTGCGTCGACTCACACAGCCATGTCACCCCCGAAGGGGCACCAGTGTTTTTTTCTTTTCCAGGCGCATACTCAGAGTGACGAAAGTGGATTCTGGATCCCCTGAGCAAACGGTCCTTGGCAGTTATATGGTGAGTGTCTTGGGGGCAGATTCTTCCCTCCCCTTGCACTGTGATTATTAGAATGTTCAGAAACTGACTTCAGCTGGCCACTACACTAGGTTTGTAGTAAGGGTTTATGTTTGGTGCGGCAATAATAAACTCCCTCAGGAGACCTCCCAACCTTTAGAACAAAGGCTTTGGGGATGGTTATCTTGCACACTACCGGAAAACGAGGGTTTCCCCAGATTTGCTGTAAATTTTATAGTGGGGCGGAATAGCCTGGCTTTGGCTTGAACCCACTTCAGTCGTTCCTGTAGGGTGAGTACTTTTTCCCACTATGGCAGGCTCTCTAAAGGATGTAATTAAAGCAGCAAAATTTCATTAAATTTGAAAAGGAAAGTCTGGTATTTTGATCACCCAGTTAAGGGGAGAGCATAGACCTATTGCCACATACAAAGCAAACAAAAGTTCTTTTTAAACTCCAAATCACAATGATCTAATCTAGGTGAAGATATTGGTTCACTAAAAACAAGTTGTTCAATTTTAACTGCAAGATCATTGTGTGGTGACTATCGTAGATTGCTTCATTTTAAAATCCATGTCTATCCTAGGATTGATTTGTTTTATCCAGATGTGACTATCCTAGGATTGCTTCTTTTTAACCATAGAAATTTTTTTCTGCGGAAGGCGTTAGACTCAAAATTTTGTATTTGTGTTACAACCCATATGTGCTAAAACATACCTTATATGTGCATAAACAGACCCAGATGCGCTGAAACAGATCTCAAATCCGCTAAAACAAACCTTATATGCGCTGAAACAAACCTTAAATGCACTACAAAAAATTCCTAAATGCGCTAAAATAGTACTTAAATGCGCTATTTTAATGAAATGCATATTTAACTCTGTAAATGATGCAACATTGATGCACTAAAATATACCTTAAATGTGCTAATACAACTCTTAAATGTGCTAAAACAGTCCTTAAATGCGCCACTTTAATGAAATGCAGATTTAATGCTAAATATATGGGACTATATGCACTATTCTGTCCCTTGGATGTGCTAAATGGACCCTCAGAAGCACCGAAATAGTCCCTAGATGGGTTGAAATTTCTGCAAAAACAGACAAATTAATTCCTAGATGCACTGTAGAAAGTATCAGATGCGCTAAAACGCAGGATTTTTTGGAAAGCCAAACTCTGAAATGTAGAAACCTGTCAGAATATGCTACAAAAAACATCAAAATCGGGGCATGAGCCCCACGGTGGGTGCCATTTTATGTGGTGTATGAAAATATGTCAATTCTAACCAAATTCAAACACATTCAATAAAACATTATATCAAGGAAACTGAAAGAAAAACAAATAAATAAACTGTTAATGGCAGCTTCCCCGAAGTCGTCTTATTGCTCTCTATCTCCAATGTTTTGTTGTTTCCAGTTGCTCTAAGATCTAGCAGATCAAGCTCAACAAAATGGACTACTAAAGAATGAGATATAACTGAAATGTATGCTATACTAAGATGCAAAGATTATGCTATGATGAGAATATTGCTAAAATATGAATATTGTTGTGATGCTAAAAGATGCGAGTGTGTAAGCGTAATTGCGTATATGTTCGTGTGTTTTGTTGTGTATGTGTCATGTGTAACCAATGCTTGGATTTGCACATGTATTTATAGAGTTTTTGAAAGGATTTGATTGGTTGATATGATTAACGGCTCAAATCAAGCTTGTTAGAATGAATGGTGAAAGATTTTCGAAAGTTGAGTGAGAGATAGAAGGTTTCCTCTTCTTCAATTTTTCTCATTCAGAATTGAAGGAAGGTTGCCGTTTGAAGGATGAGTTGAGAATGAATTTCATAATTAAATAAATTAATTTATTTAATTATATGAGAGGATGAAATTAGAAGTTTGCATAATTAAATAAGTAATATTTAATTATGTGGGAGAGATGAAAGTAGAAGGTAATTAAATATTTAAAATATTTAATTATTTGTGGAGTGAGAAAAGATATTAAATTAAATATTTAATATTTAATTTAACTATGAGATGAAGGGGGTATTCGGAGAATATTCCATTATTTGAATTTAAATATTCAAATTTAGAATAATAAGATAATTAACATAAATAAATTATATAATTTATTTAATTTAATTAAGAGGAATACAGAGATGGTAATAATTAAATAAAATTATTTATTTAATTAAGATAGAAGAATTATAAAAGCGAACAATATAAATAAATAATTAAATTTATTTATATGTAGATGACTTTATAGGATTAATTAAATAATTTATATTTAATTAATTAACAAGCTTGATTGACATGACCATTTTTGGACGTATACAGGAGGTTTCAAGGAAACACCTCCTGGTGCCAGTAGATTTGATCAAACATTCACAAAGATAATATAGAATAAAGAGAACTTAACTAATGAATTCTAAGTTTAATAGTTTTGTGTAGTTTATATTCATATTGTTGGTTACGTTGCATTACACATCATTCAAACTTAAAGCATTACTTCAAATTTGATAACTAATAATCAAAAATATATAGTTTAATACTTGTACTCAAAATTTTGTTCATTAGATTTCATACATTATAAATCATCATGTGGATTGCTATTGTAACTTTTTTGTGATTGAATAATTTGTTGTTTTATTTTTAGATGTTGGTGATAGAAACACCGCCAAACGTTACGAGGGTAATGGATATTGGTGTTTCCTCCGCTATACAATCCTCAATGGCTCTGATAGGGGAGGTATGAGGCAAATTACTAAATTTCAATTTACATTCGTTTTTATAGATGAACTAGTTCTAGTGAAAAATCAAACCATTATTGATTTGTAGTTTAATTCATATTTGGATGGTTTATATAGGGCTTGAGCACACCTCAACATCAACGTGCAAATATTTCCATCGAGGAGAGTGATCGTGAGATGGTCGTAAGTGATTATTTTGTTAAATATATCAATTTTTATAATGTAATTTATATATATTAATGTCTTTACTTCTTATTGTAACAGTTAAAACTTCACCAGGAGCTAAACACTAGGAGGAGTAGTAGGAGCCCTCCTCGAGCACAATAGAAATGGGTGACATACTTATCGCAATCAGATCGCCAAGCAAAGGGAAAGAAAATTGTATTTGAACCAGAGCATGGAGAGAAATGAATTTTGAATGCAAAGCCCTTTGTTGTATGCCTACATGGAATTTTTGTACATATTTTGTATTGGATATATTTGACATTGTATGCCTATATGGCATTCTTGTAAGCTTATATGGCTATTTTGTAACTATATTTTATACTTAAATATCGACATATATTAATGTATGCGTACATGGCTATTTTCTTTTAATACAAATATTTTTTATCGATGGTGTCCATATTTGCATTATAAATTCATGGTTCAATAGATATGAGTTGCATGTATTCAAGTGTATACTTTACAACTTACGCACATATACTTTTTGAATTACATGTGAACATCAAAAAGTGTGAAAATTTATGTGTGTGGAAGTCAAACATAATCCAATTTTGCAATTCTTAATTCTTACATACTCGATCTTATGGACTTATTCCTTCCTAGCACATATTGTGAATATTTCTCATTTGGTGCAGAAGACAAATTCCTCATTTTTGAACCACTCATAGCAAAGAGATTCACAATAAGACTTTAGCATTGGAACACTACTCCATACTTCTCTTGTCTAGACCATAAAGGATTGAAAATTCTTAATTTGATGCAATGATAGTCCTGAGATGAGAATTTATATAACCATGCCTATTTTGAAACTTCGCATCTAATACTACATCAACAAGAACTTAAGAAGTGTTGCATAAGAGTGTTAGGTTTGATAGGCCTTCTCTTCCCTAAGGGAGGAGAGCCTACATCTTGAATTTTGAACAAAATTTTAAGAATCAAACATTTTACCTAAAATCTTCAAACCTAGATGACATATTTAGCTAATTCTATCTTGAAAATTATCAATGCGTTCAAACTCTAAAGGAGATTCTCCCTAAAAATCAAACCTTACCCTTTTTCCCAAGGAAAGAAAGTGCAACAAGTTGCATGATTTATCTTATTTCTTTCTCACAGTTCCTAGTCAATCATTCATGGCTCAGGATAGTTCCATTCCAAGGCAAGGACACCCAAAAAATCACTGAGATTCTTCTACAATCTGCAAGAAAAAGGTTTTGGCTCTTTCACAATGTAAATAATTATGTAACACTATTTTCTTGTTTGCCTTCCACACAGAAAAATGCTCACACTTTTCAGATTGATCAATGATCAATAATGGCTGATTGTAAACACTTGACATTTTTATGTTTGAACTTTAATTTATAATTTTGTATCATGACATTTGAGTATCACTAATATTTTAATATTTGACTATGAAAGTGGTGGTGTATTTTTTCTATGTTATTTGACTATTAATATGGTGGTGTATTCTGAACTTGATTACTGCTGCAAATATGTATATATTTATGATTTTATATGTTTTTGTATTACCGAACCCAAAACAAACCCAACCCCCAAAAAAAAAATTCCCGAACTGGCAAACCGGGTTCTCAAACTCGAATCCAAACCCAAAACTGAACCGGTAACTTAGTAAAAAATAGATTTTGTAGTTTATATTCATAACGCTGATTACATTGCATTGCACATCTTTCAAAATGAAAGCATTGCTTCACATTTCATAACTAATTACTAGATGTTGATAGATGACAAAATTTCAATTACAATATAGTTTTTACAAAGTCAATCTAAGCAGCTATGCAATTACTTCACATTGTGTATAACTAATAACCAGGAGCAGCCGCCAATTGCATTTGGTTGTCAGCATTCTATGAGACCACATTTCTTTGAGGCATTTTTTCAAACAAATTACTACCCTTGTCTATACTACCACATTTTTCATACATGTCTACCAAAGTATTTTGTCAATAGTTCAAGTGTTGCCCTGTTACATGGTTGGAAAGCTCAAAACAAGTGCTTTCGAACAAGCTATGGATGCTTGGACAAAATCTATCAATAGCATATCAGTAATATCATAGATATAGTATATCCCTTTGAAAATGCTCAGAAATGAGGTTCATGACTGATGGAATGCCATGACAATCAAATGCTTTTGATTGTCATGGCATTCCATCACCATGAGACCTCATTTCTTTGAGGAATTTTTTCAAAGAGTTCACTGCCTTGTCTATGCTAACACATTTTTCATACATGTCTATCAAAGCATTTTATCAAACACTTCATTGCCTTGCTGCTATGGCTAAAAGCCTAAAACAGGTGCTTTCGAACAAGCTATGGATGCTTAGAAAAAATATATCATAGAATAATAGTAAGCAATAGCATAGACAAGGGAATGAACTATTTGAAAAAAGGCCCTCAACAAATGTGGTCTCACGGTGGGAATTCCGTGACAAGCAATTTTTATGGATTTTCATGGCATTTCATCACCATGAGACCACATTTTTTGAGGCATTTTTTCAAACAGCCCATTTCCCTTGTCTATGCTACTACATTTATCATACATGTTTACCAAAGAATTTTATCAAAAAATTTACCTTGTTGCTATGGCTAAAAGCCTAAAATAGGTGATTCCAAAAGCTATGGATGCTTGGAAAAAATCTATCAAAGCATACTATTAATCAATAGCATAGAAAAGGTAGCAAAATATTTGAAAAAGCCTCAAAGAAATGTGGTCTCAATGGTGATGGAATGCCATGACAATCCATAGCAATTTTCTTGTCATGGAATTCGTCATGCCATTCCATCACCATGAAACCACATTTCTTTGAGGCATTTTTTCAAAGAGTTCACTTCCTTGTCTATGCTAACACATTTTTCATACATTTCTATCAAAGAATTTTATCAAACAGTTCATTGCCTTGCTGCTATGGCTAAAAGCCTAAAACAAGTGCTTTCGAACAAGTTATGGATGCTTGGAAAAAATATATCAAAGCATAATAGTAAGCAACAAGTTGATGCAATACAAAGATTTCCAAACCACTCAACAACTCAGGGGACTCTTGTCCCAAACTCATCTTGGAGAAGATCAAACAAAATTTCAACATTTCATCTGAAATCTACTTTTCATCCACTCAAATTCTCTTATCATTCATCATTCATCCTTCCACAAATCTGTATTCCAATTGATTCATTCAAAGAAAAAAACCATTTTAGAAAACTTTGATTCAATTAATTAGATCAACATGCATTTCAAAAACACCATTTTAAACAAGGCACTCTTCCATTCAATAAATTCATTCAACTTGTCCCAAATAGTCAATCCATCATTACAATTGGCTTTCAGACTTTTACCAGACCATCAAGCACTATGAACATCATTATTACAACTAATACAAATCAGGAACTTGCTCTCTTAACTTTGTTATGACTGAACTTACAATTTCATGTATTAGTTTACACCAAGTCTCCTCACTGTCCAACTATCAAAACAAAATATCTCACTTCTAAACCCTGTCCAAGACTCCATACATCCCTGAAACCATCACTTAGACAACATTATCCCAAAATCAACTCATCGGTCACTATTAGGTCAGACCTCTATTCTTTGAGCAGTCAAGGCACTACTTCTCAATGAGATATTCATGCCCTAAATCGGGTAAACCAAACACACTAGTTTCAAAACCCAAGATCAAAAACACTTTTAGAGACCTCTTAATGCCCATGTCCTCATATCAAAAACTCATAATATCTTATATTGAAGAAATAAGCAATTTTTAGTCTAAATGTTGTCAAAAAGGCTACTAAAATAGGCCTGATTTTCAAAGAAGACCCCCTTCAAACATTCCAAAAACACTTAAAACCTCAAAAAATTCATTAGACATAACAAAAAACTCCCAATTTATTGATTTTCAAGGATTAAAAGACTTCTTTTGACAGTCTATGGATAAACCCTTTTTTATAGGGTGAAAAACTCAAAAATCAATGAGGGTTTCCTATATAGACTACAAGCAAACCTCAAAATCTCCAGCCAACCATTGGAACATGTAAAAATAAATCTGAAAAGGAATTTGGAAACATCTTCTAACCCATGCACTTGTTCTTTCTCCACTGTCATGCTCAAAACTATTCATTTTGACTAGAAAACTCAGAATTTCCTATGTAGCAGCAACTCCTTCAAGGTATTATTGCTTTTTCCTCCACTCAAAAACATCAAAACATAAAAGATAACCTATCCCTAACCTAATACACCAATCTACCTAACTTGCATTGATGGAGTAGTGTGGAAATGCCTTATAAGACTCAAAACTCAATGCACAAGATTTCAGACTGAGCCATAAGAAGAATGCTCAAACAAACATTAAATTTAATGGATTCCTTCCGAAATGGATGAAAACAAATGGTGATTTCCCAACCTACTATAAAAAATATAAATTTGAACCCTAAACTCTTGCACAGTTCATACAAGTTAAGAAACAACTGAAAAACATAGAAAATATAAGCTAAAATAGGGAACTCTTTGTTAATTTAATTCTTCTAGAATACAATGATATATTTTCTCAATATTTACAATGCTTTTAAAGAATTTTACAACCATCAACTACCTCTTCATCTTCCTTGAATGATCTATGACTCATCCTCTTCCTTGATTTTCTTGATTTTCTTGTTTTGTCTCTTCACATTCCTTCTTTTTCTCTCTTTTACATATTTAGCATTTTGACAATATTACACATTGTGCTTTTTCATGCCTTGATTACATTTTATTTTGGAATTACATGGAATTAAATACATTTTTGAAAACTTAGCCTTTTGAAGGCATTACATGACCTAGGTGCTCCCGCACCACAAGCTATGGTCTCATGGTTTTTTTTCACATCAATGTGATTTGATTCACATTTTTTTCACGTGAAAATCAGTGTGAACTAGATTTTGTATTATGGAGCTATATTAAGCTACCACTTTGAAAACCAATGTAACAATGATACAAAATAATGTTTGAGACTACAAGAAGGCATCAAAATTGCTAGTGTACTAAACAAATTCTTATGATTTACGAATAATGTTGATAACTCTACTCAGTTGGCTTCTTTTTTCAAAATCATACAAATTGAACCCTAACATCAATAGACTCTATATATCAAACTACCACAATTCAAGTTACACCAGGCCCATATCACCGAGACACAACCTGAACAATAGGAGGAATGGCCTATTTCAACATACTACACTCAAACCCTTAAGGGATCAATCCGGTTGAACGTAGCTCAAAGTGATTTTGCATATTTGGGTGAAAAAGAGGACCATTCCTAGCATAAAAATGCCTACTCAGATGTGTTGGAACAGTCTGTTTGGTCACACGAGTTGTAGAACAAAAATTGCACCACCTTGCAACTTTCCACTGCTTGCATTTGACACTTTTTCCATCAACTGAAAACTGGACACCACAGGAAAACCACCTTGAGATAAAAAAAACCGAGAGAGGTTATTGTAGAGGGGCCCAACGCAATCCCATAGGATTAGACTAGAAGTTTCTAAGAATCACGGTGTTCGAGTAACCTCATGTTGAAGTTTGCAACCATTTTTCCCTTTGGACCCTTAAGGGATCGATCTGGTTGAACGTAGCTCGGAGCAATTCTGTGTGTTTGGGTGTGAAAGAGGACCATGCCTAGCGTAAAAATTCCTATTTAAATGCATTGGAATAGACCATTTGGTCACATGAGTTGCAGAACAAAAATTGCACCACCTTGCAACTTTCCACTGCTTGCATTTGACACTTTTTCCATCAACTGAAAACTGGACACTACGGGAAAACCACTCTGAGATAATGAAAACTGAGAGAGGTTATTGTAGAGGGGCCCAACATGATCTCATAGGATCAGACAAGAATTTTATAAACATCACGGTGTCTGAGTAACCTCATTCTGAAGTTTGCAGCCATTTTTCCCTTTGGACCCTTAAGGGATCGATCTGGTTGAACGTAGCTCAGAGCGATTCCACGTGTTTGGATGTGAAAGAGGACCATGCCTAGCATAAAAATTCCTATTCAAATGCGTTGGAACAGTCTATTTGTTCACACGATTTGCAAAACAAAAATTGCACCACTTTGCAACTTCCCACTACTTCCATTTGACACTTTTTCCATCAATTGAAAACTGGACACTACGGGAAAACCAATTTGAGATATCAAAAACTGAGAGAGGTTATTGTAGAGGGGCCCAAAAAAATCCCATAGGATCAGACGAGAAGTTTCTAAGCATCATGGTGTCTGAGTAACCTTATGCTAAAGTTTGCAGCCATTTTGCCCTTTGGACCCTTAAGGGATCGATTCGGTTGAATGTAGCTCGGAGCGATTCCACGTGTTTGGGTGCAAAAGAGGACCATTACTAGCGTAAAAAATCTTATTTAGACGCATTGGAATAGTCTGTTTGGTCACATGAGTTGCAGAACAAAAGTTGCACCACTTTGCAACTTTCCACTGCTTCCATTTGACACTTTTTCCATCAACTGAAAAATGGACACTACCAAAAAAAACCTTTGAAATAATGAAAACCAAGAGAGGTTATTGTAGAGGGGCCCAACTTGATCCCATAGGATTAGACAATAAGTTTCTAAGCGTCACAGTGTCCGAGTAACCTCATGCTGAAGTTTGCAGCCATTTTTCCCTTTGGACCCTTAAGGGATCGATCCGGTTGAACGTAGCTCGAAGCAATTTTGTGTGTTTGGGTGTGAAGGAGGACCATTCCTAGCATAAAAACACCTATTTGGATGCGTTGGAATAGTCTATTTGGTCAGACGAGTTGGAGAACGAAAGTTGCATGACTTTGCAACTTTTCATAAGGCAAAAAGACACCTAACCTTCAAATCTTGATTCTAAACTTTTACCAAACCTTGGTACACTTTATTCATCTTTATTTTAACATGAAAAAAGCTAAAAAACCTTCTTACAACACTGTTTAATCATATTTCACAATTGCTTGCACTAGAAGATCAAATTTGCTTGTAAGTGCTAAAACACTAAATTGGTTGTAACATGCAAACCACAATGAATCTTTATAGGATAAATAAATTTTAGGGTACCTATTTTGGCCATTAAATTTTATTTTATTTTTTAGATACACTTATTTTGGAACACATGCTTGCTGTCCCAACTTCTTTGCTTCTAAAGAACCCCAAATAGGCCATTTTAACAAAGAAAGTAGTCTTCAATCATCACCAAAATACCAATAAACCTCAAAAATTATTTTTCCATGTGTAAAAACTCTCAAATAAACAAGTTTCAAGATGGAAAATTCCCAACAATACACAAAATCCGTAAACCCTTGATTACAGGGTGAAAATCACAAAAAATAGTGAGGGTTTCAAGTATTTCACTCTAAGAAACCTCAAAAACTCTAGCCAACACTTGGATCATGCCTTATTATCTAAAAATTCTTTTAGAATCATTTCCCTAGACATGCATTCATTATTTCTTCCATACCCTGCATAAAACCTCCATTTTTGGATGAAAAACTCAGATTTTGGCTCTGTAGTAGCAACTCCACCTTTGCATTCTTGACTTCCCTGCACAAAATGACTCAACCAAAACAATAAAATGATGTAGACAGGGATTGTAATCTTTCAAAAAACACATTTAGATTAGTCCCAAGTAATTTTCAAAACCCCAAATATCTATCTTGACAATTATCTCCTTTCTGTTGGAATTGTTGGCTCAATCTCATAGGTTGAAACCTCTAAGAAAGCATGGTCCCTGTGACATTCCTATTGTCTGGCCGACTGACAGTTTGGTAACCATGTGAAAAAATAATGTTGCTGAGACCTTGCCTTCGTCTTGCCGATTGGTGTTGTCGCTGTGACTTGTGGCATTCGCTATAACCTTCTATCGAGTGGAGATCTCTGGCCAACGGGTTGGTGTCTAGCGAATGTCAGGGAGACCTATGGCGAAAGAAGTCTTCGGTGTGACTTAAGGGTTCAACAGGAACTCTTGGCGATAGGGAGATGTCTCGCCGACAATTATACACTTGTGGTCATTGGGGTAACTCGTATGCTTTAGTGTGAAGTCTTGGCGATAGGGAGAAGTCTCACCGATAAACATTTGCTTTGTGTCATCGGGGTGACTTGAACACTCGGGAGGAACTCGTAGTGATGAAGGATTGTCTTGGTGACAATGTAACACCTGAAGACATCGGGGAGACCTTTGGATGAAAGACTTGCTTTGGTGTGATGTCTCATCGATAGCGGAAAGTCTTGCCGATTATCGGATGTCTTCGGTGTGACTCTTGGCGAACGATAGTTTCGAGATAACATGGAAGACTCGGTAAGAGGTCTTGCCGAAGGTTGTTTCTCTCGCCAACAATATGCACTCGGAGTAACACATAAAGGCTCAGTGTGATGTCTCAGTGAAAGATGATTGTCTCACTGAATGGAATTCTCACATCGGCATGACTTAAAGACTTCGGTATGAGGTCTTGGTAATTTGCGGTAGTCTTGTTGATGGCAATATTGAGATCGATGTGACTTGAAGGCATCGGTATGATGTCTTGGCGAACTCAATTTTCTTGTCGATGGGAATCCTGATGTTGGTATGATTCTTGGTGACTATTCGATACTCGGTATGACTTGAAGACTTCAGAGTAATGTCTCAATGAAAGCAATATGTCTTGCCGACTGGGATGTTTCAGTATAACATGAAGAACTCGTTATGAAGTCTTGGTGAAAGGTGATAGTCTTGCCGATGGGATTGCTGAGGTCAATGTGAATCTTGAGCCTCGGTATGATGTCTCATGAAAAAATGATGGTCTTGGCAATAGCGATACAAGTAGTGATCATCGATATGAGGTCTTGGCGACACGGTGAAGTCTTAGCGATAACTTTCTAGACTCGGTGTAACCTCTTTCCAATAGGGATAACTCTTGGTGATATCATTTGTCAAGTCTTGTGGCATTGGGGAGACATGGTTAGTGTCTCACTGACATGTGACACAAGTTGATCGTTGTTGACCGAGTGAAGACTGTCTGACGTGGTGTGATTTGGACCAATCAAAGAAAGCAGGATGTGAACCGTTTGCTGAACCGTTTTTGTGTGGAAGTTGGAAAACTAAAACATGAGGAAGTGGAAACATCTAAGTTTCGATAATGATGTTGGGCTAGATGATTCGTCAGTTCTGATCCGACAGTTGGAAAAGAACGATTTCATAGAGCCTCTTGAGAATGAATGCATATATGTATGCATTTGACGTTCTATAAAAAGAGCTGATAAGCCAAGGAGCTGAAGAGCCGAGCGCCAGAGAGAGAACAATAGAGAGAGGACTGAGTGGCTGGCTGAAAGGCCGAGGCCATGAGGTTGAAGTAGAGGATTGAGAGGTAGAGTTAAGCTGCTGGAATCTCTCATGATCATGATTGCTTTGGTTGATCTCTCAGGGATAGTTTGCTACCAGTTGTATCCATAATGAACAAGATGTCATCTCTGAAAGGCTAAGAGCTTGAAACTGTATTGTAACTTTCTATTGCTGAATAATACAATGGCTCAAACTTTGGAGAGTGGGGTTTTTCACGCAAAAGGGTTTTCCCCACGTAAAATCTTTGTGTTCTATTTTTCATAGTATCTTTCATCTGTGTTGTTGCTTGTTGTTGAATTTAATTGTGTTTTTCTTAGAAGGACTAATGTGGGAAACAAAATTGTGTCTATTTCCACTTTAGGACATAGTAGTACATGTCTTTGAGGAAACCTAATCAAAATTAAAGTTACCGAAGGCACTACTATTTGGAGTTTTCATTAGATGTGCTCCATTGATTTCCTTACAAGTGGTATCAGAGCCTTGTTTTGGTTGTTGGTTCTGGATATTTCTCCTATGAAGATTTCTTAGCTTGATGGACTAGAGGAAATATGGAGGAATGGATTGATGTATTGATCCTTTGATGAGTGGAAGGCTTGTGGTATTTTGAGACAGCATGCAGCTTGAAGGATGGTCAAGATGGAAAAAGGAGTTGATCATGTTGTGATCTATGTCTCCTGGTTGGTAGCAGTATAACCTTGGAGTATGAGGTGGATTTATTTTCTCTATGGCTATGTAGCAGTAAAGCTTTCATATTAGGCATCTATGTGTCAGGCTCTTGGGTGATATGGAGAAGCCTAGGTTGTTTCTCATCCATGGAAGAGAGTGCTTATGCTAGGTGGTGGTTCCTGGTGTTGGAAGGCACTGTTTCCTATTAACCTCAGATATTAAAAGGCTATGGAGTTAATCATTAGATGATTTGCAAGCTTCTGAAATAGCCTTTCTCTCTTTCTTGGATGCATGTACATGTTGGTGGTTTTCGAGTTGGTCTGAAAGGGGCCTTGATTCTCCTTAACTGTTAGTTTCTTTCTAAGGATGATTTGTACTTGCATGGCTCTGTGGTTTTGTAGGTTTTACATGGTTAAGCAAAACTTGTGATCATGTGGAGTTGTTGTTAAGCTATTGTCTATCCACTAGCCTTTTGGGGTGTAGCTGGATGGGATAATTGTAGTTCTGCATGCATGCTTGGTGCATGGCTTGAGGATGTATGATTTATTCTCTGCATGGGAGTGTTGGTACGTGATTTTTCACTTAGAATTCTTGTGGTGGTACTTGAGGGTTCCTTGATTATGGTGCTCGTTGTGGACATGATTGGAAAATCAGATTTGGTGTGATCTAGTGTTTGAGTCACATTGTCTACATGGTTATTCTCTTTGAAATCTCATTTTTTCATTTCAAATGTGATGATGGGTTTGCACATTTCTGTTGAATGGATCTATGGGTTGTGCAATGTTGTGGGCTATCTTTACCTACATGTTTGCTATGAGACAACTCAGAAGTGGACTGTCTATAACCACAAGGTTGATTCATTGTTGGTGCAAACTTGTTAAGCTAGCCTTGTCTGTGGTCACTTGTGCATTGGTGTGGTCACGATGCTTGGAGAGCTCGGCTGTCATGTTTCAGTGGGAGCTCTAGTGGTGACTATGGATTCATCACATGGTGGTGAATAGTCTTCTTTAGTGTTACAGATGTTTCTTGGGAGAGCTCTTTGATCCTGTTGCTGCAGAAGAGTTCTTTCGCATTTTCATGGAAATTATTTGAAGATGTGCAACATCTTGGAACCATGGAGGACGCTTGGAGTCTTTTGGCTAAGGTGTTGGTGGTGCTTGATAGGTGATGTTGGTTTTGAGTCTTTTTTGCTTTATTTCATGGTATACTCTTGGTGCACTGGATTTTTGGAATTGTGCATTATACTTGAGACAATTGAGAAGTCACTTGAAGCATGGTATCTCCTATGGGGATATGTAGATCATGGTGTCATGATAAATTCCTGATTCAGATGATTGGAGCTTTGACAGTGGTCTGGCAATTCTTTGTATATTGAGTGCTTTGATTATTTGCTTGATACTTCATGATAGTACAGTAATGCAGTTGAATTTTAGCATGAGATGATCGGTTGCTAGTACTCATGGATACATGAAGAATAAGGTGGGGCTGTTTTTGTCTTATGAGAGAAGTGTTGTTGCTTGTTACTCTTGTTAAATTTTTTTAGCAGAAAGTTTGAGAAGCCTACACCTAGGTTGAACATGAGTTCAATAAGAGACCTATGAGGAGATTGATCTTGGATTAGTCATGATGACTTGTATATCTTGAAGGAGTATTCTCATTCCCACTCTTGGTCTACTCGGCAGTTTATCTAAAAGGTATTTGGCCCATTATATTTTTCAGATGTATTTTTATGTTCACTTTCATGATATGGATCTTGAATTGTTGTCTAATGGTTCTAGAGGATTCATAGTGGAAGTTGTACAGCTTGTTTTATCTCTGAGAATTGGTAGGAGATGTTGTATGGGCTAATTTCCTGAAATGGGGAATGAACTAGCTTGATCTTCTTTGAGATGCTTACATCCATGTTGTTTTTAAAGTTGGTTTGATCTTGGTGATTGAACTGATGGATGTTGTTAAGGTTTCTCTTTTGGGTTATGAAGAAGATCATTCTTGACACAGCTGGCTGTTAGAAGTATATGTAGGAGGATGCTCTACAGGAAGATGATGTGTAGAGTTTCTCTTTGTGGCCATGAAGGTTTGTGGTGAGAGAAATTTTTCTTGTAGTGGTTTGTTGCAGGTTGTGCATGTCATTGTGGATATTTCCCTGGTACTACATGGTTACATCATCTTCTATGTGTTGTTATTGGTAGACTTGTGATTCCTTTGATCATTCAAATCTAGATTACTTAGGCAGTGGGAGTTCCTGTATGTGTCTTGTCTTCTTCGACTGGTTGACATTGGAATTTGTATTTTCCGTTAATAGATTGGCAGAAGTTTACTAATGGTGATACCTTCAAGGTATGTGAGATTGGATGGAACAGCATGAGTTGTGGGTGCTAGTTCCAATCGCGTGGGTTATCAATTGGATGGAAGCAGTCAATCTGATTGTTGCTCTAACTAATGTTTAGTTTCTTGTTTCTGGATAAGACTTCATGGTTGTGTTCTGATTGAAGCTTTGAAGTTGATATTGGTTATGTATAGCGTTTGAGCATAGTGAAGTGGTAGCAATATCTTGTTGGTGGTATCACTGGGATATTTTGCTTATGTTTGTTGGAATGATGCCTATTCACCTTGGCTTGAATCTTTCTTCCATAGGTGGCATGTTGGTAGATGACAAGGTTTGTTTCCTGAATGGTGGACATCTTGGATGTTGGTGTAGAATTTTTGATGCAGCGTGAGAGCATGTTTGAGGTCTATGTGGTTTCCTGGAAGGCTGTGATAGGTTGCATTTGGTTGCTTTGTTGGACAGTGAGTTGCAGTTGGATGCCTAGTCTTTGTTGTAGATTGTCTGGTGGACTATTATCTGTGGAATCATGTTGATTGGGTGTCTTGAGTGTTGCAGGGTTTGAACTGGTGGAGCTAGTGTGATCTTAGTTTATGGCTGCTTTGGAGGTTCCTGTGTGATCTTCGTCAAGTGGGAGATTGTTGGAATTGTTTCCTCAATCTCACAGGCTGGAACCTCTAAGAAAGCATGGTCACTATAACATTCTTGTTGGCTGGCCGACTAGCAGTTTGGTAACCTTGTGAAAAACTCATGTCGCTAAGACCTTGCCTCAGTCTTGCCGACTGGTGTTGTCGCTGTGACTTGTGGTGTTCACTGTAACCTTCTACCAAGTGGAGATCTCTGGCTGATGGGTTGGTGTCTAGTGGATGTCAGGGATACCTATGGAGAAAGAAGTCTTCGGTGTGACTTAAGGGTTCGGCAGGAACTCTTGGCGACAGGGATATGTCTCACCGATAGCTATACACTTGTGGTCATCAGGGTAACTCGTATGCTTCGGTGTGAAGTCTTGGCGATAGGGAGAAGTCTCACCGATAAGCATTTGTTTGGTGTCGTCGGGGTGACTTGAACACTCGTGAGGAACTCTTAGCGATGAAGGATTGTCTTGGTGACAATGTAACACTCGAAGACATCAACGAGACCTTTGTCCAAAAGACTTGCTTCAGTGTGATGTCTCATCGATAGCGCAAAGTCTTTCTGATTATCGGATGTCTTCGGTGTGACTCTTGGTGAATGGTAGTTTCAGGGTAACATGGAAGCCTTAGTAAGAGGTCTTGCCAAAGGTTGTTTCTCTTGTCGACAGTATGCACTTGGAGTAACACATGAAGGCTCAGCATGATGTCTCAGCAAAAGATGATTGTCTCACCGAATGGAATTCTCATGTCGGCATGACTTGAAGACTTTGGTATGAGGTCTTGGTGACCTGCAGTAGTCTTGTCAATGCCAATATTGAGATCGATGTAACTTGAAGGCATCGGTATGATGTCTTGGTGAACTCAATTTTCTTGTCGATGGGAATCCTGATGTTGGTATGACTCTTGGCAATTGTTCAGTACTCGGTATGACTTGAAGACTTTGGATTAACATCTCAGCGAAAGTGATATGTCTTGCCAACTGGGATGGTTCTGTATGACATGAAGAGCTCGTTATGAAGTCTTGGTGAAAGGCAATAGTCTTGCCGATGGGATTGTTGAGGTTGATGTGACTCTTGAGCCTCGGTATGATGTCTCATCGAACAACGATGGTCTTGGCGATAGCGATACAAGTAGTGATCATCGGTATGAGGTCTTGGCGACACAGCAAGGTCTTAGTGATATCTTTTTTGACTCGATGTAACCTCTTGTCGATAGGGATGACTCTTGGTGATATCATTTGTCAATTCTTGTGGCATCGGGGAGACATGGTTAGTATCTCACCAACATGCGACACAAGTTGATTGTTGTTGACTGAGTGAAGACTATCCTACATGGTGCGATTTGGACCAATCAAAAAAGGTAGGATGTGAACCGTTTGCTGAACCTTTTTTGTGTGGAAGTTGGAAAAATAAAACACGAGGAAGTGGAAACATCTACTTTTAGACAATGATGTTGGGCTGGATGATTTGTCAGTTTTGATTCGACAGTTCGAAAAGAACGATTTCATAGAGCCTCTTGAGAATGAATGCATATATGTATGCATTGAACGTTCTGTAAAAAGAGATGATAAGCCAAGGAGTTGAAGAGTCAAGAGCCAGAGAGAGAATGATAGAGAGAGGACCAAGTGGCGAGCTGAAAGGCCGAGGCCATGAGGTTGAAGCAGAGGATTGAGAGGTAGAGTTAAGCTGTTGGAATCTCTCGTGATCATGATTGCTTTGGTTGATCTCTCATTGATAGTTTGCTACCAGTTGTATCCAGAATGAACAAGATGTAATCTCTGAAAGGCTAAGAGCCTGAAACTGTATTGTAACTTTTTGTTGCTGAATAATAAAATGGCTCAAACTTTGGAGAGTAGGGTTTTTCATCTGAAAGGGTTTTCCCCATGTAAAATCTTTGTGTTCTGTTTTTCGTAGTATCTTTCATCTGTGTTGTTGTTTGCTGTTGAATTTACTTGTGTTTTTCTCAGAAGGATTAATGTGGGAAACAAAACTGTGTCTGTTTCCACTTTAGGACATAGTAGTACGTGTCTTTGAGGCAACCTAACCAAAATTAAAGTTACCGAAGGCACTACTATTTGGAGTTTTCATTAGATGCGCTCCATTGATTTCCTTACACTTTCAACTAGGTCTACTCTAGTAGCCATAAAAACCATATTTTTGGGCTTTATCACTTTAGCTTCCCAAATGAATTCTCAAATAAGTGAATGTTTTTGAGGCATATCAACTGATGCAGAGCAGGGTGGAGGAATGCAAATTCAAACTTAAGAACCAAGAAACCAACTTAGGTTCATATATCTAATTTAGCATCCATAAGGTCAGGACTATAGTTTTCCAATTCACCACTGAACAACTAAAAGACCAATTCCTTAAAGAGAATTGTAAAAACATCCATCGATCATCCAAAAAACATTCATACTTCATCAATAATACATATCCAAGCTTCCACCTAAGATTCATCTACCAAGGTTTAAAGAAACATCAAGGTATCATGCTCACGGTCTACAAGAACTAGCCCAATTTTACAAACAAACCCACCTTTAAAATTCTTGTCATAACAAGATCTCCTAGACAATCACAAATTATGCTTCAAAACCACAAATTTTCTGGTCAAATACTTTGTACAAGTCTGCTAACCTACTGCTCCAACAAACCCTCATTTTCCCTCCTAAAATCTAGGGTTTCTCAAGATCTTCACTCAAACAGACACAATACCAAAAAAAAAACATAAAACATGTTTCCCTAGGTCTTCTCAGACCTTCCAACCCTTCCTAAACTCAATCCTAACACAAATCCATGAAAAGACAACTTGAAACCAGTATTTTCACATAGAATCTTAACATTTTCTACCTAGGCATCGTAAGAATTCGGACTTAAACACTCCCCCTCGCCAAGAAAATTCATTCCACACCTAATATAAATGCATGAAAGTCTTCCCACTGAGTCACATAGCTTTACAGTAGGTGGGAAGAAAAAAATTACATTTTTTTAAATCACAAAACAATGATAAATCTGTTACACGGGCTACTACAGAAAAATCAATATTTCCCCCTCCAAAATAAATATTGGAAGCCCTAAATGGAATAAAATGGAAGCTAATTCACAATAATACATAAAAACATGAATAAGAAAGCCTTCTAATAATTTACGGTTCCGTACTGGTGAAGGAAACTCTGAAAATATAGTAAAATTGGGAAATACAATGAAAAATCAGAAATAAAGCGTTGAAACCTTTGAATCAAACACTAACCAAACTTTCTATATTGAATAATTATCCTTGAATGCTCTTAAAACATAAATTACAATGTATCTTGATCTTCCCCAATGCATATTATTTACTTTTGAACTTCTTTCTTTTTGTCTTCCACTAAAATTGCTAATTTTGGCTTTTGGCAGTTTTTACAACTTTTGCATTTTGCAATTTTTCAATATTTCTTATGAAACTCTTTAAAGAATCCTTCCTAAGACTCACATTACATGATAAATGGTTTGTAAAGCCCTTATTTAACATAAATAACCATAAAACAATTAAATTACAAGGTTCACCACATGAATCCCCTTATTGATCAACTTCTTTACATCATGACTCAATTGACCTGATACATACAAAAATGGTATTGAATCCTTATTAAATGAAATAGAATGACCTCAAACCATCTAAGAACACCCTAAATGATCAAATGACCAAATAATAGAAACCACAAGGGTTCAAGTGTTGAAAAGATGGAGTTGGTTCTCCTACTTTCAAAAGTATGATTTCCAACAACATACAACATTCACAAGGCCTTTTTGAAGGCATATCAACCTCCTCAACTGACTACAACCACTTTTCAACTTATTTTACAAGTGTGACCCTTCAACTTCTAAGTATTTGCAAAATGACAACTTTTGGTTTGACAACATTACATTGTTATGTGCAACTTTTGACATATTGATGTAAATGACTCCATACCTAAACTAGTGACCTTATGATGGCCTCATTACATCATCTTGACCCTTACATTATGAATTTACATACATTTTCACATTTAGGCCATTCAAGGCTTCATTACACCAAATTGACAACATGCTAACATGACATTGCAACCTCATATCCTACCAACCCAGATTGACTTAAAACACTTCCTAATGGTCCTTGTGACCTTATTACAACATTCTTCATGGACTACAAATCAAAATTTACCACTTGACCACCTTGTGGTCCTAATTGTCCTTGGTGCTCTTGCACCATAAACGCCCTACTATAACCCTACTCCACTAATCTACAAGCCTAATTCAGTGGAGTATGCTTTATTTCTTTACTTGACTCTCAAAATCTCAAATTGAAGGTTCCAAACTGAATTTCAGAAAATGTGCTCTAACAGTGGAAAAACTCAATGGATGTTCTTCTAGATGGACTCAAAAGAAACCTAATTCTCTGTATTATCTTAATCTACAAAGGACAATGCCTAAATCTACTGTACAGGCGGTACAAAGCTAACAAAACTAAAAGAAAACATAGAAATTTATGAACAAGGAACTTTTAGCAAGATTTCGTTCAAATCAGAATTGAGATTTGTCAAGATCATCAAAATAAGGACGTTGCATTGCTTTTTTGGCTGAGATTCTCTTTGATGGCTCAAAAATCAACATTTTATGCAAGGAGGGACCAATCAATTTTTACTAGTTTAGTTATAGATACGCAAAGGAAAAGAATAAAAAGAAATAGCTCATCCAAAATAGATGGAAGACACTTACAGATAGGCATGGCAGTCTCTCAACTTAGTTGGTGGTCATACATCTTCAGGAGTTCCAAGATACCTATTGCACACAACACCTCTCATGAATAGAATTTCTTGGCTCGAGATGCTCTTATAATGTCTACGTCATAGGTGGTCATGATAAGGTTAAATTCAAATGAATAACTTGAAATTAAGTCACCAAGCTTCATGCCTTGCTTTTGTAATGGCCTTAAAATAATAATTGAGATTTGTCAAGATCATCAAAATAAGGATGTTTCATTGCTTTTCTGCTTGAGATTCTCTTGGATGGCTCATAAATCTGCATTTTATGCAAGGGGACACCAATCAATGTTTGCTTGGTTACATACAGATACACAAAGTAAAATAAGATGATAGCATTGACATCAACCAAACTGACGTGGATACAAGTATAAATTAATAAAATTTGTGCATATACTTACAAATTAATCCAATGAACCATCTAGAGATTGCTCTACTCTTTATTGTGTCAAGTATTGCCTCATGGTGGAGACTCACGAACCTTCCTACAAGGTCTTGTTCAAGGTCTGCCCCATATTTGGTCAAGCGAGCATTGGATGCCCGCGACAAGGTTTGAGTAATGAAGAATCTTACGATGCGTGTCAAATTCCTCAAACAACCAATGTTTAACTTACTCTTAATGTGGGTACCTTCGTACGTTCATTGGCACAACAATGAGCTTTGTAGGGTATTCATGTTTTCTCCATCATAATTGGAGCTTCCATTTCTTTCCTCAACACAATGACCACAGTAATGATGCGTACCCTGTAGTTGTCTTCATCTACAATAAGCGCATAAACATGCCCTGCATTTATATATGCGGCATATCTCTTGAAATTAGTCAACATTATGAATACAGTACAAAGTAAGATAACAATCTGGAATTTCAAATACTAAGCAAGTAGATATATTACCTGGTTGAACTAGATTTGATACATGGTCAAAGTCAACTAATTATTTCATTCATGTTAGTTCTAATGTCGTCAAAGGGCGATATGTGTGAAGTGGGCTTAGATAACTTGTCAACCATTTGTCAGCCCACTCCCCTGACTCACAATAATTTCAGGCTTGCATTGTACATGAAGAACAAAAAGCATGCCATCTTCTGCGTGTATCGATACTCATGAACTTTGCATTTGAGCTAAGGAAAGAGTGCAACTCACTTTCGATCTGTTAGTGTACAACAATCCTCATATGGTGCAATGTTGGTATCATCCATCAACCAAAATCTCTGAGGAATTGAGCGTGCCTTCATTACACGGACCCATCTGACATTACACCACTCAGCGATTGATCTTGCATCTTTTCGGTACATTACCTTTGTCTTTATACTTTAACTCTTCGTGCTAATGCTCTTTTCACACATGCTCCTGCACCGTCATGCTCCCCCTTTCCATGTACAGCCTCACAAAATTCCACATATGTTGAACACGTGTAGTGAGATGCATCCTAGACATCCAGTAGAACACGCACACATTCTTGAACTGTGCTGCACAATTATCTAACCATATTATATGCTGACCATATGATATGCCCCTTTGATCCAAATGAATGTAGAACATCTGGAAGCAACCTTGCACAAACTCTGGAGAATGCGTGCGATCATCACTAATATAAAAGTGATACTCCCTCAATACCTTCCTTTGGTCCTCTGTACTATCAGCTACATGAATGAATGCTATGTGCACAAATATCAAAACCTGTGTGGAGTTGTAATACTATGACTGCACCTCACGTTGTGGCTGTAGAATGTAGTTCTTTGCAAAGTCAACCACTGATACTATGCTTCCAAGTGGAAAGGTGTCCTTGCATAGCTTGAATTGCGTGTCTAGCCATCAGGCTCTATGGGTATGCCTTGCATACTCATACACTAGATTCTCATGAAACATGGACATAAAATGATACACTGGAATCTTCTAAACAACCAAATCACACCTTTTTGCTTGAGACCCATCTTTTGTAGCGTATGCCTCTATTTTATACTTTTTGAAATCTACTAGTTTATGCCCCACCTCATCTGTGCTTTCCATATATTGACATACTCGCATTCGTTGCAAGCCACCGCAACGCTCGCATGAACCATCCAAGCATGTTCTCATGTAGAATATTTGGCCATCCTCTATTTGACATAATTTTTTTTATAAGAACTATCTTGAAGATTTTGGTGGGGCTTCTATGCCACAATCCTGCAAAACATCATTAGTATGCAAATCTAAACATATAGAATGATAAACATCATAATGGTTAGTGAATTCAATATGTAGTCTACAACAACAAGTAGTGCATGTGTGATTTATCTTGACATAAAAAGGTTTAATAATTTCAAAGAATCTTTGAGAAATACTAATTTGAGGATAAGCATTTTGAAATTTATGAAAAAATTGGGTTTGAATTAGGTATCCAAAATGCTTTGGATGTGGCTCATGGTTTCGACTTACGATTCTCCTTGCTTACGACATCCCTTTGATTAGGAGATGGCCTTGTATTATTCTTCCAATAATCTTCAATTAGTGTTCTCAATGCTTCAACAACTTTTTTATCTTTGTGTGGCAGTCTCCCCGAGAATTCCCATAATTCATTTGAATCAGTGCCCTCAATTCTTTGCCGCCTTTGAACGACTTTTGATAAAAAATTTCTACTAATTCCCATTTGTTCACTTGTCTTTTTAATGAGGCGAGATCTCTTTGTTTGATAGCTTACCAAAGTCAATGTAATGACACGTTGGGTGACATTACTATCCTTTGAGCATGAGGTTTTACCCACATTTTCATAAGCATCCATTAGATTCTTCACAATAGTGTTTTCACTTGATGCATTTGATGTTCTCAACCCAAGAGTCTTCATGATGTTTCTATACTTTAAACCCTACATCATTTGAACAAATAGTTGACATCTTATGGTCTTTTAGCTTTTCAAAGAACATTTTCCAAATCTTATCAGCATATCTTCTACAAGTGCATTCTGGAATCTTACCTTCCATGTGCTGCAAAATATCCTCATCAATATTAATCAAAAACTTTGGCTTTCTACACAAAATTCTAGGTGGTGTTCTCTTAGGTACATACATCTCAACATTAGCAATTTCATCAATATTGAATTGAGGTGGGCTAGATTGCATACCTTCGATCGAGGGTGGAATAGAAGACATACCTTGAGGTTCACATGGGGATGATGGCATACCTTGTTCGTCAACTCGAGTGATGATGTACTCTCAACTTCAGATGTGGTGGATGGTGTCCAACCATACTCACTTGTGGTAGATGGTGTCCCTCCATATTCGCTTGTGCTTAATGGTGTCCCTTCATATTCACTTGTGGTAGAGGGTGTGTCTCCAACTACGGTATCTGCATCTCCCCTAGCATGACTCTTTCGTATTCGTGCCCTTTGTGCTGCCAATTTCTTTTCTCTTTTTGACGGTTGAGGTTCCTCTACAACTGGATTGTTTTCATCAATCGTTCCCAATTTTTTCTTTTCACGATATTCCTTCATCTGTTTTTTCTCTTTATCTCTCAAGGCTTAGAGCTGATCATCTGTTAGTTTTTTCCTTTTAAAAGTTCATTTCTTCGGCATGATGAATAATTTTACCTGTGGAAAAAGTGCTAAGTTGTAAAATAAACTAATTGAAATCTTTGGAAGCATAACTCAATGAAAGCTTTGGAAGCATACACAAAGAAATTCCATTGAAAACATAAGGTTGTAACATGACAAACTGGTGCAGGAGCACCTAGGTCATGAAATTCCTTCAAAAGGCTAATTTGTTCAATTTGTAATGTTCAAGTAAATATGATGAGTGAAGGTCATGAAATGATGAATTTCAATGTATTTGCACCATGAAATAGGTCACTAGGTGATATTATTGAAAAGTTGCTTTTTATAACAAAAGTTATCAATTATTATAAAAATGTAAAATCGCACAAAAGCAGGAAGATGAAGAGTCTTTTTTGTGGAAGGGCAAGGATGGGTTGATGAAGATGAAGTGGAATTTATTTCAACTAATTTAGACACCTTTAAAAAGCATTGTAAGCTCGAGAAAGACAGATCTTGTATCCCAAAAATCCATAAAAATCAATAAAAAAACCTCTGCTCAGTTATTTTGGAAAGCTTTTCTATTCTTGTTTTCAGGTTGCATAGTGATTCAAGCATTCTAAGATTTGATTCTTGTCAGGGAAAGAGACTTATTTCATTCTTGAAAGTTGTAGGAATTGTAATTCAAATAATCAATCTAATTTGAACTTAGTTTCCTAAGTCTCAGTCTGTGGTTTCCTTAGAATTGTTTAGAGAGTCTAAAAAGTGATTCTTAGCCATTCCACCAATGTAGGGCTAGTAGGTTGGTGGAATGGATCATATTTAGTGTCTTTTCAATGTGAAGATGTGTGTGGCAGGGGTAAATAGAAATAAGAAGTCGGGATACTGTTGCATGAACAAAATTCTAAATTTTCTCATTCAAAAAATGGTGTTTTCAAGTAGGGTTTAAGTGAAGATAGGATGATGGATGTGTTGATTTGAGCAAAGATATCTTAAATGGCTAGGATGATGTTTGATTGCAGGCCTAAGGAACAGAGGTGTTTGATTGTTTTTTCCTTGAAGGGGTAAGTTGAGTTGATGAGTGATTGTTGTATTATTTATGACAAGAACAAAGTTGAAAGTTGATTCTGAAAATGGTTTGCTATATGGAGATGGTGAATTGGCTACTGATAGCCTTATAACTTGAAATGAAATAAATGGATTTTGGTTGAATGAAAAGTAGTTTTGGATGAATTTGACAAAGTTTGTATAAATTGATCTTCTCCTGATTTGATTTGGGAAGGAAGTTCCCTAAATAAATTATGTTGTTAAGTGGCTTGGCAATCTAATATTACATCACAAACAAACAATTTGATCAACATGGAATAAGCAAAACAACAAAAATGAAAGCAAGCCATAATAGAATGAAAGAAAATGTACAAAGATTTCACATACCTAAAAAATCAAAGTTTCAAATGGA